>JAMPIV010009915.1:0-497988 GCA_024509875.1 Oreohelix idahoensis
TACGCCATTAGTCCTGGGAATATAATAAATTATACCCAAAATAAAATATTGGGGGTGACTGACAGCATAAAATCATTTCTGCTCATAAGATTTTTTTTTAACGTGTTTGAAAAAAATTTACGTTACAGAAATAGCCTACCATGTAAACTCCAAATTGATTGGAGCGCAACAAATGAAAGCCTAACCACGATTGGTCGGGCTATAAATACTATCTTGGTTGTTAGGGGAAACGGGAAAAGGTAACATTTTTTCAAACACTTGTCGAAACGTGGCTCATTGGCCAGTCTCGCTGATATACACACTTGGGAGCGTTAGTTCGAGACCACTTGTTTTAAATGATCTTGATAAAGCAACATACAGTGCGTTGAAGCCAGCTCATTACATTTGTATACTAAAATAAAAGCCTGGAACATAATCAGATGGGAATTTGTGCCAGTTTGTGCCAGAATTCATTGCTAACCAACGTATCTGTGTTTATTCGTATGAATTGTGGGACAGTGGTCTTGATGGTACTGAGCAGCACCTGGTCAGAGCTTTGCTGAATCCAGTGTCGGACAGCATACTCCTTGGTCCTTTTAGCTATCAGTGAGGTGTCTCCAGAGCCCAGAGGAGAATTCGAGCAGAGGAGTCCTTTCCTGCCGCCATCACGCCAGATAAGCTAACTTGGCCAGCTGAGCTCAACATTATGTCCCCTCATCTTGAAATGCCTTTATAAAATTAACATTAAGAGGGGAATTTACTTGTCTTAATATCAGGAACTGTGAACATCTCCAATACTAGTCCCTAAAGACAAACTATTGAAGTCATGATGACAAATACCAACAGAGCTTGAACAAAACAAAACCAGTATTACCTCATTTTACTACTACACAACTGACACACATAGAACATTTGTAATAATATATGTCACTACAATATTCATATTAAATACATTCTGTACATAACTTGTAATTTAAATTGATTGTGATTCCTGATTCCCTTGTAGTTGAATCAGGACACATATTCATTCATGCCAGTAATGAATACATATTGTTATTTGAAAGTTATCAGTGCCTCCTTTAAGATATTCTCATAGAGTGTTATATGTATGTGAGTGTCACAGTGTTGTCAAGAGTAGTGGATTACATTAAATTGTTTATCTGTCTGTTGTTGTGACTTACACTTCATCATACACATACCCTAGACACAAAACGTAGTCACCACACTATTCCAGAATAATTCTGACTGAGATATATAGATATGTGGTAGCAAGTAAGGTTATCTATAATACACTACTCTTAATAGATATAGATACCTTCACAGCTGATCTCAGTCAGTACACTAAGTTCCCTATAAGTTTTTATAACATCCCACTTCACCACAGTCTAGAACAAATTATGAGATAGATAAGAAGGGGAAAGACAAAATCTATCATGTGAATCTCCTGAAGAAATATTTGGAAAGAGAAAATCAAGAAGAGACACATTTGTTGACCTTGTCTATTGCAATGGAGATGAAAATGGAACCACTTTCATCATTTGAATATCCATTACACCCCTGTGAGACAGCTGCACAGGTGAAAATCAGTACACATTTAACGAAAGATCAGAAGGAGAGAGTGCAACGGGTTCTAGATGATCATACAGAGGTGTTAACTGACCGTCCGGGGCATACAAACTTATTGGAATATGATATGAAACTTATAGACCCCACACCTGTATGTATGAAGGCATATTCGATTCCTTTCGCTAAGGAGAAAGCCTTGAAGGAAGAGATAGACTATTTGTTGAAGGAAGGAATCATTTCACACAGTGAATCTTCCTATAGTTCCAGTGTGGTGCTCTTAAGAAAACCCTCTGGAGAACATAGACTCTGTATAGATTACAGGAGACTGAATGATATCACAGAAGGTCAGGTGGATCCATTGCCGGATACACATCAGCATTTTGCCAGCCTGAATAAAGCTAAATATTTCTCAAAGGTGGATCTGAGCAAAGGCTACTATCAGATTCCAGTAAAGCCTGAGGATAGACCTTATCTAGCTTTTAGTACCTCAGAGGGACACTATGAATTTAACAGATTGCCATTTGGATTGAAAAATGCGCCCAGTGTCTTCTCTAGAATGATGAGGATATTATTGGATCCACTACACAACTCAGATATCACCATATAGATCAACTCCTCATAAAGTACAATTTGAGGAACATCTAATATTCTCGGGACATGTCGTTGAACAGACTCAGAGAAGAGAAATGGTGAATATGGATTGCTAAGCAGCATTAAGACAAGCAGTAGCACTTGCAGCTGTTCAGTAACATAACTGAAATGGATTCCTGGATTGCAGAGGTCTGAAGCAACCTTCGTCAGTAGTGCTTACTTTGAATTGACCCACCTGCATTAACCCATGATAAAAATAAAATCAGCGAAACGTTGATGCGGATTTTCTAAGCCGCCATCCGTGTGATGAGAATCACAGTGATCACCAGGAATAATATTAAATTTCTCTATGTGTATATAGAATTATGGACTGACATATGATGTCTGTTTTAAGTGGGGAGAATTTGTGGTGAAAAATTCTAATCCACATATATAAATTAAAAAATAGATGTAAAGCCGAACGAAATAATACGAAAGAATGAAGAATAGTGAAAGACCAGTGCTTTCACAATAGCGTACGCCTGTGTTGTAGAACGCCATAATGGCTGAACAAGAAACCCCTTTTTCTACTTTGTCTGCATGAACTGTAACGTACGATAGTAAAAGCCTACACGCGTTTCTAAAAATAAAACTGGTACTGTATTTCTTAGACGACCTTGATAGGCACACTGCTTAATGACCTAGATATAATACTACATTAATGTCATTATACACACTACGTTATCCTAAAAGACAGACGGGCTTAGAAGAGAGAGAGAGAGAGAGATGCACGGAGGAACGCATGCAATGGTACCACGTCGTCTCGCGATTAAAAAGTGAACGCCAATCCCACGCGAAAGGCATGCAGGCCTGATTTTTTCAAATAAACAGTGATAAAAAACACTAACGATACGAGGTTAGGTTTTGAAAACAGGTTTAAGCTCTTATTGGGAAACCTGACATTCTACTGATTTATGTCTAAGCTCCTGACATTAGTCTGACAGTACAGAAGGCATCCCTTGGTATGGAAGTGAACGGGTGGTAGAAGCAAATACACGACTATCTTCGAAAAATACATATTTTGAACGAAGCCATTTAGCCCCATTAAACTTATATATTTGTGTGCCTTAGGACTTGCTGACAAAGAATATGTTATGTGTTACGCAAATAGTCTAGTAATTAACAAATTATAGCCAAAATACTATAGTGGGGTTGTCTGACAGCACAAGATCATATTTGCTCATAATGGCATGTTTGAAAAACACTGCTTTAGGGGAAATAAGGCCAACATGTTAGATACGATTTGATTGGCTGTAGTAATATGTAAGGCGAAACCTTATTAGTCGAACGGCAAATCCTATTATTGTTGTTAATGGCAACGTGTAGGATGGGTAAAAAATTTTCAAAGGCTCTTGTAAACATGGTCTCATTGGTTAGAACGTTCGATATAGTCAACTAGAAGCGTCAGTTCAGGGCCAGTTTTGAAAATAAATTTTGTGAGAATCAAGTGCGTTGAGATCAAACTAATATTTTTCTAATAAAAGCCTGGGATAAGGCAGATCAAAATTGTGCCAGAATTCATCGCCAGTCAATGTTACTTGTGTATATTTCCTTGAATTGTGGTAAGCTAGACATATTTCTTATATATATATATATATATAATATATATATATATATATATATATATATATATATATATATATATATATATATATATATATATATATAATGAAAATTGAATATGAAATGATAAATTGTGTCTGTATGTGTGTGGTTCAGTAGCAAACAGAAGGCAAAGCCTAGATATTGCTCCACCATGTAAAAGCTTGTCAGAGAGGAGTATAACTGCATAGGCATATATGGGATTGCCAAATAGTAACATGACACCTATCCTATTGTATAGAAGGAATTAACGCTGGAATTGCAGAGGCGTTGTAAACATTAGGGAGAGGAATACTGGTGTATATTGTCACATGAGAAGCTAGCAGTTGGCCTACAGCGCTGAACTCTGTGTTTATAATGTCCTGTACTTCAGTGTGGAAATATATTATATATTAGTTCTGAAGAAGGAGGTACAACCTTCTTATTTCAGGGACCGTGGTACTGAAGTATTAGAGCAGCACCTGGTCTGAGTTTGGCTGGATCCAGAGGGCTGGCAGCAGACTCCTTGTCCAAGATATCGACCAGTGGTGTATTTTAAGATAACTGAGAAGCAAGCGAGCAGAGGAGAAGTTTCCTGCCGCCGACATATGAGCTAAGAAGTTGTCAGCCAGAGCAGCTCACCCTTGTATAACCCACCTTAAAATTGACTATAATACTAAATCAAGAGGGACAGTTATTGTATTACAAATAAAAATAAATTGTGAACCCTTCAATATTATTTCCACCAGTAACAAACACATGAAGTCGTGATGACAAACAACAACCTAGCTTCAAAAGCCAGTATTACCTCATAATACTACATCACAACCCTACACACATATTGTAATAATATTATATGTCAGGACAAAGATCCTTTGTATAAATTTTGTACATAAACATTGTGTTTACATTTGATTGTGATTCCTGATTCACTCTGTAGTTGGATCAGGATATCTATTCTTGAAAGAAACTAATACATAATTTAAAAGTTAACACTTGACTTACTTAAGCTAGTCTTCTAGAGTGTTATATGTATGTGCTTGTCATAGTGTTGTAAAGTGTTGTGGATCTTAATTTAAGTGTTTATCTGTCTGTTGGTTGTTGTGAACTTACACTTCATCACTATCATAACCCTAGACATTCAACGTAGTCATCACAATATTCCAGAATAAGTCTGATTGAGGTCTAAATGTGGTAGCAAAGTAAGGTCATCTGTAACACACCACACTTATTAGATACAGATACCTTCACAGCTGATCTCAGTCAGTACACTAAGTCCCCAATAACTATTTATATAATCCCAACTTACCACAAAGAGGTCGACAGATTGGCAAAGGATGGGGGAAAGCTGCCTCAACCTGATACAAGCGTAACTTTCGAAGAGGCAAAGAGTTTTTTAAGAACCAGATACAGAAAAAAATATGATGCATAACACAAACTAAATAATGCATATTACCAGCTCAGCAGAAGAAAGAAGAAGTGATAATCTTCATATTCCGCACGGGCCACAACAGATTGGTATACCATCTATTCAACAAGATAGAGGTAGGAACTGCTGATGAGTGTAACTGTGGCACCGATAAAATAACTGCTGAACATCTGCTTCAAAGATGCTCAACTTATGAGCAACAGAGAAAGCACATATGGTCGTCATCAGTACCATTCCTGGAAAAAATCTATGGGGATACAATTAGTATGAAGCTGAAGACTGCTTTTTTTTCCAAATATTCAAGTAGACGTCTGAAAGTGGACGAAGATGAAGAAGATATGGTAACTTGCTAGTTATAATTTCTTTTCAAGACTGATATACAACAGCAGCAAAATTAGATAGACATACAGGCAACATAAACGAGATGCTTCCGAGAGATTCGGGGAATTTCATACATAGATTTAAAACAACGCAAAAGGAAAAAGCGCTGGGAAGATCATGAAACACTTTAGTGAGGTCATATAAAGATCTACACATAATAGTGAAAACGCACAAACCTTCAACGACATTGCCATGTGTCAAGGTCATATTGGTCGCCCAGTACTTTCTTCTTTGATCCTTAACCGCCAACCATCAAAGCAGTCAGCGACCATCACGCCTGGTGGCGTCTTGTAGGGCAGCAACAAATAGATTCCACTGTGCTCGGTCGGCGGCCATCCTTAGTACAGTGCCTGTCGTGAGAAATTCTAATCCACATATATAAATTAAGAAGTAAATGTAAAGCCTAACAAATAACTTCAATAAAAGGAAAGAAGAATGGTAAAGAACAGTGCTGTCACAATGACTGTACTCGAAATCCCCCTTGTTTTCTAATTCGTCTGCAAATTGTAACGTTTCACGTTGATAGTAAAAGCCTACTGCTTCAATACCCGCTTTCTACGATAAAACGTGTACTGCCTTTCTAAGAAAAATCTTGAGATACGCAAGCTGACCTATATTTAATATTCCATTCATGTCATTGTATACACTAAGTTACCATAAACGAAAGACAGATGGACTAAGGATAGAAAGAAAGGGAGGGGCTGAAAGCCGGAACGCAGGCAATACTACCACAGTCTCGCGATACACAATTACTACCATCACGCGTGTAAGGCCACAAGCACTAGTTTTTTTTTTTTCAAATCGACAGTGATAAAAAACACTACCCATACGAGTTAGGTTTTAAAAAACCTGAAAAACGCTTATAAGGAAACATGACATTATACTGGTTTACGTTTGAAAACATTACAGTACCCAGACACCACATCGTATTCGAAGTGAACAGGAGGTAGAAGAAAATGCATATTTTGAACGCAGCCCCTTAGCCCCATTAAATTTATATATTTGGGTTCCTTAGGACTTGCTGACAAAGAATATGTTAAACGTTACGCAAATAGTCTAGGAATTAACAAATTATAGCCAAAAGAAATAGTGAGGGATGTCAGACAACACCAAAATCAGAATCGCTCAGTGGCAGATTTTCACACTACCATTGTACGGGAAATAGGCTGACATGTTACCTCCTATTTG
Source organism: Oreohelix idahoensis (assembly GCA_024509875.1). Taxonomy (NCBI): domain Eukaryota; kingdom Metazoa; phylum Mollusca; class Gastropoda; order Stylommatophora; family Oreohelicidae; genus Oreohelix; species Oreohelix idahoensis. The sequence continues at coordinate 6,755 of JAMPIV010009915.1, forward strand.
ATTGGCGGAAAGTAAATGTAAGGCTAAACACGATTAGTCGGACTATAAATATTGATTCTTTGTTGTTAGGGAAACGGGAGTAGGAGTACTTTTTTTCAAACGCTTGGGTAAACATGGCACGATTGGTTAGACCCGCCAATATAGTCAATCAGAGGCGTCAGGTCAGCACCACATTTTCAAATAAACTTACTAAAGAACCAGTGCGTTGAGCGCCAGTGCATATTTTTCTAAATAAAAGCCTGGGACATCGGCAGATCGAAATTGTGCTATATTCATTGCCAGTCAACGTAACTGTGTATTATTCCATGAATTGTGGGACCGTGGTCCTAAAGTTATTGAGCAGCACCTGGTCTGAGCTTTGCTGAACCTAGAGGCTGACAGCATACTCCTGGGTCCAGATAGTGACCAGTGAGGTGTCTCCAGAACACAGGGAGGCTATCGAGCAGAGGAGTCTTTTCCTGCCGCCATCACGAAAGATAAGCGTCTGTGGCCAGAGGAGCTCAACATTATGCCCCCCTTCAAAATCTGACTTTATAATAAAACAAAGGGAAAATACAGTGTTTAAATTGATAGGAACTGTGAACTTTTCCCCATACTATTTCCAAGATAAACAAACACTTGAAGTCATGATGACAAATAACAACATAGCTTGAAAAAAACAAAACCAGTATTACCTCATATTACTACTACACAACTGACACACATAGGATAATATTAATAAAATATGTCACTACAAGGTTCATATTGATAAATTCTGTACATATAAATTGTAATTACAATTGATTGTGATTCCTGTTCACTATGTATTTGAATCAGGACACATATATTAGTGACAGTAATTAATACATATTTATATTTGAAACTTTACCAGTGCCTCATTTCAGATAGTCTTATAGAGTGTTAAATGTGTGTGAGTGTCACAGTGTTGTCAAGTGTGGTGGAATAAATTAAATTGTTTATCTGTCTGTTGTTGTTGTGACTTACACTTCATCATATACATACCCTAGACATTTAACGTAGTCATCACAATATTCCAGAATAATTCTGACTGAGGTATAATGTGGTAGCAAGTAAGGTTATCTGTAGAACACTACTCCTATTAGATACAGATACCTTCACAGCTGATCTCAGTCAGTACACAAGTCCCCTATAAATATTTATAACATCCCACTTTACCACATATATTGGGGTCTCGCTCCCGGAATATTGAACTTTCTCCTATTATATATATTGGGAATAATAAAGAATTAAAAGGTATCCTTGGGTGGAAATAAATAAGGTTGAGCTCTCAGTGCCTGTAGTGTCCTTAGATAATTATTGAAAGATTGAATTGTTTACAATTGCATTTTAGACAATGGCCGACTTGGCAAAATTTCGATCTGCTGCTGTACAGACTGCGAAAGAGTTAGGAATGGACGGGCAAATTATGATTGCTTATGTCACTGCTGAATGTGACAAATATATTGAACGGGAAAAAAGAAGATTAGAAAAAGAGACCGAAAGAAAGTCAGAGGCTGAAAAAGAAATTAAGAGGTTGCAGATTGAGGCTGACAAAGAGGCTAAAGCATTGGAAGCCGAGGAAAGAAGACAGGCTGCAGAAAGAGAAGAGAAGAAATTAGCTGCAGAAAGGGAAGACAAAAGATTAGCTGCAGAGAGGGAAGCAGAAAAGGAGGAGAAGAGATTACAAAGGGAATATGAGTTACGACTAAGGGAGTTTGAGTTTCAAGGCCATGCTCCTGAAAATGGTGCCAGTCCCTTTGCCTCTGATGCCACTGCTAGCCAGGGAGCCTCAACCTCAGCTATGAATTTTCATTTAGATCATTTCGTTGAGAAAGACGATGATATTGAGAGCTATCTAAATAGATATGAACTATTGGCTACCACATATGGGTTAGAGAGAGAAAGGTGGAGCTTAAAGTTATCTCAAGGTCTTCGTGGGGCAGCTTATGAAGTTTTTGCCAAAATGAGCAGAGGTGATCAGGAAAATTATGACATGCTAAAGCAGGCTCTTTTGTTAAGATATGAAAAGAACGCAGAATTTTATAGGAAAAAAATTAGGAATGCTAAACTACTGTCAGGTGAAACCTATCACCAGTTCTCTGCACGGTTAGAGACATACTTGGAGAAATGGACTTCTCTGGGGAAAACCCAAGATCTTAAGGAAATGGTCCTTACAGAACAACTAAGAGAGTCCATGGCTCCAGACCTGAGAAAGTTTCTCATGGAACAAGGTGCAGAGAGGCTGGGTGAGTTGCTAAATGTTGCTGAAAGGTATCAAGCGGCTCAGGCAGAGGTATCAGGTAATAAAAAGAAACAGGTAGAAAATTTTAGGGCACCACAGAACTTTAATAAATTTGATCCTAGAGATCAAAACAAAGGTAAGCACCAGTTTGATAGGCCACGGTATGACAATAAAAATAAAACCCCACATTTCGATGAAAGGAAATATGATGAAAGAGAATCTTTCAACCAAGGAAAAAGGTGGTGTAAGAATTGTCAGATGAACAATCATGACACTGGCCATTGTAGAAGGAAACCTGTGTATATGGCCACCCTTCAGGTCAGGTCGACCTCAAGACAGGAGGAGGATATTATGTTAGATACCACTCCAGATGAGATGAGGAAGGCACAGGCTGGGGATAAGACCCTCAAGCCTTGTTTCAGGAAATTGTCAACTTGTCATACAACTCCAGGCAAGGGAGATTTTTACATGAAAAACAAATTGATGTATAGGAAGACTGGAGCTAGATCCAAAGGTCAGGGACAGCTGGTATTCCTAAAAGATATAGGGCAGAATTAATAAGGAGCCTACATGTGAAACCAGATGGGGACCATGAAAAAATAGGTACCATCATCCAAAAGGTGGCTCACAATTATTATTGGCCCAAGGCAAGGTGGGACATTGAGAATTTTGTAGAAAGGTGTAGCATAGCACATGAGGGAACACCCACAAGTGGGAACATTGATCAGGACCTGGACACGCCACGGGGCAACCGTAGGCCTGACAATAAAAAGAAAAAAAATTTGATAAAGTGGACCAAATGGAATGGAAAGCCCCTTTTCACGGACAAGCTTCACTTAACTGTTTTACAATGGCCACTATGCGGCGAGTGCAAAAAGATGTCTTACCCCAGAATAAGCCGAAAATCCCTCAATCGGACTTAAACAAACTGGAGGAATAAGATGTAGAGAGGAAATCTCTCATCAAGAATTTTAAGTGGGGAGAAAGCCCCAAGAGGAAAATTGGTAGCGGTCGTTTTGTGCATGATAATTCTGGGAAGAAAAATCATCACTACAGAGCTTCGGGTGGAAAGGACCTGGCATGTGCCAGGAGAAATAAGTTTCCGAATTTAAAAGTCCATATGTAGCTCTGTTAAGAACGTGGACTGATGAAAAGGCAGAGGAAAATATTACATCCTCATACCAATATGTGAATGAGCTGACCACTCGTTTAAAAACTGGCTGAAAACTTGCCAATGAAAATTTGAAACAAGCCAGGAAGAAACATGCTGCCTATTATAACAGGAAAGCTAAAGACAGAGATTTGGCTGTGGGAGAGAAGGTACTGCTTCGTCTCCCCGGTAGTCAGAATAAGTTACAAATTGGATGGCAAGGTCCATATACAGTTCTAGAGAAGGTGTCTAGAACCAATTATAAGATAGATAAGAAGGGGAAAGAAAAAATCTATCATGTGAATCTCCTGAAGAAATATTTGGAAAGAGAAAATCAGGAAGAGACACACTTGTTAACCTTGTCCATTGCCATGGAAATGAAAAAGGAACCACTTTCATTATTTGAATATCCATTACAACCCTGTGAGACAGCGGCACAGGTGAAAATCAGTACACATTTAACGAAAACTCAGAAAGAGAGAGTGCAACAGGTTCTAGATAATCATGCAGAGGTGTTAACAGACCGACCAGGGCATACAAACTTATTGGAATATGATATGAAGCTGATAGACCCCACACCTGTATGTATGAAACCCTATTCGATTCCTTTTGCTAAGGAGAAAGCTTTGAAGGAAGAGATAGACTATTTGTTGAAGGAAGGAATTATTTCACACAGTGAATCTTCGTATAGTTCCGGTGTTGTACTCCTAAGGAAGCCCTCTGGAGAACATAGACTCTGTATAGATTACAGGAGACTGAATGCTATTACAGAAGGACAGGTGGATCCATTGCCGGATACAAATCAGCTGTTTGCCAGACTAAATAAAGCTAAATATTTCTCAAAAGTGGATCTGAGTAAAGGATACTATCAGATTCCAGTAAAACCTGAGGTTAGACCATACCTAGCTTTTAGTACCTCAGAAGGACACTATGAGTTTAATAGATTGCCATTTGGATTGAAGAATGCGCCTAGTGTCTTCTCTAGAATGATGAGAAAATTATTGGACCCTCTGAATAATTCATGTATCACAAATTTCATGGATGATATCCTTATAGCAACAGAAACATTTGAGGAACACATTGACTCTCTGAACATGCTGTTTAATCGACTTAGGGAAGCGAATTTAACAGCCCGACCAACCAAATGTTGCGTTGGATGTAAAGAATTGGAATTCTTGGGACACACAGTTTATCAGGGAAACATGACCCCTGACCCAAAGAATTTAGAGAAACTAAAGAAAGCCCCGAGACCACAAACCAAGAAAGACGTGAGATCCTTTGTCTCATTATGTGGTTTCTACCAGAAGTATATCAAAAACTTTAATTCCATATGTGCACCGTTAACTGATTTGACACGTAAGGGAAATCCAGATCGAATTACATGGACACCACAATGTGAAATGGCTTACCAGGAATTGAAGGAAAAGCTCACAAGCAAACCTATTTTGAAATTACCTGACTTAAGTCAAGAATTCATAGTAAGGACAGATGCCAGTAATATTGGGTTAGGTGCAACTTTGCTACAGAAATCAGATGCATTGGATGGGGAATTAAGCCCAGTGGCATATGCTAGCAGAAAGTTGAATAAAGCTGAAACCAATTACTCAACTAGCGAAAAGGAATGTCTTGCAGTAATATGGGCGATAAAGAAATTCAATATTTATCTGTATGGGAAGGCATTTAAGTTGCAAACGGATCACAAACCTTTGTCGTTTCTAGCACAGGCTAGACATGAGAATTCTAGATTACTCCGTTGGTCATTATTGATGCAGCCATTTGAGTTTAGCATAGAGTATATAAGTGGAAAAACAAATCTGGGAGCGGATTTTTTAAGCCGCCATCCGCGTGATGAGAATCACCCTAAACTCCAGGAAAAATAATAAATTTCTCTATGTGTATATAGAATTATAGACTGACATATAACGTCAGTTTTAAGTGGGGAGGATTTGTCGTGAGAAATTCTAATCCACATATATAAATTAAGAAGTAAATGTAAAGCCTAACAAATAACTTCAATAAAAGGAAAGAAGAATGGTAAAGAACAATGCTGTCACAATGACTGTACTCGAAATCCCCCTTGTTTTCTAATTCGTCTGCAAATTGTAACGTTTCACGTTGATAGTAAAAGCCTACTGCTTCAATACCCGCTTTCTACGATAAAACGTGTACTGCCTTTCTAAGAAAAACCTTGAGATACGCAAGCTGACCTATATTTAATATTCCATTCATGTCATTTTTATACACTAAGTTACCATAAACGAAAGACAGATGGACTAAGGATAGAAAGAAAGGGAGGGGCTGAAAGCCGGAACGCAGGCAATACTACCACAGTCTCGCGATACACAATTACTACCATCACGCGTGTAAGGCCACAAGCACTAGTTTTTTTTTTTCAAATCGACAGTGATAAAAAACACTACCCATACGAGTTAGGTTTTAAAAACCTGAAAAACGCTTATAAGGAAACATGACATTATACTGGTTTACGTTTGAAAACATTACAGTACCCAGACACCACATCGTATTCGAAGTGAACAGGAGGTAGAAGAAAAAGCATATTTTGAACGCAGCCCCTTAGCCCCATTAAATTTATATATTTGGGTTCCTTAGGACTTGCTGACAAAGAATATGTTAAACGTTACGCAAATAGTCTAGGAATTAACCAATTATAGCCAAAAGAAATAGTGAGGGATGTCAGACAACACCAAAATCAGAATCGCTCAGTGGCAGATTTTCACACCACCATTGTACGGGAAATAGGCTGACATGTTACCTCCTATTTGATTGGCGGAAAGTAAATGTAAGGCTAAACACGATTAGTCGGACTATAAATATTGATTCTTTGTTGTTAGGGAAACGGGAGTAGGAGTACTTTTTTTCAAACGCTTGGGTAAACATGGCACGATTGGTTAGACCCGCCAATATAGTCAATCAGAGGCGTCAGGTCAGCACCACATTTTCAAATAAACTTACTAAAGAACCAGTGCGTTGAGCGCCAGTGCATATTTTTCTAAATAAAAGCCTGGGACATCGGCAGATCGAAATTGTGCTATATTCATTGCCAGTCAACGTAACTGTGTATTATTCCATGAATTGTGGGACCGTGGTCCTAAAGTTATTGAGCAGCACCTGATCTGAGCTTTGCTTAACCTAGAGGCTGACAGCATACTCCTGGGTCCAGATAGTGACCAGTGAGGTGTCTCCAGAACACAGGGAGGCTATCGAGCAGAGGAGTCTTTTCCTGCCGCCATCACGAAAGATAAGCGTCTGTGGCCAGAGGAGCTCAACATTATGCCCCCCTTCAAAATCTGACTTTATAATAAAACAAAGGGAAAATACAGTGTTTAAATTGATAGGAACTGTGAACTTTTCCCCATACTATTTCCAAGATAAACAAACACTTGAAGTCATGATGACAAATAACAACATAGCTTGAAAAAACAAAACCAGTATTACCTCATATTACTACTACACAACTGACACACATAGGATAATATTAATAAAATATGTCACTACAAGGTTCATATTGATAAATTCTGTACATATAAATTGTAATTACAATTGATTGTGATTCCTGTTCACTATGTATTTGAATCAGGACACATATATTAGTGACAGTAATTAATACATATTTATATTTGAAACTTTACCAGTGCCTCATTTCAGATAGTCTTATAGAGTGTTAAATGTGTGTGAGTGTCACAGTGTTGTCAAGTGTGGTGGAATAAATTAAATTGTTTATCTGTCTGTTGTTGTTGTGACTTACACTTCATCATATACATACCCTAGACATTTAACGTAGTCATCACAATATTCCAGAATAATTCTGACTGAGGTATAATGTGGTAGCAAGTAAGGTTATCTGTAGAACACTACTCCTATTAGATACAGATACCTTCACAGCTGATCTCAGTCAGTACACAAGTCCCCTATAAATATTTATAACATCCCACTTTACCACATATATTGGGGTCTCGCTCCCGGAATATTGAACTTTCTCCTATTATATATATTGGGAATAATAAAGAATTAAAAGGTATCCTTGGGTGGAAATAAATAAGGTTGAGCTCTCAGTGCCTGTAGTGTCCTTAGATAATTATTGAAAGATTGAATTGTTTACAATTGCATGTTAGACAATGGCCGACTTGGCAAAATTTCGATCTGCTGCTGTACAGACTGCGAAAGAGTTAGGAATGGACGGGCAAATTATGATTGCTTATGTCACTGCTGAATGTGACAAATATATTGAACGGGAAGAAAGAAGATTAGACAAAGAGGCCGAAAGAAAGTCAGAGGCTGAAAAAGAAATTAAGAGGTTGCAGATTGAGGCTGACAAAGAGGCTAAAGCATTGGAAGCCGAGGAAAGAAGACAGGCTGCAGAAAGAGAAGAGAAGAAATTAGCTGCAGAAAGGGAAGACAAGAGATTAGCTGCAGAGAGGGAAGCAGAAAAGGAGGAGAAGAGATTACAAAGGGAACATGAGTTACGACTAAGGGAGTTTGAGTTTCAAGGCCATGCTCCTGAAAATGGTGCCAGTCCCTTTGCCTCTGATGCCACTGCTAGCCAGGGAGCCTCAACCTCAGCTATGAATTTTCATTTAGATCATTTCGTTGAGAAAGACGATGATATTGAGAGCTATCTAAATAGATATGAAGTATTGGCTACCACATATGGGTTAGAGAGAGAAAGGTGGAGCTTAAAGTTATATCAAGGTCTTCGTGGGGCAGCTTATGAAGTTTTTGCCAAAATGAGCAGAGGTGATCAGGAAAATTATGACATGCTAAAGCAGGCTCTTTTGTTAAGATATGAAAAGAACGCAGAATTTTATAGGAAAAAATTTAGGAATGCTAAACTACTGTCAGGTGAAACCTATCACCAGTTCTCTGCACGGTTAGAGACATACTTGGAGAAATGGACTTCTCTGGGGAAAACCCAAGATCTTAAGGAAATGGTCCTTATAGAACAACTAAGAGAGTCCATGGCTCCAAACCTGAGAAAGTGTCTCATGGAACAAGGTGCAGAGAGGCTGGGTGAGTTGCTAAATGTTGCTGAAAGGTATCAAGCGGCTCAGGCAGAGGTATCAGGTAATAAAAAGAAACAGGTAGAAAATTTTAGGGCACCACAGAACTTTAATAAATTTGATCCTAGAGATCAAAACAAAGGTAAGCACCAGTTTGATAGGCCACGGTATGACAATAAAAATAAAACCCCACAATTCGATGAAAGGAAATATGATGAAAGAAAATCTTTCAACCAAGGAAAAAGGTGGTGTAAGAATTGTCAGATGAACAATCATGACACTGGCCATTGTAGAAGGAAACCTGTGTATATGGCCACCCTTCAGGTCAGGTCGACCTCAAGACAGGAGGAGGATATTATGTTAGATACCACTCCAGATGAGATGAGGAAGGCACAGGCTGGGGATAAGACCCTCAAGCCTTGTTTCAGGAAATTGTCAACTTGTCATACAACTCCAGGCAAGGGAGATTTTTACATGAAAAACAAATTGATGTATAGGAAGACTGGAGCTAGATCCAAAGGTCAGGGACAGCTGGTATTCCTAAAAGATATAGGGCAGAATTAATAAGGAGCCTACATGTGAAACCAGATGGGGACCATGAAAAAATAGAGACCATCATCCAAAAGGTGGCTCACAATTATTATTGGCCCAAGGCAAGGTGGGACATTGAGAATTTTGTAGAAAGGTGTAGCATAGCACATGAGGGAACACCCACAAGTGGGAACATTGATCAGGACCTGGACACGCCACGGGGCAACCGTAGGCCTGACAATAAAAAGAAAAATAAATTTGATAAAGTGGACCAAATGGAATGGGAAGCCTTTTTTCACGGACAATCTTCACTTAACTGTTTTACAATGGCCACTATGCGGCGAGTGCAAAAAGATGTCTTACCCCAGAATAAGCCGAAAATCCCTCAATCGGACTTAAACAAACTGGAGGAATAAGATGTAGAGAGGAAATCTCTCATCAAGAATTTTAAGTGGGGAGAAAGCCCCAAGAGGAAAATTGGTAGCGGTCGTTTTGTGCATGATAATTCTGGGAAGAAAAATCATCACTACAGAGCTTCGGGTGGAAAGGACCTGTCATGTGCCAGGAGAAATAAGTTTCCGAATTTAAAAGTCCATATGTAGCTCTGTTAAGAACGTGGACTGATGAAAAGGCAGAGGAAAATATTACATCCTCATACCAATATGTGAATGAGCTGACCACTCGTTTAAAAACTGGCTGGAAACTTGCCAATGAAAATTTGAAACAAGCCAGGAAGAAACATGCTGCCTATTATAACAGGAAAGCTAAAGACAGAGATTTGGCTGTGGGAGAGAAGGTACTGCTTCTTCTCCCCGGTAGTCAGAATAAGTTACAAATTGGATGGCAAGGTCCATATACAGTTCTAGAGAAGGTGTCTAGAACCAATTATAAGATAGATAAGAAGGGGAAAGAAAAAATCTATCATGTGAATCTCCTGAAGAAATATTTGGAAAGAGAAAATCAGGAAGAGACACACTTGTTAACCTTGTCCATTGCCATGGAAATGAAAAAGGAACCACTTTCATCATTTGAATATCCATTACACCCCTGTGAGACAGCGGCACACGTGAAAATCAGTACACATTTAACGAAAACTCAGAAAGAGAGAGTGCAACAGGTTCTAGATAATCATGCAGAGGTGTTAACAGACCGACCAGGGCATACAAACTTATTGGAATATGATATGAAGCTGATAGACCCCACACCTGTATGTATGAAACCCTATTTGATTCCTTTTGCTAAGGAGAAAGCTTTGAAGGAAGAGATAGACTATTTGTTGAAGGAAGGAATTATTTCACACAGTGAATCTTCGTATAGTTCCGGTGTTGTACTCCTAAGGAAGCCCTCTGGAGAACATAGACTCTGTATAGATTACAGGAGACTGAATGCTATTACAGAAGGACAGGTGGATCCATTGCCGGATACAAATCAGCTGTTTGCCAGACTAAATAAAGCTAAATATTTCTCAAAAGTGGATCTGAGTAAAGGATACTATCAGATTCCAGTAAAGCCTGAGGTTAGACCATACCTAGCTTTTAGTACCTCAGAAGGACACTATGAGTTTAATAGATTGCCATTTGGATTGAAGAATGCGCCTAGTGTCTTCTCTAGAATGATGAGAAAATTATTGGACCCTCTGAATAATTCATGTATCACAAATTTCATGGATGATATCCTTATAGCAACAGAAACACTTGAGGAACACATTGACTCTCTGAACATGCTGTTTAATCGACTTAGGGAAGCGAATTTAACAGCCCGACCAACCAAATGTTGCGTTGGATGTAAAGAATTGGAATTCTTGGGACACACAGTTTATCAGGGAAACATGACCCCTGACCCAAAGAATTTAGAGAAACTAAAGAAAGCCCCGAGACCACAAACCAAGAAAGACGTGAGATCCTTTGTCTCATTATGTGGTTTCTACCAGAAGTATATCAAAAACTTTAATTCCATATGTGCACCGTTAACTGATTTGACACGTAAGGGAAATCCAGATCGAATTACATGGACACCACAATGTGAAATGGCTTACCAGGAATTGAAGGAAAAGCTCACAAGCAAACCTATTTTGAAATTACCTGACTTAAGTCAAGAATTCATAGTAAGGACAGATGCCAGTAATATTGGGTTAGGTGCAACTTTGCTACAGAAATCAGATGCATTGGATGTGGAATTAAGCCCAGTGGCATATGCTAGCAGAAAGTTGAATAAAGCTGAAACCAATTACTCAACTAGCGAAAAGGAATGTCTTGCAGTAATATGGGCGATAAAGAAATTCAATATTTATCTGTATGGGAAGGCATTTAAGTTGCAAACGGATCACAAACCTTTGTCGTTTCTAGCACAGGCTAGACATGAGAATTCTAGATTACTCCGTTGGTCATTATTGATGCAGCCATTTGAGTTTAGCATAGAGTATATAAGTGGAAAAACAAATCTGGGAGCGGATTTTTTAAGCCGCCATCCGTGTGATGAGAATCACCCTAAACTCCAGGAAAAATAATAAATTTCTCTATGTGTATATAGAATTATAGACTGACATATAACGTCTGTTTCAAGTGGGGAGGATTTGTCGTGAGAAATTCTAATCCACATATATAAATTAAGAAGTAAATGTAAAGCCTAACAAATAACTTCAATAAAAGGAAAGAAGAATGGTAAAGAACAGTGCTGTCACAATGACTGTACTCGAAATCCCCCCTTGTTTTCTAATTCGTCTGCAAATTGTAACGTTTCACGTTGATAGTAAAAGCCTACTGCTTCAATACCCGCTTTCTACGATAAAACGTGTACTGCCTTTCTAAGAAAAACCTTGAGATACGCAAGCTGACCTATATTTAATATTCCATTCATGTCATTGTATACACTAAGTTACCATAAACGAAAGACAGATGGACTAAGGATAGAAAGAAAGGGAGGGGCTGAAAGCCGGAACGCAGGCAATACTACCACAGTCTCGCGATACACAATTACTACCATCACGCGTGTAAAGCCACAAGCACTAGTTTTTTTTTTTCAAATCGACAGTGATAAAAAACCCTACCCATACGAGTTAGGTTTTAAAAAACCTGAAAAACGCTTATAAGGAAACATGACATTATACTGGTTTACGTTTGAAAACATTACAGTACCCAGACACCACATCGTATTCGAAGTGAACAGGAGGTAGAAGAAAATGCATATTTTGAACGCAGCCCCTTAGCCCCATTAAATTTATATATTTGGGTTCCTTAGGACTTGCTGACAAAGAATATGTTAAACGTTACGCAAATAGTCTAGGAATTAACAAATTATAGCCAAAAGAAATAGTGAGGGATGTCAGACAACACCAAAATCAGATTCGCTCAGTGGCAGATTTTCACACCACCATTGTACGGGAAATAGGCTGACATGTTACCTCCTATTTGATTGGCGGAAAGTAAATGTAAGGCTAAACACGATTAGTCGGACTATAAATATTGATTCTTTGTTGTTAGGGAAACGGAGTAGGAGTACTTTTTTTCAAACGCTTGGGTAAACATGGCACGATTGGTTAGACCCGCCAATATAGTCAATCAGAGGCGTCAGGTCAGCACCACATTTTCAAATAAACTTACTAAAGAACCAGTGCGTTGAGCGCCAGTGCATATTTTTCTAAATAAAAGCCTGGGACATCGGCAGATCGAAATTGTGCTATATTCATTGCCAGTCAACGTAACTGTGTATTATTCCATGAATTGTGGGACCGTGGTCCTAAAGTTATTGAGCAGCACCTGGTCTGAGCTTTGCTGAACCTAGAGGCTGACCGCATACTCCTGGGTCCAGATAGTGACCAGTGAGGTGTCTCCAGAACACAGGGAGGCTATCGAGCAGAGGAGTCTTTTCCTGCCGCCATCACGAAAGATAAGCGTCTGTGGCCCCCCTTCAAAATCTGACTTTAAAATAAAACAAAGGGAAAATACAGTGTTTAAATTGATAGGAACTGTGAACTTTTCCCCATACTATTTCCAAGATAAACAAACACTTGAAGTCATGATGACAAATAACAACATAGCTTGAAAAAACAAAACCAGTATTACCTCATATTACTACTACACAACTGACACACATAGGATAATATTAATAAAATATGTCACTACAAGGTTCATATTGATAAATTCTGTACATATAAATTGTAATTACAATTGATTGTGATTCCTGTTCACTATGTATTTGAATCAGGACACATATATTAGTGACAGTAATTAATACATATTTATATTTGAAACTTTACCAGTGCCTCATTTCAGATAGTCTTATAGAGTGTTAAATGTGTGTGAGTGTCACAGTGTTGTCAAGTGTGGTGGAATAAATTAAATTGTTTATCTGTCTGTTGTTGTTGTGACTTACACTTCATCATATACATACCCTAGACATTTAACGTAGTCATCACAATATTCCAGAATAATTCTGACTGAGGTATAATGTGGTAGCAAGTAAGGTTATCTGTAGAACACTACCCCTATTAGATACAGATACCTTCACAGCTGATCTCAGTCAGTACACTAAGTCCCCTATAAATATTTATAACATCCCACTTTATACCACAGTGCCCCAACTCTGGTTCATTCTTTGCATCTCAGCTTCCACAGTTCTCCGCCAAGTTGTTTTTGGTCGGCCTCTCTTTCACTTTCCCTCGGAGGTCCATAGCATAGCTGTTCTTGTGATGGTATCAGGGTCCCTTCTGAGGACGTGGCCGACCCAACTCCAGCGTCTGCCAGCTATGATGGTGTGCATGTGCTCCTGGTTACTCCGAATAAGTAGTTCTTGGTTGCTGATGGTGTTTGGCCAAAATATTCGGAGAATTTTCCTTAGGCAGATTGTGTGGAAGGAGGACAGTTTCGACATTTCCTTCTCTGTTACTCTCCAACATTCTGCACCATAGAGAAGCACAGAAAGTACACAGCTCTCATATAGTCTTAATTTGGTGCTTGTGCTGTACTGGGAAGACTTCCAAATGTTGTTGAGAATAGCAAAGGCTGTTCTCGCTTTATTCATTCTGTTGTTAATGTCCTTTCTTGCTCCGCCGTCAGGTGTTACTATGCATCCTAAGTAAGTAAATGTGTCTGTCTGTTCTAACTTCTGGTTCCTTACTGTTATTGGCTCAGGATTGCCCACATTTAGTGTCATGACCTCTGTCTTCTTCAGATTGATGTTCAGGCCAACCTGCTGGCCATACTTATTCAGTCTTTCGGTTTTGTCTTGAATGTGTTAATGTGAATGCGCGAGTAGTGCAATGTCATCTGCATATTCCAGGTCTTCCAGTGTAGAAAACGTTGTCCATCTAATTCCTCTTGGACTGCCCTCTGTTGTCTGGCGCATCACCCAATCTATGGCTGTCATAAATAATGTTGTTGATAAGGGGCATCCCTGTCGTACTCCTGTTTTCACTTCGAAAGTTACATTACTCAATCCAACACTGCACGTAAAGTTAGAATAGAGGCTTTTTATGATGGAAACAATGCGGCTGGGAATTCCATAAGCCCTCAGAATTTTCCATAGGCTGTCCCTGTGTATGCAGTCAAAAGCCTTTTCAAAATCAACAAAGTTAATGTACAGCTGTCTCTGCCATTCTGAGCACTGCTCTATAATGTTCCTGATGGTAAATATATGATCTGTACATCTTCTGTTCTTTCTAAAGCCCGCTTGTTCTTTCCTCAGTTTATGGTCAACTGCTTTTGAAATTCTCTGGATGATTATCCTGCCTAGTATTTTGCTGGGAACTGAGAGGAGATTAATTCCTCTCCAGTTGTTGCAGTCTGCAAGATCGGCCTTCTTCGGCAATTTGACAATTATTCCTTTACTCCACTCTGTTGGTGTTGTCTCAGTTTCCCAGACTTGTGCAAATAGTGGTTCTAATAATTCTGCTGCTAGTTCAGGGTCTGCCTTGAATAACTCAGCATTTAGATTGTCGTGACCAGGCGCTTTTCCATTTTTTAACCCATTGATTGCTGTGATGATTTCTTCTATTCTTGGAATGTCTGTATTTATGTCTAAGTCACTTTCAGCCTCAGGAACATTCAGCTGAGTCTCTGGTGGTTCTTTATTCAGGTTTCTCTTAAGTGCTCTGCCCATCTTGTTTCCTGCCCGTGTGCTGTGGTGATGAGATTTCCTTGCTTGTCTCTTACTAACGTTATGTTGTTTGCACCTCGTTTTCTACTGATAGTTTTAGTTATTTTATAAACTGTGCTTTGTTCATTTCTCAGTGCTGCCTCTTCTGCCTGTCTTGCAAGGTCATCCAGAAATGTCCTTTTGTTAGCACGGGTTTGACGTTTTACTTCCTTGTCCAGCTGACTGTACTATTCACTATATATTTCCTTTAACCTGGGAGACTTAGCTTCTGTTTTCTTTCTTTTCATTTCCTTTCTCTTCGCTATGGTGTTTAGCGTTTCTGGTGTTATCCAGTCTTGGTTCTTTCTTTCCTGGAATCCCAAGCATGACTTGCTGTTTTCCTTGTATATTGTTGAGATGGTGTTGAATTTCTGGTCGACATCATCGGTTTCTGTTCTTTCCTGGCTTTTGGTAATCTGATATCGTCTCTTTACGTCGACCACGAACGCTTTTCTGGTGAGGGGGTCCTTGAGTTTGGTAATGTTATATCTTTTCTGTTTGACTGCAACTAGTCCAGCAGCTCTGAGTTTCACCTTCAGTCTTGCTACTACTAGGTGATGATCACTTCCCACATCTACGCCTCTTCTAACTTTCACGTCTTGTAGTGCATGTCTCCATCTGCCATTGATCATTATGTGATCTATCTGGTTTCTGTCTCGTCTGTTTGGTGATTCCCATGTTAACTTGTGCACTTCTTTGTGTGGAAAAAGTGTTCCTCCAATGACCAGGTTGTTAATACTGCAGAAGCTTATTAATTTGTCCCCATTCTCATTTACTGTTCCACTGCCGCATTTCCCCATTACTCTTTCGTTATAATTATTGTGTATTCCAACTTTCGCATTTAGCTCTCCCATTACTATAATAAGATCGCAGCTGGATACAGTTTCCATTTCCTTTTGTACCTGTTGATAGAACTCGTCCTTGATCTCTTCATCGCTGTCGTTTGTTGGTGCATAGCATTGTATAATTGTGGTGTTGGTGAATCTCCCTCTCAGTCTTGCTCTTATCAGTCTGTTGCTAATGGGTTTCCATTTCAGTAAAGACCTTTCCATTCTTTTCTTCAGGATAATGGCTACACCTTCATTGTGCTGACCATCCTCTCTACCAGAATAAAGTACTGTTTCCCCTGTAGCTGTTTTTATTCTCCCCATCCCTGTCCATCTGCTCTCGCTTATTCCCAGGATATGTAATTTGTAATTCCTCATCTCTGCTGTAATTTGTCTCAGCTTTCCTGCCTCATTCATAGTTCTGACGTTCCAAAAACCAATTTTGGTTTCGTGTTTTGCGGTCAGGGCATCCGTTTTCATGCCAGTGGCTTCCTTTCGGCTTTCATCATTGTCAGTCATACGAGCCTGAGACTCCGGATGTCCGTCCCGCATCAAAGTTTTTTCATTTATTTCCGTTTCCGTAACATGTGCGATTTTTTACATAGACAGGGGTGTCGGCCCTGTGCTAAAACCCCCAACCTGGAGGACAAGGGAACCATCTTTTGTCTGACAGCTAACCACGCAGACCAGTCCAGCTTGGTTGAACCTACCAGGAGTAAAACCCCCACTGGCATAGCTCTGGGGATTTTCAGGGTACACCCAGAAACAATAAAACAAGAGAGCAGATGGAAGATCGTCTAGGCCGGCAATATTCAGAAATGGACAGTAAAGACCTTTAAGCTCCAGACATGTGTGGAAGCAATTAATAAAACGTTTGAAAGAAAACGGAGACCCAAAGATCTAGGTTACGGGACACAGGAAGAAAGAAGAGAAAGATTTATATCGCTCTTTATGTAACATAATGCAACGACCGCAGCTTTGACTTTTGCAGGAAGCATGCACCAAAGCATTCATATGTTCTTGCAGCGATGTATCTTTTTTTTTTTTTTTTTTTTTTAGCAATTTGTTATTTCGTGATTAGGTTTCCAGTCCCGTGTCCAATATCATGTTATCGCCTCTTACGACATGCATGAGCGAGAAGGAATCTTATTCTTTCCTTATCTCTTTGTAGACGCCCGGGTGACAACACGGAGAAAGAAGAGGTACAAATTGGAGATTACCACGAACACAAGAGGGAGAAATATTCTTGACGTTCATTGTTGTAAAGCCTAGGTGTTCCGACCTTTATTTCCACTCGAAAAGAGCCAGTTAAATAGACAACTATAACAAGTGATAACGTCTCGAACACACATAATAACTAGTAATTATACTTCAGTTATCAGAATTAACGAAGGTTTATAGTTACACTCTAAGGGGGGCGGGATTGGGTTTAGCAATTTATCGAAAATCCACACATGGGCAACTTTAACAGAAATGCAGGAGGCAATTTTAACAAAGAGAAGACAAATTATTCCTGCGTCGACACACTGAGACAACCATCGCGAAGACGCCGAGCCTAGCCACTGAAATTCTGACACTGCACCTCCTATAAATATACATCGCATGTTGCCCCTCAGATCACAGCCCCCGCTCATATACACCACAAAACTCAGCGTTTTTTGTGGACTTAGAAAAATTCCTGGTGTAAATTCTGTAACGTTTATTGTCACGATTTCCATTGCCCAGCGGTTGTTCCACACTGCCATCCTGAAGCTAATATTCTAATGTCCCTTCAAAAAGTTTCAATTATCATGACTTGTTTTTGATGCAGCCACAAAATCTTGCGCCCTTTCAACAGCCATGACCCTTGTTAAGATCCTCGGGGCAGATCCATAACCATTTGAACGAAAATCTGGATTCCTAATGGCACGGTCAGTTCATTTATGACCTGAAGCGTTTGAAGAAGAATGAAGCACTATATCCGGCCGTCTCCGCGATTTCCTGATACTCTCTGGATTATGCCCCTCGTCCCCAGGTAACCGCCATCTGTTCCCAGTCGTTTGCAAATCAAGAAGTAGATGGTAAACCTACCTTTACCTTTGGGGGTGTCTGACTTTCCTGCCCATCAGAAAGTATGTATTTGCGGTGCTCGGCCTGGGTTTGCTGTTCGCCTTCATCCTTGCTAGATCAATTTGCAGCAATTCATTTACACTTTGTTATGGCGCCAGGTGTATCGCCCTTGCCCTAATGACACCTTAAAAGTGTCCTGCCTCCCCTGGCACAGGGGGCACTGCTCATCATCCGACTTTCCCCATTTCACAAGGTTGGTGGCCGACGGCAGCAGGTCATACATTGATCTAACCACGCAGCTGAGCCTAAGAGGTGCCATATGCCATATATCATTCCATGTCAAGGACCTCTGCAGGGCTCCTTCCCATGTAGTCCATTGGCCTTGTTGGTCCTGCTGCACTGCTGTTTGCAACCTCTTATCATTCTCAGCCTCTCGTATCTCATGAACAACATGTCTCTGCGCTCCCTGCTTGATGCCTTGGACCACCAGCGGATGTCTCCAACCAAATCCCCGTCTATTCGTCTGTGTATCCGATTACCTCCCCCTGTATTTTAAAAAGCATCAACAGCTTCTTTCAAACTTATCGGCAGTGTGCTGAATGGACTTAACCACGTCATTTCGCGTAGCATCATTGCAACAACTTTGTACTCTTCAACACTGACTTGAAAGGAAAGAAGTTCTTTTTGCAGATACATCTGACAGAGTAGTTGAACTTGTTGCTCTTATTCGACTGTCCTTGGCTTATTCATATAAAGCTCAGTGGCCACAGCAATTTCGGGTATCAACATGAACTGGAGGCACCACAATTTGAACTTTCCCAAGATCTGTTTTGGTCTATGATCTGTAGACCCTCCTGTCTGCCATTTCTATTGTCTGTTGCACTGCCTTTCGAGTTTTTAATGAGGCATCGTCACCCTGCCAAGACTGTTTAACATGGTTCCTCAATGACAGTCTTTTTTTTGGTGCGAATATGTCTTCTGCTATCTTGCATTCCTGCCTGAAATTCCGACTTCTTTGATTGAAGTTCTGCACCAGCTGGTAGTTTCCATCCGGGCCTAATGTTCATCTGATGTCAGAATTGTTGTGATCTGAGCGTGGCATGTGACACATTCCCCCAAGCTTTGGGACCTATAGCCATTCCTTCTGGCATAGCCATCACGAATAGTATCGGAGAGATGGTACACCCCCTTCAAGGCCGAATACCACTTCGTTGTGGTACTCTCTGGTGAAAATCTGACAGCAAACCCTGCGAAATACAGCTTCAGCATTGCTGTGCAATCTCTTGTGGAACATGATTACATTTCTCCATTCCTAATGTAAAACATCACATAAGAGTTTGTCACTGCTCAGAGTACTGAAGTGTTGTTAAGAATACATAACCATTTATTATCCTAAGCTTGCCATTTCAACTCAATCTGTTTTTTGCAATTCCTTACTTCCCTTACCATAAAACCCCGTGTGGAAATAGAGTAATTTCCACTTTATTTTTCATTGTTTTCATTATAATATAACATCCGCTGGGTCAATGCCAATCAAAACGTGACGTATTAAAAAGCACCAAAAAAGATATCGGCATGCCAAGTTTCAGCTATCTACAAACAGTAGAACGTAGAGATTTAGAGTGTTCTTGTTGTTATTGTTGTTGTTGTTGTTGTTGTTGTTGTTTAACTATGGCGGCTGCTGAGCGTTTTGCTCTCTTGCAGCCAATTCCAAGTTGAAGAGTTCTTGGTATTATCTACACTGTAGATCTAGGCTTTTCCTGTGGCTTATCTCCCATTCCGAAACGTGCTGAGTTGAAGTCATGAGTTACAGTTTATCCAGCTTGACTTGCATTTAAAGTATAATCCCATCTGTTCCAAAGCTACGAGGAAGAAGAAGTGTGTGGCATACTGTGCCTTCCCCGCCATCAAGGGGGCTCTCCAAATATGCAGAGCTAAAATATTGTGCTCTGGTTCTGGGTTCTCCCAGGGAATCGTCATGTCCTACACAGAGCCATCTCATCAGCTTCCCCTGCCTACCACGGGGTCCATAGTGAGATCCTCCTGCATGCAGGCAACCAGGTAAAAGCCAGAGTTACGTCTGGGGCTCAAGTTACTCCTCCAAGCTTAGTGTGCAATGCTGGGTTCTCAACATGTTTCACCACAAGGGGAATCCCTGGAAGTGTGTGGATGATTTCAAGAGTTAATGAGAGTGTAATTAGCCTTACAGTCAGAGGTTCACATCCAGATCTATAAACTAAAGAATGGGGGTAGCTGGTGGTCATTATAAGGATGACCACAGATATGAATCCATGCTTAATTTAGTGTCAAAGATATGAAACATCGAAACAACGGGTTTGTCAAGTTAATAAAAAGTGCTTAAAAAGGGACGTTTGTTGGTTTGATGATATACAAACATTTGACAGCTGCCTACTCAATGATATGTATGTAATTAATAAAGAATAGTTTTTTTCATATTAATCAATATTTAAAGATAGTCCCATCATAGATACAGAGCAAGGGGTGTAAATTGTGAGTGATTTCACCTGTACAAGGCCTCAGTTTTATGATGTCGTGTGGCTAGTTTGCTTACTCGCTGTCCTTGGCATCCCCAGTTCACAAGCGGTATCGTATATCTATTTTTACAGCTGAGTAGACTGGAGCGTGTCGATACCACGAATCAAACCCGGTACCTTTGCCGAGAGAGACCACTGCTCTAACCGCTCTGTCAATCGGGCGCTCGCATACATCGGAATTACTATAAAGTATCAGTCAGCAGGCGTAGGACAAGAATAATAATAATTGTCAAGAGTTGCCTCCCCATTGCTCTGCAGTGATGGTCCAGCAATGGCCAAAACCTAGAGTATCTAATGTGGGTCTTCACAGGTATCTACCTTCGCACAAGATTACTCTTGGCAGCGATGCAAATAGAAGGATGATGATGCTTCTAACTTGAGGGAGTATTCGCAAGATATTCAGAAATCAAGAACAATGCTGAATGTGTATAACACCGTTAACTTATTATCTGCCCGACAACCTTTGTAAAGTGATATATTGTGTGATTTAGCTCGTTTTAGCCCCCAACTGATTTAATTCAGTGAAATCCTGATTTAGTAGCTTTCTTTTAAGTGTATTTAAGGTGACTGAGACATACGGGTGCAGTACACTCAAAAGGATTAAATCAACTATAAATTTGTATATATACAAATAACAAATTTAATAATCAATTATTTTTAACAGTGTAAAATGGATAATTTGGTTTTTTTTTTAAAGTAATCATCTCAGGGTTATGTTACGGCTATTGAGGGAATTGCCTGGAAGTTCATTTGGCAGCTTTTAAGTTTGTACTTACCTGCCAGTAAGTGTGTTGGTTTCCGCTCCAGCCGATGTTTGGTTCTTTGCAGCTTATGGACTGGTTCACTCACGTCACTGGTCAAGTCTGGAGGTTGTGACACGTTCCAAGAAATATCAGGGAGTAATCACGAAGCTGGTCCAGCATCTTCGAGACCCGACTGATGATAGTGTCTAGCGTTGACAGCAGGCCACTTATACCAGACACTTTGTTCCAGAGATAGCACCCTCAGCTGGTACCACCGACTAGTATTATGAAAGAAGAGAAACAAATACCCTCCTGAGTATTGAGTTTCCTGACACACAATCATGTTGCCCCAACCTCCTTTTCATTCCACCATCTCATCTACCTCAGAACTTTACCCTCTCTGAGCATTAATGTTAATCCCAGTGAGCGGACAACATTCATTATATTTATATTGAGTATATTTACATTTGCACTGGTTGACAAGGTGAATAATATATAAGTACTCGTATGTACATAAGTTTTATCATCACCCACTCCTTGCTTCATATGGATCTTGGGACTGCCTCTGCTTTTGGTTCCTTATGAGAAACTCGCGTAAAGCAGTCACCAGCTCTTGAAGTGATGGTTATATGCTGATGTTGCTAGCTTCATATGACTTGGACATCCACTAGCAATTTTCATATGTTAATACATGCAAAACATTGTATTTAAAAATGTACAACTCACCCCAAAATCTCTTGGGACTACTGACTCCTGGCTCATAGAAATAGTTAAGGCAACTTGTTTAAGATGCCACTTACTTGCCGTCTGGGATATTACTTTACACTAGGCTCCCACTCTGACTTTTTGTTCAGATTCCTAGCATTCCCGCTTTCCGTGTTAATGTAGTTAGAGTTTGTCTGGGATATAAGTCCACAAGATGCTCAAGCAAGGTCTGATCCGATAAATGGAATCCTGGTCCTATTCCTTACTCTGGCTAGCTGGCTTTCTTCTTGACGAGATGAATTTCACAATGCTCTTAACCGGTGAATGTGTCCGATTTTATACAACTTTCGTCCCACGCACGTGGTTATTACTATCTGACCAGGCTCGAATCTTAAGTGTTGTTTATCTAGAATTGCCCAGTCAACTGTCTTCAATCAGGAGTGTTATGATGGGTTTTATACCAACAATTTCCTCATAGGAAAAGTCTGCGTTATTTTTTCAAACTCATTTTCTATATAGGGAATTGTTATTTCCGTCGATTATCTTTCCCACTTACACTCATGACATCCTACATTATCACAAATAATGACTTCGTAACAATTCTGTCCGGAATCGATTAAAACTATTCCGTCTTCTTTAGGTGTGTCTTCTCATATGACCGGTGCTCCCTGTGCAAACACAAACACCGGGTATCACTACATGAAAATGACTGGCGGCCAATCTGGTCTTACCTGTTGTAGTGGATTTTGATGGTATTGTATGGTGGTGTTATCACCTAGTGTGATGCGTGAGGTCAGCTGTGAAGGCTGCTGAGATAATTGTAACTGTGAATATACAGAAGGCCCTTTCGTGCTACCACTTTATGACCTCACACATATCTTTTTTTACTAATGAATGTGGCTACGTTAAAATCTAGGGTACTGAATGCAATGTGTTGTATGGACATATACACACACCCACAGATATTAATTAAGTCTAATACTATCAATAAAATTTATAACACAATGAACTAAATTCAGCTGGTTACTTTTAGAATAGAAAATCTTTTTTAAATTTATTTGTTCTGAACCAAGGTTTTATTTTGGCCAGAACTTATGCAAAGATTTTGAAATTTATGAATGAATGGCATGAATAAATGGCATGTTAAATGAAAGATGTTTACATATGCAATCTTTAAGATTAATTATAGTATTACTGTTCGTAATGTTAATTTTTCTGGGAAAACTATGAATGGATGTGCTGTTGGGGTGGCTTCATCCCTCCCTGTTTATGTCTACACAGCATTGTCCATTAATGATAGAAGGAAATGGGATGCTTCAGTAGTAAATTCTCTTGGGTGCTAGTTTTATGAAGTTGGTGTAAGTTCAGCAGGCCAGCTAGCCTACTTAACTTTGCCAGATTTGTTCTGGTGCTGGAATATGATGGCCCCACCTCTCCGTGCTTGAGCAATACACAGATGTTCTGTCGAAATGTACCCTGCACGGGTCCTCACTTCAATTATTAATCAGCATTTGACACCACCTTAGTGTCAAGATCGAACTCACAGCTCAGATTATGAATAAAGAACACAGAAATGCTAGCAAAACTCAGCTGAGCTGCTGGCTATAGTATGGCGTCCCTGAACTTATTTCAATTTATTTCATTTGGAAATCACCACACTTGAAATTTACTGTGTCTATCACTGGACAACTATTGAGGAATGGCAAAAAAGCTCGTCTGAGCGCGGATAATATGATTGTCTGTGGCCAATCAATGTCTTGGTTTTTTTAAATTCAAATTTCCTACACTAAAGTCATTTCAGTCATACTTCAGTCAAGTATGGATTTTTACCTGTTAGTCTGTCCGTCTCTACTTGCGTTTTCACAAAAACGTACTTGATTTTTGAACCAACCTTTCTCTCCCCTCCAAAATTTTGTCGATAAAAGTTATTTTTAGACACAGCTTCCACCAATATCCCTTCTCTTCCATGCTAAGTAGATTTGAACACCTGCGTCTCAAGGTCGCGATTTTTTGTGCAAATAGCGACACTTTTGATTCAATGCAGTCTTTCGCTGTTGTGTACAACACTTTCTTTTGTCATTATCTTCATTATTATCTATCCGTCTGTAAAATTAAAAACATATTATTTCACTGCTCAGAATGGGCCATCCGGCCAGCTAATTTTTATATTCCTAACATTAATATTAAGAAAAAGTTACTTTTTAAATTTTGTAATATTTCAAGCATCTGCGTTTAGCCGCTGAATTCAAATCAAAGGCTTGGTATCGCAAAAGCGTCCAATAAATGACTGTGGCGTATCATATCCAAGGTCCCTTCTGTCGAATTCCTTACTTTATGTCAACTTGGGGGGGGGGGACGTGACTTTTCCTCCTTGCCCCACCAATTTGCGTCCATTAACCTCGCTAGTTCAAGTACGCGTTCAGTCAGATTTTTGTCTTTTGATCCTCGTTCCGTTTTGCCTTCAAGTCTAACACCTGATGACCCGCGGCGCGGGCGATCATGTATTCGAGCAGCTTACGCATTGGTTTTTATCCTTACATTTTATCCTTTGGAGATATTTTTACGTTGTATCACTCGTTAATTTTATGACACCTGTATCAACTCTTAGCGAGGATGGGCGGGCAAACAAACATGATTAATTATTACAGGAAGAAGTGTAAACAATGACTCGAAAATGCCAAATATTGTCCAAAGTAGGAAAATAGAACATGAAGAGCACAAATTGAAATACGGGATGGAACCAGAAATTAAAAGTTTCAAGGTCATTCTGAGACAATAAAAAGGTAAAAATAATAGCCTCTTCAGTCATAGCTGACTATGGGAATGCGCCTTTGAGGTGACAGCCCTAAGCTGTTTATTTTACTGGTGTTCCTTTCGACGTTTTCTCCTCTCTTCTGCTTGCTGTGAGAGCTTCTTTTCGCCCAATCTGAGGTAGCGCCTTAAGTAGCATCGCCTCTTGATGCGATCGGCAGCTTAAATCCTCTCAGGTTGCTGAATTTATGTCCAAAGCCTTCATGTCTCTCTTGCACACATCTTTGAATCTCAGCTGCGATGTTCTTTTGCCATCTGCCACTTGTCCGTAGAAGACATCTCTCGGACAAGAATACTTAGTGGGAATTAGTTGAGGACATGTGCTCCAATGGGAGCTAAAGGCTAATTAATGAATTAATCAGTAAACACATAAGCAATATAACATAAATGGATGTACGTGCACACTCGGAGCATTTTGATTACGCTAAATAGGAATGAGAAAGAGGAGAGATAGAGGGACAGGCTTCTTTATGTTTTTGCCTTCTTGTGGCGAGACACGTTCATTTTAACCTAGACTGCAGTCTACTGTAGGGTTCCCATAATGTTTTGTTCAAAAACCGGGACATTTCCAAATTTTTACCTAAAAAACCCGGGACATTTTGTAAAAAAACGGGACATGTTAAAAATTAAGGTAAAGCACAAATAAATCTATTATATATTATATGTTGCACTTAAAATAAGATACTGGTATAAAAATACACACATTAACTAACACAACTTCCACTTTAAAAAAGAATTCTAAATTACAAACATACTTAATTAGAAAAAATCGCACCTTTAAAAAATACACAATAGTCAAGTTTATATTTCAGATTCATCAGAATATTTATCAGATTTATGGGCCTGTTCAAGAAGTTTTTTTTTCTTCTGATATTTGGACATAGAACTCAGCACAAGAGAAATCCTTAAAATGGGTCTTTATAATGGTTAAAGCTTTCACTGGCTCAATTTTAAGTCTGTTTTTTTTTTCGTCTGTCCAAAGCGCATTTATTAATGAAAAAAACACGTTCAACAGCTGCATTGGATCCTGGCAGTGCCAAACAAAAACTAACTAGGCATTTCAGGTTCTCAGCATTTATATCCTGCTTTGTAAAATGAGCGAACATCTCACACCATTTTTCACTGACACTTTGATCCTTCAGTTCACTCCACACATCAAATTTGCTTTCACAATATTTTTTCACACATGCAAACTCATCAAATAAGTCCTCTTCATTCACAGTAAAATTTGGTGACACTGTCTTCGTGAATATGTAGCTTTCTTGGATGTTCTTCCAAGTCACAGACTCCTTTCCCTTCAAATTGATCCAATCCATAGACTGAAGAGGCGTAAGAAATGGTGTACACCACTCCTGAATATATTCAATGCAGGTGTCATAGAAATCTACTGCATAGCTTTGAAACTATTCAACTGTTATGTGTCCTTCTTTTTCTAATTCTTGCAACGGATTTCTCACAGTAGTAGTAAGAAACTTTTCTGCCTTCCTGTAGTTAAATCATTTGGTAGATGCTCACTGAACACTGTTTTGGTCGACTTTCGAATTTTTGTTCGAGATTCAAACCGAGGGTCCACTGTAACCGGAAATTGATAAAGTAACACTACTAAAACACGGAATAAAATCTGTTACCCAAAGATTTTTTTTTAGGAAGGACCCTTAAAAAGCGGGACATTTGGAATAAATTCGGGACACCGGGACATTTTATTTAAAAAACGGGACTGTCCCGGGAAAAACGGGACGAATGGGAACTCTAGTCTACTGGTTATATCAGAACGCAATTGCCATGTTAAAATAAGAGTAATCTGTAAACTGATGAGTAGCATTAAAAACACCAAGCCATGAAATGGACTACTAGCGTCTTTCAGCCAGCACGATGAAGCACTGAAATGGGTAAGTTGTGAAAAGGACTGCTAGCTCGTACAGTGCTGATAAATACTTAACGTCCTTAAAAGGGATATTAACATGTATCTGCAAGCATGATGCAGCCCTGACAAGTGCTTGTCCTAAAAAGGACTGCCAACTACGCTAACTCAGCTCGTTCCTCCTCCAGTCCGCAGTAATAATTAAGACATATTATATATATTTTTTTAAAGTTACATGAAAGTTTATGTTTCAATTAGTATGATTTATAAAAATGAGGCTTCAAGACGAGGCCAGTCTCCTGCACTCATCAGCCATTATTGATTTTGAGAAACTGATCCGGTGTCGAAAAAGTAATCGAAAAAGTTGTTAAGACATTATAGTGTGCCTTGATCACATCGGCATTGTCAATACATTACACCCCCCCCCCCTCCCCCCTTGATGCATAGATCTGGAACTAGTTCACGCCAAACCTTTTTTTCTTGTGTCATCCGCTCAAATTGTTTCCACATCTTCATTATCATATTAAAGTTTCCAATTCCCTTCTTTTTTGTGTTTTGTGTCTTCTTCTATATCTTTAACGTTGGGGGTTCCATAACAAGAACTGCCTTGTACTTGATATGTTGTTTGCATTCGCTCTCAGCCATATCTTTCTCTTACAATGCTGGCCGTTAGTTTTGAGCAGTAAGTACGTTATGTCTACAGCTAGGCTGCGATATCTGCACTTTTCGTCCCGACTCATCCGATTTCAGCAAGAAATTTTTACGGGTTTGCTTCCCTGTTAACTCACGCCTGTATGATGCTATACCTCATGCCCATCCAATAGTGCAGTGAGCTGTTTGCACCAGTGAGCGTCATCGGAGCCGAGACCCAACTCTGCCCCAGATCTGGGAGTAGTATACAATGTACCAAACAAGGCGTTTTCAGGAGGCGGGCAGGAGGCGCTCCAGGAGGCGCGTGACTTTTATATAGCAAAAACGCCAGGAGGCGCGTGACTTTTATATAAGCGCATTCAGGAGGAGAGGAGGAGGCGCAAGATGGCGGACTTAAGATAACAAGAATAGGGTATATGGGACAAGATGGCGGACTTGAGATAACAAGAAGAGGTTATTTTTAGAGGTATTTTTAGATAACAAGGAGGTGACTTTTATATATAGTAATATGTTTTAGATAACAAGAAGAGGGTATAGCAAGATGGCGTCTTGTTATATAAGGAAAATGTGGCAAGATGGCGGACTTGAGATAACAAGAAGAGGGTATATGGGGCAAGGTGGCGGACTTGAGATAACAAGAAGAGGATATTTATAGACTCGAGATAACAAGAAGAGGATAATAGGAAGACGATAACAAGAAGACGATATTTATTGACATATACATTTAGACATACAACAGTTATTTTAGAACAGTTATACAAACAGTTATACGAACAATTAGACGAACAGTTATACAAACAGTTAGACGAAAAATTAGACGAAATACAACAGACGATATAGGTAACAAAAAAGCGTTTTAGTTAATATAGTTTTTATTTTATATTCAATAGTGTTTTGTAGTATCAAAACATATATGGTAATATATAGTATTTTTTAACATAATACATTGTACAGTAATTTTTTATCAAATGAATATATAATTGAAAAATAATTATATTATGAAAGACAGTTTGTATACGATAACATTATCAAACATTGATATTATCAAATCACATATGAATGTACTGTTATATACATATATTAGTGGTGTTTTGTTACAAAATATACATTTTCACAGATTTATTTACAATAAAAATATCACAGCTACAGGCCAGACCTTGAGGGGAGTCGTCACATTGTCGTCACGTCGTAAGAAATAGAGGTATTGTGTATTGTGTGTACATAGTGGAAGACAGTTTAGATGTTGAGGGGTGATGTGGTGACGTTGTCGGGATGTACCTGTCGTTTTATGTAAAAGTAAGAAAGGGCGTTGCGGTGTTGTTCGTATGTGTAGATGGAGGATTTGTGTGCTCTGAATCCGATATTTTTCCCACCCTGTGCTTGTTGTGTGTTGAGGACGTCTAAGAAAGTGTGTTTGTCTACTTTGTTGTGGTGTTTGTTCAAGCCTTTGGTGGTTGTTTTGTCATAGTCGCCAAAACAGTGATACGTCTTGCTACAGAAGGAAACCATCCCTCTGCCTTCGTATTCTAATTTAAAAAGGCCCGGTGTCCGTTTGTCGAATAATATTTGTTCGCGGCATTTCTGACAAAGGGCGCGCGTTTTACCCTCGCTAGCTACAAAGTCGGGTCTATGGTCGGGACATACCTCGGCGGGGAACCACTGGTGGTAGGAGCTATAAAATTCCTGTCGCATAGCGGGCTTAACAACGTCCGCTAAGTTATTCGCGCTAAGGGCCAAGTAAAGGCTGTCTGTGTCCGTCTCGCACAACTGAAAATCTGACCTATCTACAAATTTATCTAGACAGTCGTAGTAAAATTCTAACATGCGTAATTTTGCGTATTGGTTGACGAAAAATCCTATCTGAACGGGGAGGTCCCAACATATAGTCTGTTTAAGTTTCTCTACTTCGAATATGTCGTCCGTCACTAACGTCATTTTCCTAAAGCGGGGTGAGTTTATTTGGTCAGAGGTACCCTCTCCCGTCGTGTACGAGACATCCACGTGCTTCGCGTTATTGGTTAATGTCTTGCCATAAGCCGCGTTACCTAGCAGTTTCATGGTCTCGCTGGTAATGGCGTAGGCAGGATCAGTATCACCCTGTCGACGCGCGTTCGAAACAGTGTCCCCAAACTGCTTGAAACACGTCACGGGTGTATACTCAAGCACCTGGTAGATACAGGTGACTTCTAAGCCTTTGATTAAGTACCAGCGAAGCAGAGGTGTCGTCAGGAGAATTTTCTTGCCCACATAACTCCCGATCAATGTCCGCCTGGGAGTAGTCAGTAGTTTATGTTTTTCGGCGTATTCCCGCATGAAAGGTCCAATATCTTCCCTCGTGACGTCAACATTCTTAAAAATGGGCGTCATTTCAGAGAACTGTTCTTTTAAAGAGTCGGGGACATGGATGTCACACTCGACTAGGCCAAACAAGGTCTCGTCTAACACCGAGGCGAGAATATTTTCTTTTGTCAGGGGGTACCGACATTTGGTGTAAGACGGTTTCTGGGTAGGGAAGGTGGCGTTCAGAAAACGACGGATTGATGGGTCGATTTTCTTCAATCCCTGCCACTCGCATTCCCACATTTCGACAACGGTAACGTTGCATTCCTTCCTCAAATAAGAACTTATTGTCAGTGTCGCTCTGTACAACTCAGCCAATGGTGTGTTGTTGACTGGCTTAACGTCACGACCGGCGGTTAGTGGGCAGTTAGGGTGGCCGTGGAATAGGCAACCTTGGAACTGGTAGACGGTACGAGAGTCTTTATCCCAACCATCTACCCTAATGTGCCTATCACCCAACGACATCTCACGGCCGTTAAACTGGGTTTTTAAGGTCACTTTATTTTGGTGGGAGACCCAAGCCAAATAATCGCGGCACTGCACGGTATATTTGTGGACTTTGTGGTGCTTGAAACCGTCATCACTGTACCGTCTAACCGGGAAGGTCAGTGGGCATTTTCTGCATTACCGCCCACAAATAAAGGGCGTTGGCATAAAAACCTTTAATGGCTTGAATCGGTTTGCCACCTCTAATGCGGGTTTTGCCTTGTTCGTGGAACCTGTGAAAAATAATTGACGGTCCCCCGACGATGTTTTGGCGCAAGGTGTTATGCAAATCTGCCTCCCACTTCGAACATAAAGAAACCATGACTTTGGGCGGGAGGGTTTTGAAAAGGTACTTTAACGTGACACCGGGAACGGAGATCGCATCTTTAAACATATCTACATCTAGGTCCGCGTAAAAACTAACTTGTCGGTCTAACGCCGCCAGGAAGGGGACCACGTCTTTATTATTGTACCAAGTCAGAAAGTCGCGCAACGTGGTCATGTGGTTCTCGGCCCACACCTTCTAGCACTCGGCGTACTCCTCGATGGAAATATTAGTGTTTTTAAGTTTGGAAAAAAATGCCGAGTGGGGTGGTAACGCCGTCTCATCTAACTTTGCTAAATCTGTTATGTACTCATAACAGAAATATCCTTTGGTTTCTTTAACGTTGTACGCGGCCAGATATTTACTATAACTAAAACCGGGGGCTAAGTAGTTTACTATATCTAAAAACTTTAAGTCGCTAGTGGCAATACACATAAAATTATTGTTTCGCTTGACTAAAAATTTGAACTCTTCCCCCATGAAATATTTGATGAGGTATGGTTTGATTACGTTCACGTCGTACTTGCCCGAATTGAAACCTAATACGGGTAGCTGCCTCAAATAACCCTCTAATCTACCAAAGAGCTCCTCAGACCCGAGTTGGGTGAAAACACCATCAAAATCCGCTCGCAGAATCTCATAAGAGGCCGCGGCAATTTTGATCAGATAACGAGCCATCCTATTGAACAATTTTTGTGGATCACCCTTTGTGATAAAACACACGGGGGCTTCAAAACCGGGGACGTTAGAAGCCACCGAACATGACAGGGGCACGTGTTTGGCCGTGTAGGTAGTGGCATTTCCGCTTGACTCTAGACTGTTCTCAAAAAAAACACTCATAGTCAAACGTGGCTCTATAAGGGAAGACGAATGTTGTGTCTACATCTATCCCCTGCTCCTTGATTAATTCCCAAACGGTCTCTGGGGGATTATACACACCACCTTTAAATGTTTCTCTTCTCATAGAACCGGTACAAGTCTTCTCATGGCGCACCATAAACTTATAAATCTTCCACAACTTACCGCAATCGGGACACGAAAAAGAGTTACTGGCCCTATCGATATCTGTAATGTACATAAAATGGTTCTTAAACATTAATAGACGCAACGTATCTGGAAAACTATCGCTACCTCTAAGTGTGGTGGTCAGGGTCTGCGCGTCGTCAAACTCGAAAACGTCAATATTTACGTTGAAACATTTTTCTAATTGGGGCATATCGATTAAACTAACCCCGGTGAAATCGATGAGGGACTTTAGTCGCTGCTGTGTTTGCCACTGTTCGACTAGCCGGCGCGTCGGTTTTCTAACGTCTTTAACGGCACCACCCCTAAAAACGGCTAGACATCTAAAAAAGCAAAAATTATCACTGTAGGGCTGAAAGCTTGAGTCCTGTTGTAGTGTATAGATGTGGTGATTGTTCGTGATGAAAGAGGGAATGTCTTGTAAGCAGCAGCCAATAGGAAAGTCTTGGATATGATATAGATAGAAAGAAGTCGCTGGAATGGCTTCAACAAAATATTTTGTGTTCGGTCTGTTTAACTGTGCTTGTGTGACAATATCGCTATCGTGTAACTGTGAGAGAAAAGCTTTGAAATCTGTAATGTTGTTGACTAGGTGGGGTTGATCTAAGACGATTGCATTGTTATGGGAAGAGTGAACAAATCTTAGATCGCCTGTTTCTCTGTGCCTCAAAACGATGTGGAAACTGTAGTTTATTTTGAATCGTTTTGTTTGTTGTGTGAAGATTGGTGTCAGGAGACGGTCCCAGTCCATAATTTGTGTTGGTCTGTGGAAGAAAGTGAATGTTGATAAATATTTATGTTTATTGGAGTGTGTTTTTATTGCATTCCAGTTGTCGATGTAGATTTGTCTTATGTCAGCCTGTAAGTCTTGTAAACTGTCTTCTTCAGTGGGCAGACGGGGTTTTTTATATGGGACTGGTGGGTACTGTTCATGGGACGTTTTTTGGTCTGGCCTGTTTTTGGTAGGTGAGATGGGATGGGTGTTGAAGTGGGTCCTGTATGTGGGGTGGAAGTTGTTGCTGTTCTCATCGAGTCTGTGGTCCCTGCTGCAGCAGATGATGTCTTTGTGCCTGATACTGAGTCTGTTGTGGCACCTGATGTTAGTGTCTGTTGGTGCCCCGATGATGATGCTTGGTGGGTTGATGATGAGTCTGTTGTGGCACCTGATGTTAGTGTCTGTTGGTGCCCCGATGATGATGCTTGGTGTGGTGTCTGCTGGTGTGTCTGTTGTGGCACCTGATGTTGGTGTGGGGCATGATGCTGTGGTGTCTGGGGTGGCATCTGATGTTGGTGGGTTGATGATTCAGCACCTGGTGGGGCACCTGATGTTGGTGCTGTGGGATATGAGGTCGAAAGTTGGTTAGGGGTGGGGTGTATTTGTGTTATATGGGTCTGTAAATTATCACCCCGGATGAATTGTTTACCACAAATGTTACAAGAAAACAGAGGGGTTGAGTGCACTGTCTTGCTGTGACGTGCTAAATTGTCAAGGCGGGTAAATGTTTTACCACAGCGGGCACACGTGAGTCTGGTCCCCCTGAGGGGTTTGTAGCGCCCGCCGGTGCAGTGGTGGTCCCCCCTGAGGGGTTTGTAGCGCCCGCCGGTGCAGTGGTGCTCCCCACTGGGATGTTTATAGCGGCCCCCGGTGCAGTGGTTTGTGTAACTGTCTCTGGTCGTTGTGCACCGGGTCCATGGCTCAATTCAATGTGTTGTTGGAGTGCCTCAGGACTGGTAAATATTTGAGGACAGACACGACAGGGATGTGTCGGTTCAGCGTGGACTGTCCGCATATGTCTCGTTAGATCACGATTCCTCGTAAAAGATTTATTACATTACATCTGTTGATTAGAAACAAAGAAAACGTTACTCACCACATAAAATATTAAATATAGGTATCAATCAGTTAGAGAGAGAGAGGAGTGAGACCGTGAGAGAGAGAGAGAAGAGAGAGAGAGAAAGAGGAAAGAGAAAGAGAAAGAGAAAGAAGGAAGAGGTACGAGATAGAGAGAAAGAAAGAAAGAAGATGAAAAAAAGCAAAGAAAAAGAAAGAAAAAGAAATGAGGAAAAGAGGGAAGAGTAGAAGAAAAGAAAAAGTGTTTAAGAAAGAGTGGAAGATGGAAAGAATTGTTTTGAAACAAAAGAAAAGAGAAAGAAGGTATTAGACGTGGTTTGGGGGAAGTTTTGGGGAAAATGGGGGGAAAGGACACCAAATCGAAATAAAGAAGAGAAAGAAAAGAAAGAAAGAAGAAGAAAGAAGAAGAAAAGAAGTACAGGAAAGAGAAAGAAAGGAAAGAAAAGATAAGAAAGGAAGAAAAGAAGTAGGGAGGATAAAAAGTAAAGGAAAGAGGAAGAAGGAAGCTCCAAGAGAGAAGAAGGGTGGAAAGAGGAGAGAAAAGGAAGAAAAGGGAAGAGGTAAGAGAAAAGAAAAGAAGAACCGGAAAAAAAGAAAAGGAAAGATAAAGAAAAGAAGAGAATGAAAAGACGAAGAGGAAAGGAGAAAAGAAGAAAGAAGGAGGAAAAGAAAGAAAGTAGAAGAAACCAAGAAAAGAGTTGCGTAAGAGTGAATAAGAAAGAAAAAATTGAGAAAAGAAGAGAAGGTAGGAAAAAATCCTGTGAGAAGAGAAAGAAAGAATGAAGAAAGGAGAAAGGAAAAAGTAAGGATATGGAAAGAGTGTGAAAAAAAAAGGAAGGAAGATAAGAAAGGAAGAAGAAAAAAAAAAAGGAAGAAAAAGGATGAGATAGAAGGAATGAAAGAAGAAATAGGAGAAAAAGAAAGAAAAAGAAAGAAAGAAAGAAAGCAAAAAGGAAAGGCAAAAAGAAAAGAAGAGAAAGAAAAGGGGAGAAGAAAAAAAAGAAAGAAAAGGAAAAAAAAGAGAAGAAAAAAAGCAAGAAAAGAAAAAGAAAAGAAAGAAGGAAAAGAAAGAAAAGGGAAGATCGAAAAGAATGAAAAAAGAGAGAAAGAAAGAAAAGGAAGAGAAAAGAAAAAAATAAAAAAAAAGAGAGAAAGAAAGAAAGTTAAAAAAGAAGTGAGAAAAAGAGAAGAAAGAAGAAAAAGTAAAAGACTTAAAAGGAGAAAAAGGAAACGAAAGAAAAGCAGGTTACGCGCAGAGAGAAAGAAGAAAAAAAAGAAAAGAAAGAAGGAAAGAGAAAAAAAAAAGAAGAAAGTTTAAGAAGAAGAGAAAAGAGAAAAGGAAAGAAAAAGAAGATAAAAAGAAAGAAGAAGAAAGAAGAGAAGAGGGAGAAAGAAAAAGAAAGTAAAGGAGAGAAAGAAGAAGAGTGGAAAAAAAAGAAGAAAGAGATGGGAGATAAAAGAAAGAGAAAAGAAAAAAGAGAGAAAAAAAAGAGAAAGGAAGAAGAGAAAAGGGGAAAAAGAAAAGAAAGTGGAGAAAAGAGAGAAGAAAGGAGAAGAAAAAAGAAAAGGAAAGAAGAGAAAAGAGGAAGAGAGAAAGAGACGGAAAATTAGAAAGAAGAGAAATGAAAAAGAAAAGAGAGGAAACAAGAATAAAACATAAAAATAATTTCTTATTCTATGAAAAAAGGAAAAAAAATGCCCCGTATGAAAAGCCCCGCTGTGTCAGGGAAAGAATCGATTAAAAGAAAAGAATCCTGAAATGAAAATAGACAGAAAAAAAAGAATAAAATAAAGGAGAAAAAATATGATCTTCGTTTCAAAAGTTTAACTTGATATGTAATCGGAGAGAAAAAAGAATAGATGGATATAAAGAGGAGCAAGTAAGAAAAAAAATGAGATGAAGCCAAAGAAAAAGAGTGAAGAATCAGAATATTTGATAGGGAAAGATTGGGGGGACAGAAAAAAAAAAAGAAAAAAAATAGATTCCGACAAGGAATAAACGCTAAGAAAAAATAAAAATGGGGAAAAAAGGGAAAAAAGTGTGGGGGAAAGGGAAAAAAAAAAACAGAAAAAAGTGGGGGGAAAAGAAAAGGGAAGAAAGAAGGGGTAGAGTGAAAACAGGAAAAATAAGAAAGAAAGGGGGGAAAACTAAGAAAATATAAAAAAAAATAAAATGAGAAAAGGGTAGAAGACCCAACTAAAAAAAAGAAAAAAAAAAAACCAGAAGGGAGTGGAAAAAAAGAAAATGGTGTAATGGAGGGGAAAAAAAAGTGTTTTCTTAAATGTTTAAACGTCACTGATTAACCGTTTAGAAAAAAATTATTAGTGAACAACAGGAAGAATATTAATAGAAAAAAGGAAGAAATAAAAATAAAAGAATTGAAATGGAAAAAAGGGAGAAGTGGGTAAAAACAAGATTGCTAAAAAAAAAACGAAAATGGTAGAAATGTAAAATAAAAAACAAATTGCCTTTATCACCTAAGAAATAAAGATTTGAATACAAGTTAATTAAATATGGAATTGTCTCTCTCTCAGCCACTAACATCGGAGAAAGTAAAAAGGTGTGGAAAACAAATACAAAAACTCATAAAGTGAAAAAACTTAAAGAGAAAAAAGAAATTTTTATGTGCCCCTAACTGGGGAAAAAAAAGAGGCCCCCCCCCCCCCCCCGGGGGGGGGGGGAAACCACAAAATAGAGAAAAGAACCAAAAAAAAAAAATGAAAGAAAAAAAAAAAAAAAAGAGGGGGGAAAGACGATAAGAAAAAAAAAGAGAAAAGAAAGAGAATAAAAAAGCGAGTCTGGGGAATAAAAAAAAAAGAAAACAATTGCGCAGGATTAAACATGAGGCTAAGAGATTAAAAAAAATAAACTTGGTTAAAAAAAAAAGGAAGAAAAAAAAGAACAAGTTATGAATATCGGGAAAGTTGGATAAAAAAAAAAAAAAAGAAAAGTAAAAAATAGAGGGAATAATGTAAAAAAATAGAAAGTAGAAAAAAAAATAGAAAAGGTTGGAAAAAAAAGATAAAAAAAAAAAAAACAGTAATAAAATTAAAAAAAACAAAAAAAAAGATAAAAAAAAAAGCTGAAAAAATCACAAAAAAAAAAAGCAAATAATAAAGTCAGATAAAAATTATTAAAAAATGGAAAGAAAAACTTATAAAAAAAAAAAAAGGTTTAGCTTTCACCTTGGAATGAATAACGCGAGAAAAATAAGAATAAAGAAAGAAGGAAAGGGGACAGAAAAATTAAAAAAAAAAAAGAAATAAAGAGAAAAAAGAAAAAAAATAAAAATGGGTGCATAGGGAAAAAAAAAAGGTTTGGCTTGGAAAGGATTTTATTAAAATAAAAAATGAAAATGGTAAAAAAAAAATTAAATAAAAATCACAAAAGACATAAAAAAAAAAAAAAAACAAATAAAAAAAAAAAGGGGGGGGAACAAAAAAAAAATGATAAGGAAAAGCTTGTCTCCATAAAAACTAAAAAAATACCCATTAGGGGAAGTAGGAGGAAAACACAAAAACTTGGTATGTTTAAAACTGAAAGAAAATTTATCTTTTGGGGGAAAAGGGGGTGAGGGGGTAAACATAAAAGAAAAGAATTAAGGGAAAAAAAAACAAAAAAAAAAAAAAATGGGGGGAAAAAAAAAAAAAAAAAAAAAAAAAAAAAAAAAAAAAAATCGGTTCGATTTGGTTTAAAAGGGGAAAAAAAAAAAAACTTAAAAAAAACTAAAAAAATAAAAAGGGAAAAAGGGAAAAAATAACAAAAAGAAAAAAAACAAAAAACAAAAAAAAAAAAAATAAGGGGAATATTAGACAAAGTGAAAGGGCGAATACAGCGAAAATATATAAAATAAAAAGCGGGAAAAGGTTTAATGAGGTAGCTTTAAAGGGGGGGAAAAAAAGGGGGGGTGGGGGGGGGGAAAAAAATAGGGAAAAACTAAATCAAAAAAAAAAAAATAAAAAAAAAAAAAGCGGGGGGAGTGAAATTAACAAAGATTCTTCTTAAAAAAAAGAGGCAAAAAGTTGGGAATCCTTGTTAAGGAAAAAGAAAAAGTGGAAAAAAAAAAAAAAAATTAGAACAATAAAGGAGAAAAAAAAAAATATAACAACAAAAATAAAAAAAAAAATTTAAATTCTTTTCTTTGGGTGTGATTGCGAAGAATGTTAAAATTAAAAAGGTATGAAAAAGGTATATAAAAAAATTTGATGTCAAGAAAAAAAAAGGGAAAAAAAAACAAAAAAAATGAAGGAAGACGGAAAAAGGGCGATGGGGGGAAACACTGGGGAAAAAAATATAAAGGTAAAAAAAAAAAAAAAAACAGTCCTTGTTTGGAAAAAAAAAGGCAAGAAAAGGCATGAGGATAAAAAGTTTTTGGAAAAAAAAAGGGGGGGGGAAAAACTGGGGGAAAAATGAAAAAAATGGAAAAAAAGGGGGAACTTGTTTTTAAAAAAAAAAAAAAAGCATTACTAAAATTTCACAGTATAGATTTTTTTTTTTAATAAAATTTTCTACTCTGCTTAAAGGTGGGATTGGGATATTTTTCCAAAAAAAACTGTGCTCCTAAATGTGAAAAAACAAAAAAAGAAAAAAAAAAAATATGGGAGTGAAATAAAAAAAATAAATAAAAAAAAAATAAAAATAAATGGTGACGCGCCACAAATGTAAAATTATTTTTTTCGCAATAATTTTTTTTTTAAAAATATATGTTTTTTTAAAAATATATTGTATTAAATATGTAAATTCTTTAATTTTTCTTTATTTTTAAAAAAAAAAAAATTCCGGCTAAATAAATTTATAATCGATCGATTGTTTAATTAATTGTATTTAGTAAAAGTATAGAAAAGTACGCGGCGCGATCACCTTTTTTATAAAAAACAGAGTAAAAATTCTAACAATAATGACCGAAACAATAAATATAATTGAAAGATTAGCTCTCGTTTGGCTAGTGACTTTTTTCCTATTTTTTAATCCTATCAATTTTTTTTTTTTTTTTTTTTTAAAACAACTTAAAAACAGATTAAAAAATAAAATAAAAAGATAAAAATTTTTTTAAATAATATAAGTTTATTATTTATAAAAAAGCGCGAAGTGACGAGCTGCGAAAACAAACAAATAATAACGAGTTGGACTAATCCTAACACATTTGGCTTGCATATTTTAAAGTCTTTATTTAATAATCTGTATCTCCCTAACATATCTTTTTATAAATACACAGATCGCAACTTAAAACCTATAAATTATCACTTTAATATTTTAACTAAAATTATTAATTTTTTAGAGAGGCAGTAACAGCGACAATTTATCTTTATTGTTTAAATCACGGTTAAAATACAAAACACACGGTATACACAATCAACATTAAAAAAAAAAAACAGATATTTTTAAAGATATTTATTGTATCCTAACGAAAACACTTATATTTTTAAAGATATACAGCCTAACACAGAGCACCGAATACACAATCAACTAAAACCTTTTTATAATGTTATTAAATAGAGATATTTTCACATCCTAACACAAAATACGAATTCACAGACATATGTCTTTTAAATACAGAAAACGATAGAAATATATTTAACAAACGAATACATACTATCAGGTATTGATATGAGAAGGGTGATTTCTTTCAGAAGGCTTGTTTTTCAGAGATGTGTCCGCTTCAGGTTCTGATAATTTAATGAGATGTCTAGAGACAATACGTCCCATTATATTACCCAAAAAAAGTGAGCGCGCGTAACAGGGTTCAACGACCCTAGTGTTTACACACCTGTTTACGCTCGCAAACAGTTGTAAATTATCACGTACAGATAACGGGACATGGTTAAGAAATAACTCAACAATGTTTACTCAGTACAGGTGTTCTGAAACAGCTTGTTTCACATTGTAATTAAATACTTAGACAAATAAGGCTGTTGGTCTAAATGTCGTGTTTGGGCACGTACGAGTATTGATCCACAGCGAAAACCGCTGGTAATTGTTTACCTAGGAACAGCTGTGAATAACTTGAATTACCCTGTGGAGTTTCAACATTAGCGAACATTTATTTGTGACATGAGACAAATGTATCGAGAAAGAAAAGGCATTAGACATATTTTAACATCGGTTTATAAAACACTAGAATAATGTCCCTCTGTATATAAAAATATATATTGTTTCAACATACTGGTGTTGAATATTTAAACAAAAATATATCCAGAACTTAATAAGATACAAATGATATCTTTAAAAAGCAAGCTTTAAAATATATGATAACTAAAAAGAAATGTACCAAACAAAGAGAGAGAGAGAGAGAGAGAGAGAGAGAGAGAGAGAGAGAGAGAGAGAGAGAGAGAGAGAGAGAGAGAGAGAGATGATTTTTCTTTCCGAGTACGTTTTAACAAATGTTTTACAAAAATAATATATTCTTTAGACTTTTCGTAGCGAAAGAGACACATTTTTTCTTATCTAAAACATATATATTAAAAGAGAAAGAGAGAAAAATGTCTCCCGGTATAAAAAACAAAAAAGAGATATTTATGTTTTCCGAATAACATATTCCAGGGATTGTCGTGTTCTTGACCACACAGTGATTCTCACTTTTTTTATTCTCAATACATGTTGGTATCAGGGATTCTCGTATTGGTTGGTTGAGTTCTTACATTTTTTGATTCTCAATACATGCTGGAAACAGTGATTCTCAATACATGGTGGAAACAGTGATTCTCACATTTTTTGATTCTCACAATGTTTTACACAGTGATTCTCAATACATGCTGGTATCAGTGATTCTCACATTTTTTGATTCTCAGGTTTTTTTACTCCAAAGGTTCTCACAATGTTTGCACGTTGTGTCTTTGATATATAAAATAACTGGATGTAAGTGTGATCTGTCATTCTTAAATATGGACCCGAGATTTGCACATTCCTTTACCTGTTTAATTTCAGGCCCTAGTTCTAGTGGAAAGACTGTTTTTGTGGGACGTTTTTTGACACATATCAAGTATATGGTAACAGTCGTACCAGATGAGATTATATATTGTTACAGCGAGTGGCAACCTCTATACAATTCAAAGACTGGAGTTCAGTTTATTGAAGGACTGCCCGATATTGAGCAGTGGACAGGTGATAAGAGACGGTTGGTAATTATCGATGACCTCATGAACGAAACAGATGAACGTGTAACTAAATTATTCACAAAAAAGTCATCATAAAAATGTAAGCGTATTTTATCTCGTGCAAAATTTATTTGGCAAGAACAAAGAACACAGAACCATTAGTTTGAATTCTCATTACATAGTACTTTTCAAAAATACACGCGATGGATCGCAGATTGTTAATCTAGCCAAACAGATGTACCCAGGTCAAACTACGTATGTCCAGAAGAGTTTTAAGGACGCAACATCGGTTCCACATGGGTATTTGCTAATCGATCTTCGTCAAGACACACCAGACAATTTAAGGCTTCGGTAGCGCATATTCCCAGACGAGAAACAAATTGTTTACTTACCCAAGTAACGAGATGGGAGAAAAAGTAAAAAGACATGCTGAGATGTTATAATGTCTACGTACAGCCAAACCACCAGTCATCAAGGCTGTTATGAAAACAGCATCACCCGAGCTGGTAGGAACACTCTGTGAATGTTGTCACAACGTATTAAAAGGTAACGTTACACTGACACCTCCTCAGAAGAGACGTATGCGTCGTTACAAAAACATCCTGCGAGCGCTTACAAAGAAGAAATTCTCGCTCAAAAGACGAAAACAATTTTTACAGACTGGAGGTTTCTTATCTGCTCTCCTTACACCAATACTAACTGTACTAAAAGGGCTCTTTTAGATGGCTAAAAAATGATTTTGATGGATCCTCGTTTGTTAGAAAAACCTTATAGACCACCCGACGCTCTAAGAGATAACTTGGGAGAATTGGATACTCAAATGCAACTAGTCTTGGATCGACAAGATTTACCACTCGGTGACAAGGCTAGACTTTATCAACAAACATTACAGCGTTATTTGACTCGACTAGAACAGTACAATTACGTACCTCTAGGCCTCGTGTATATTAAACAACCACCACCATTACAAACCAATGAACAACCTACTGTACTTAAAGATGAGGTCGTCGACAAAACTCCTCAGTCCCCACCCGTCACACCCACTAATCGAAAAAAGGTGGTGAGCAGTAAATTGCGAGAATCATCATCGTATTCGCTCAGAAGATGGAAAAAGACACCAAAGTGGGAAGCATGGCCAAAAAAGTGAATAAGATTTTAAAACAACATTACTACGAACCAAAACGCCCTGGATCTTATGGTGGAATCGCCCCCTTACAACGTAGCACCAAACTTAGTCGTAAAAAATTGAAGAGTAGTTATGTCATCAGGACACATACACCCTACACAAGTCGGTGCGCAGAAAATTTAAACGACGTACGACCATTGCAGGAGGTATCGATCAACAGTTCCAGGCTGATTTAATTGACTTGCGAGGTTTAACGATGGGTATTCGTATCTAGTAACGTGTATTGACGTGTTTAGTAAATTCGCTTGGGCTGTTCCTCTGAAAAACAAGACTGCGACAGCTTTAGTAGCAGCGGTAAAGACAATTTTTAACAGTCGCAAACCGATAAATTTTCAAACAGACAAAGGCAGTGAGTTTGTCAACAAAACATTCTTAAAGTTTCTTAAAAACGAGGAAGTCCATTTCTTCACTACGGAGAATGAAGACACCAAAGCAGCTATTGTCGAACGGTTTAATCGAACCCTCAAAGAAAAAACGTGGCGTTACTTTACCAAAACCAACAGTCTTCGCTACGTCGACGTGATACAACAACTGGTCCACAACTACAACTATTCGTATCATCGGAGTATTAAGATGGCACCGGTGGAAGTTACCCCGAGCAATCAAGAAGAAGTGTGGCGTACTTTGTACTCGACCCCTGACTTCATCGGGAGAAAAGTCTATTTTAAACCCGGTGATCGCGTGCGGATCGCCCAAGCCAGACAAACTTTTAAAAAGGGTTATACGCCGGCGTGGACAGAAGAGTTGTTTACGATTAGCCGACTAAACCAAACAAGACCGGCCACGTACGTCCTTAAAGATGATTCGGGTGAGGAACTGAAAGATTCTTTTTACCAAGAAGAACTCCAACGAGTCGGCGACAAGATAGTTTATCGAATCGAGTCCATTTTGGAGGAACGCCGAGGTGTCAGAGGTGCAAAAGAATATTTAGTCAAATGGTTCGGTTATAACTCGTCATTCAACAGCTGGATTTCGTCCAAACAGCTAGCGAGATATCGAGACTGATGGATATTGAAGAAGACGTGAGCACCCCAGTTTTACGGCCACCCCCTCCCAAGACCGCGAGAACGTCGTTCTGGCCTTTTTGGGAAACTAGTCCCGCGACTAGAGATCGTTTTCATCTGTCAGATGATCGTTATATATGTCGTCATCGGTGTCTCGTTATTCAATCTGAGTCGGAGCAACGCAGAGGGACCAGACGGCAAGTTTTGGATCGCTTTAATGAGCAGTTGTCTGGGTTACATGTTACCTAACCCTAAGATAGGATGAGTTTTTACGTGACTTTACCCAGCAATGCCTTGATGAAAATATACCCAAACAATGACGCCGGTCACTTTTTCGTCAAATTGCCACAGACTATAGACTTGACTTCGAGTTACGAGGTTGGTTTGGTTGAGATTCAATTTCCCAAAAGTTATTTTAACGTGCTAGAGAATGATGTATGGCTACATTACTTTCCCAACAAAGAAGATGAGTCTATG
This sequence comes from Oreohelix idahoensis, assembly GCA_024509875.1. Lineage (NCBI taxonomy): Eukaryota > Metazoa > Mollusca > Gastropoda > Stylommatophora > Oreohelicidae > Oreohelix > Oreohelix idahoensis. The sequence continues at coordinate 49,818 of JAMPIV010009915.1, forward strand.
GTACTCACGTTACCCGCTGGTCTATACACGTCACCCGAAAAGCTGATCGACGAGTTGAATCGTTTGCTTTTACCCACAGATGGGGATGAAAAAGCCCGAGTTAGATTCCATTTTAACAATAATAAGGCCACCTTGAATCTGTATGATCCGGAGGTTGAAGTTAGAATTAGCGAGACGTTGAAACACATGTTAGGGTTTCCTGCCTCGCTCGCCACAGACATCGACCCAATACTACGAGGGAGGCGAGACTGAAGTACAAATGGATAGCGACATGAAAAATGTGTACGTGTACTGCGATCTCGTAGCGGCGAGACCGGTTGGAGATGCCTCTGTCCCTTTGTTACGGAATGTTCCTATTTTGGACAGGACTACCGCTTCTGTTTTCAGGATTTACGACAAACCACATTACGTACCCCTGAGCCGTTTCTCGTTTGACGCGGTGGAAATCCTTTTAACAAACGATCAGGGTAAGACTATCCCATTCACTAGCGGAGCTTCGGTGTTGACACTACACTTCAGAACTCACAGACGGTTTGATTTTGACTAGAAAAATGGTGAGACACGTACCCATCCGACGAAACCCCAAGATGTATGAGGAGTTTTACTGCAACCAAGCTGGTCATGGGATGCCAGTGTTTATCGGAGGCAGAAGTCAAAGAGGCCATGGTTTGGGTAGTTTTTTCGGCGGGCTCGGTCGCATGGTTCTCCCGTGGTTAAAAACTGGCGGCAAAGCTTTACTCAGAGAAGGGCTTGGGACCGGTCTACAGGTCGCGAGCGATGCGTTAGCCGGCAGAAATGTTGGCGAGGCATTTCGTGAACGAGCCAAGGAGTCGGGTCAACGTTTATTACAGGGAGCCGTTGAACACCTCACCACTAACCAATCGGGTAGCGGGCTTAGAAGAAAAAGAAAAACGAGAGCTGCCCCACCTGGCGAGCCGAAACGAATAAAACGCAGTAACCGAGCTCGACCTTCTCATTCTCACCAGAAGAAGCGAAGGTACTCTGATATATTTGAATGATGGCGCTTATTCACCCCAGCTCGTGCGAAAGTCTTCACAGTGGTCTAGATTTGTTTAGCGTACCACCAACGCAGACAGCCGTAGAAGAGGGACAATTTGTGGAGATACATCCGTTGGCCGCCTTAGCCCCCGGAGCCCCGGTGGAGTTAGTAATTTCGAGAAACGGTGAGGAATATCTAGATTTGTTCAATACTTTTCTGCACGTGCGCGCCAAAGTTACGTTAGCTAATGGCAGCGCATTACCCGCTGACGCAGAGGTGGCCCCGATCAACTATTACCTGCACAGTTTATTCTCCCAAGTCGACGTTTCACTGAACGATACGCTGATTACACCCAGCGAGAACACCTACCCTTATAGAGCTTACATCGAAGCCACGTTGAATTACGGGGAGGAACCCAAACGAGGCCATCTGACATCGGCTCTGTTTTACAAAGACACGCCAAATTTTATTACGGAAACAATTGGTGACAATAACAACGGGTTAAGACTGCGTCGACATATAGCGGCTGGTTCTCAGGAGATTGATATGATGGGTCGTTTACATTCAGATATCTTTGCTCAAGATCGTTACCTGTTAAATGGTGTGACAGTTAAAGTAAAACTCACCCCGTCTAAAGATGCCTTCAACGTGCTGGGACACGACCCCACCGCTGGTTATAAATCTATTATAACTTATGCGGCCTTGGTTGTCCGGAAAGCTAAATTAAATCCCGCCGTCTCTCTAGCCCACGAGAAAGCCTTGGTGCGAGGTAATGCCAAGTATCCCTTGAAACGAGTTGTGCTAAAAACTTTCTCTATCCCTAGAGGTATGCTATCACACATGCAGGATAATCTGTTTCTCAGTCAAACACCTACACGGATCGTGATTGGACTAGTCACTTCGTCCGCTTTTAACGGGTCGTACACGTCTAATCCGTTCAATTTTGCTACCTTTAGTCTGATATATTTGAATGTCAGCGCGGACGGCAGAACAGTCAGTGGCAAGCCTTTGTCCATGGATTATGAACACAACCAGTACGTGAGAGCCTTCTTCGCGACGAATCTAGCTATGGGACTGGTTGGTAAAGACGCCGGCAACGACCTCGAGTATAGACATTTTAAGCACGGTTACGCCTTATACGCCTTTGACCTCACCCCCAGTCTACTAGACGGTGACCAGTTTGAGATGGCCAAGTCGGGCCCAGTCTCAGTAGAACTTAAATTCGCCGAGGTCACACCCGAACCATTACAGGTTCTCGTCTACGCCGAGCAAGACTCGATCTTGGAGATCTCGAAATCACGCCAAGTTTTGACAGACTACACCACTTAGACAATGAATACAGACGAGATACGCACCATCCTCCTGTCGGACATATTTGTTAAACGAACTGGGCTCGTTAAAGTGTTAGCTCGTGACCAATTACCTCTACGCATCGATCCGACCAAGACGGCTGCTTTCGTCATCAACACTGATCCTAGCTATCGCCCGGGTGACCACTGGGTCGCTCTATATTATAACGGACTTGGTACTTTTGAATACAGTAGAACTCCATTTATCCGAACCCCATGGGACCGAGCATCGTTCGGATAATCAAATGTTCGGATAATTGGATTACATAATGTATCGAGTACATGTACACATATTTCTAAAAATAATTAACCATCACAAGGAAAATACACTATAAAACATATTTACTTGTACTGTAATAATAATACCCACACTGTATTAGATCACTGTACCACCAAAATCTTTTATTACACTGCAGTGCATGTACTACTTGTATTAATTATTTTTGTTAAGAAAGAGAAATGTTTTCAAAATAACATTACAAACGATTCAAAACCAGGCGCAACTTACGTATATATGTACTTGCACAGATGTAGCCCACTATTAAAAATAATGAGGAATCCTCTTTTGCACCAAACTGGATAGTCTTCTTTTGGCTGCTAAGTCCCACATTCTCTTCAACAGCAGAAGCTGTGTAGGACAGCTGTCATCTTCTTGCTCGTACCAAGCCATCGCTGTTTCTAGTGCTATAAAGGCCTCTTCAGGACTTGGTCGACGTTTTGGTTTTTCTTCATAATCTACAAGTACATCATGTACTTCTGAGGAGTCTTCATCATCGGTCACTACATGTATTTGGTTTTCTTCTTGCACAAAAGACAAAATTTCTTCGTCATTCAAAAACTGAAAACCAGAATCATTATCATCTTCTAGCCACATGTGTGCATCATCTTTGTCACAGTCCGAAAATCCGGGCATTGCTTGAAACAGTTCCACAACTTCATTTATACAATCATCATTTGTGTCCATTGCAGTAGTTTCATTTCCTCCTTTTTTTCCCAAGCAATCTACTCCAAGCCTTGTTGAGATTATCTTGTGACAGGGTGGTCAAAGCATCAGCTAACATATAGCAGCAGTCTTTGAGATTAAGCTTTTTGGAAAACGCCACCACACTTTCTTCATCTTCAGCCAACAATAAACGACGCAGGCCTTCCTTCTTGTACATCTTTTTAAGCTTTGCTATAACACCCTGATCCATTGGTTGAATCAGAGCTGTTACATTGGGAGGCAGAAAAATTACTTTAAAATTTGCATCAACTGCATTAAATGTATCCGTCTCTGGATGAGATGGTGCATTGTCAAGTAGAAGAATTTTTTTTCCAGTTTTCTTTTCTTGTTCTCTCAACCTCTTCACATTTGGGATGAACTGATTTGTATACCAATCAAGAAATATTTCACTATTCATCCAAGCACTCTTCTATGCTTTGTAGCACAATGGGAGACATGTCACATTCTTTAAACAACGTGGTTTTTTGGCTTTGCCGATCATTAGCACCGGTAAACGATGACCTCCACTGGCATTCGCGGCTACCAAAATTGTTACTCTCTCTTTGCACTTTTTAAACCCAGGGGCAGCTGCTTCGCGCTGAGATGCAAGTGATTTTTGAGGCAATGATTTCCAGTATAAGCCAGTCTCATCGGCATTATACACATCATCGAGTGAATAACCTTCTTCTTCCAATAAAGCCAAGAATGTTTCTTTAAAATTTTTAGCGGCAGTTGCATCGCTAGATAAAGATTCCCCTTGAATCTCCAATTCTCGTATGCCATGACGAGATTTAAAGTTTATTAACCATCCCTGGCTAGCCTTAAAGTCAGGAGGACCGTCAAGTTGATTGTTGAACTGAAGTGCCTTTTCACACAACAGAGAACCAGAGATAGGTTCCCCTTTGCTTCTTCTTTGCACAAACCATATATACAAAGCCTCTTCCAATTTCACATCTTTCGCATTTCTCATGGTTTTACGTTTCTTCGACCCATTTTCACTATCAAATTTCGATGCAAAACTCATAATTTTATCCTTGTTACTTTTGATGTCAGAGACGGTAGCTTTTCCAACATTGAAAATCCTCGCAAGTGAAGACACAGTTTCACCTTGTCCTAGTCTCTTGATAATTTCTGTTTTCGTTTCAATTGACAAAACATTGCGGTTCCTTTTATATGCTTTAGGCCTACTGGAAGATGCCATATCGCACAGAGAAATACTTGTACACCAAAATTATTCTGCTGTAGTAGCAGACACAATTATTTTAAGTTGAACTGTCTGTTTAGCCAGTGTTCTACCTAGAACGCACACGTACACTGGATTGGTAAACCAGATATTAACTGACTTTATGATCTAACTGACTTCCTGTACGTAAGCGACCGACCATTAGCCATCCCATTCTCTACAAATTGTTCGCACACATTTGAAGTTTGCCGCATCAAAAGATTCAGAATTTTAGTCTAACGTGACTGTGGCATCTGATTTTTTTTTTTCTGGAAAAAGTGTTCGGATAATTGGATGTTCGGATAATTGGGGTTCGGATAAATGGAGTTCTACTGTATTTTGATTCTTTCGGTACCACCTACACACTCGGACTTGATTAATTTTATAGCCAGAAACTCTACTCGACCTGTTAACTACAACGCCAGACATTTACAAGATGTAGTCACCAACGTTTGCGGGCTCTACGCCATTTATTTCATCTTGATCAAAACACGAGGTGGTACTATGCAGCGGGTCCTACTACCCTTTTCGGCTAGACAACACGCCAACGATCGATTAATTTTTCGATTAGTCAGACCCTGGCTAGCGAAACTCAACCCCATTTTCATAAACAAGGGACGAAATCAATAGACAGGTGTGTGTATTTTTCGCTATCGGGTTTCTCCCCGACACGACCATGTGTCATTGTTCCCACGCAATACATCGACGAATCACGTCCTGGCTCACACACGATCGATGTTCGACGAATCAAATCCTAGCTAGGGCACGCCTAAAAAAAACCAGATTGAACTGGTATTCTCCCCCCCCCCCATATAAACGGAAGACACTTTATTCAAGCGTTGATAATCTACACCTCGTTGAAAATGACTGCTCCCAACAACTGGGTCTACATCACGAGAAGTGATGAAATGCTTAAGCCTTTGGCTAGTGGTCTGAAGGCTGCGTCTGTAAGTGTTTACCGAGGCCAACCTTTACTGCACGTGCGAAGATATTTTGGTGAATCCTACCTCAAATTTCCTACCAAACACGGCATTACGTTAACTCGATCCGAGTTTAACCATTTATTGACATTACAGAGCAAAATCCTCGCCGAATTTGATCGATTACAGCCACCAAGCACGGCTACCTATCCACCTACTGGCACCACATTTGATCAGTACATCAACTCCAGCTGTTACCAACCAACAGAACCGAGTTTGTTACCTACCACAGACCTGGCCGATGTCACCAATCTACCCCCGAAGAAACCTACCACCTTCACTAACCTGCTTGACGAATACATGAAGTCTAGCTGTCCAGTATCCCCAGACCCGAGTTGGTTTCCCACCACCACAGACCTGGCCGATGTCCCTAATCTACCACCAAAGAAGAAGAAACCTACCAAGCGATTGAGAGTTGCCCTTTAGTATTTGACAAAATAAAAAATATATTAACTAAAACGCCTTTTTGTTACCTATATCGTCTGTTGTATTTCGTCTAATTTTTCGTATAACTGTTCGTCTGATTGTTCGTATAACTGTTTGTATAACTGTTCTAAAATAACTGTTGTATGTCTAAATGTATATGTCAATAAATATCGTCTTCTTGTTATCGTCTTCCTATTATCCTCTTCTTGTTATCTCGAGTCTATAAATATCCTCTTCTTGTTATCTCAAGTCCGCCACCTTGCCCCATATACCCTCTTCTTGTTATCTCAAGTCCGCCATCTTGCCACATTTTCCTTATATAACAAGACGCCATCTTGCTATACCCTCTTCTTGTTATCTAAAACATATTACTATATATAAAAGTCACCTCCTTGTTATCTAAAAATACCTCTAAAAATAACCTCTTCTTGTTATCTCAAGTCCGCCATCTTGCCACATTTTCCTTATATAAAAATTCATGCAATACAACAACCTACTTATCTCCCCCTTGTTATCTCAAGTCCGCCATCTTGTCCCATATACCCTCTTCTTGTTATCTCAAGTCCGCCATCTTGCGCCTCCTCCTCTCCTCCTGAATGCGCTTATATAAAAGTCACACGCCTCCTGGCGTTTTTGCTATATAAAAGTCACGCGCCTCCTGGAGCGCCTCCTGAAACCGCCTCGTTTGGTACATTGTATACTACTAGTTCTGGGAGGTCATGTTTCCGGTAACACCACACACAGCCAAATGAGGCACCATTCGCCGTTTTGATTACTGATATGAGCTGGTTTCTTCAGTATGGGCCCTATCAGACGAAATTTCCTCACGTCCTATTCCACTGATATTTGGTCTGCTTCTTTCCACAAATGGCCTTCTCAAGACCGCGTCATTATCTTTCGTGACTGATGACCCTCTTCCATGTTGGACTGCTGAATTACAACTGGCCCATGCTCTTCCACCTTATCGCGTAATGTCCCATGTTTCTAGTGTTCCTCATTTGTAAAACTGACTACAGTGCAATTTTTGTCTTTGTATTTTAACTTTCCAACCTCCATACTAGTCTCTTACGACATGCCTAGTAATCACAAATTTATTATTTTTGTTCCTCTTTTTGTTCATGTAACACATGGGCGAAATCAAGAAAAGAATTGGAATGACTAAAGCTACATTCAACAACATGAGACAGACGCTAACATCTAAACATCTAACTCACAAATTCAATCTGAGAATCATCACATTCTATATATATTGTTCAATTCTGTATGGTGTAGAAACATGGACAACGATCTAGCAATTACAAGAAGGAACTGAAGCCCATAAGATGTTGAAATATAGAAGAATAAGGCACATCTTATGGAAAAGAAGAAAACAAATAAAGAGATCCTAGAAAACCTAGGAATGGAAAGAGAATAAATGAGATCAAATTTAGACAGCTAAAATATTTTGGCCATGTAAAAAAAGATAACACCTTACTGAAGACCATAACATAAAGCCGAGTTGAATGCAAACGTGCAAGAGGAAGACAGCTCTAAACGTGGGAAGAGAACATCAAGAGATCGACAGGAAAAAAGTTTATCAGAGTGCACAATCAAGACAAGAGACAGAAGACTTTGGAGACTCATTGCAACCAACACTCGATATGAAGATGGCACATTATTACGGTGAACACACGGGCGACCACCTCCGTAGTAGTTGAAATATCGGCTTAATATCATAACTATCGTCATTCTCTGTTTTCGAACTATCGTTTTCAAGTGCATGTAGCAAAGTTAGATTTTGCTGGGGAGGTTATGATGGTATTCTAAAAGAATGAAATCCGTGTATGTATTAACCGTGGGAGGTCAAGCACATGTAGGCCCCTGACTCTATAAATGATGATGATGAATTATGTGCAGGGAACCTAACGCTACCTCCCTAGATCTCACACGGTCACTATTTTGGCTCTGGTGTATGATGTACCTAGTGTCTAGGGGAGAAATGAAATGATGGTACACAACACAAAAACACTTTAAGTTCCTATGAGGAAGTGAATAAAAACCAGTGGTTAAGTTTTTCTTTAAATTTGATATTTTTTTGTACAATTTATTTTGCCTGTCCAGTCATATCTTTTGGACAGGTCTTTGAAAATGAGGACAAGATAGTTTACAGAAAAGATCAACTAAAATGTGTGTGGGCAATCTGCCCAATAACTATAAAGTTAATATATGTCTTTCCTGTTGGAATGTTCACAGCTTACACTTTATTCATCTAAGAGGGAGAGTCACTGTGTATGAGGGGCTGTATTATCATCATACCCCATCAACTTCCTGAGTATGATTTGAAATACCAGTGTTTATTTAAAACGAAACTGTCATATATACCCAGGTCCTTAACATATCACCTGGGGTTTCTTGTTGGATGATAAGATAGTGTGTAGTTGCAAAAATATCGATATCACATCACACGCCCAAGCTCCTGCTGTTATCTCTTGACAGCATACATGAATTTTCGGAGACTTCTTGGCGTTATCGTCACTCCTCAGGTTTCCTGTTACCAGCTGGCAACAGAAAATAAAACCTCTGCAACAAAAGGACACCCTGGCCTTTTACCTCTGATCACTTATTCTTTTATTTAATTTCATACGTGGGTATGGGGTCAGCCTCGCGTGCATTTCAGGTGCACTCGCCCCTAATTTTACATGACTCCCACCTTGCTGTGACCACACCTCAGGTCCCTGTGGCAGATACGCCACTGTACGTTTACATAGTTTTCCTCCATAAAATAATGTGGAGTAACCACATTTCCTTTGATATGATTTTCTCTTCTTTTCTTTTATATATATATAAATGCTTCAGGCATGTTGAACAGTGTTCATGGAACACGGAGGCTTTCTAATATATTCTAATACAATAATATTCAAACATAATCATGACAACATATATCAGTTAGATACATTTCAATGTGAGGTCTCAAAAATGTCTGCTACCGGCACGTCCTTCACTTTTCCCCCAATAGCAGTTTCTAACTTTGGCAGTGGGATTAAACATATGAATTCATAAAGCATTCTTACCACAAATTTTCAAGAAATATAAACACATGACGCTGACTTGCAAAGAAGTGGCCTCAGTTTCTTCTGCTCCGTCCAGACTGTGAAATACTTATTTAGTTATTTAATTTTAAATTTATCACAGCTGTTCTCAGCGCATCTGAATGAAAAATTTAGTTCAACTGGCAATGAATAATGAAAGCTTCTTGCTAATATTTACTACCACTGGCCAATCGAAAGCTTGCGACTACCAGAATTCAAATGCAATTTTTGAAAAAAACAAAAATTATTCCAAACAAACTCTGCGTCTGGTAGTTTATTGGCCAGTCTGCTTTAGTTATGCCCAATACAAAAAGATGTTTCGTTTTGGATTACATTTTTCCTACCGCTCCCCTTTCCCTATTATACTCTTTTTACCCAAGCGAATTTGAATTTCCTCAATGCCTCTCTTCTAAGCTCGCGTCCCCACTACCGTTATAAAAAAACAAGCAGGAACGACAATCTGTCTGGTCGAGCGTCCGTAGACATTTAGTATTTACTCAATAACTTGGCTAATACTTGGACTACCATATTATTTAAAACAGATTCTTGCTCAGTGAACTCTAAGCTATACTACCTGATAAGGGTGGATTTGAGCTGAAGTGGTAACTTGCCACCCTTATCGACACCTGGTATTAAAGTGTAAGATGTAGGTGTCTTCTCTGATTTAGGATGTTGCTGTGTATGTGGTAGTGGAACAGTTCACAGGGTTATCACACAGGCAACATGACGTGTAGAGTCATAGAAAGGGTAACTTCGTTGTATAAGTTTCTTCCATTTATTGCACGCCACAAAACAGTCATGATACTTATGACATCAACATAGTTAACGAGTTCAGCAAGATGATATGGCACATTGAAAACAATTTCTGTAGTCAGCAATGACAGCTGTTGTATATATGCGTCATAAGACATCACAGTTCAATAGATTCAGAAATTCATAAATCATAGAGTTCTAGTTCGTGAAGCTGTATAAATAATAATAATTTCTATAACTTCTGCAACAGTGTCAGCTACAGATCTTCAATGTTCATAAACAATAATAAATGCTCCCATTCTGATGCTAGCAGATCAGTTGTATACAATAAGTCCGTTCACTGTCTGCACGTGAATAGCATACATGGGCTACAGGTCAGCTCGACCTTTATAATGCTCCTAAGTCTAACCATCTGACTTGGACGTGATCTCTGATATAACGAATCCTGGAACACAGACAATAGTCTTGTTGGTCTAGAGCGACCCATATATATTTAACTAGTTCAGGTATAAAGATACCGGTGACTTAATCCTAGTCAAAGTACCTCTCCATTTTGAATCACACAGGCGAGCAAATAGGCGACAAAATGACGAACCTCTAGATGATAGCATAAAGTTCGATACAAGAGGAATTACCTTATTTCGGAAAATCAACCATGAACATATGCCTCCAGGCAGGCGTGAATAATACTGGGAAATAGTCTAGTTAGCTAACTAACTCACTAAGACAATGTATTTCCCTCAGAAAATCACAAGACGCAGGTCGCGTCTGCTCGCTTCTTAAACCATTTCTCAACTGCCCAACTGGGCGGAACACACAGAACGAACTCCCAGCTTTTGACATGCGCAGAACGACAATCTCTGAGTTGCCGTTCACAATAAGACGATTCTAAGAACATTCGAGATAAAAGTCTTACACAGTCACGCCTTTTATGGTCATGAAAAGAAGCGTTAAGAAAGGTTTCAGACATCTACCATAGTTGACTGGTACTACCAAATAAGGAGATGTGGTCACGCTTCGTTCAAGAAATTATAGACCGAACGTGTCTCTATACAAGAGAAGGCAAACTCCTAAAAAATTGTAGTTTCGATAACTCGGATTATGTCCCTTTGACCATAGAAAACATAATACACACTTCAGTCAAAAAAATGATCATACATATGAAAAATGTTTATACAAACGAAAAATAATAATGATCCGTGCGTAACACTACCATATGATTTTTATGGTCAGATTCATATTGGGTTAGATTTTCAATTTTTGTCATAGTCGATCGTCAAATAAATATTTTATATAAGACCGCCATCTTTCCCTCTCTTTCATCTTGCCAGCATGTATTTTTCAAATAACTAACTTGTTTTTGTGACGTCAGAAACATTACCGCGAGGAGGCAATAAAATTGTCTGCGTGTTTGCCTCTGTTGGCTTTGCTCCAGCGTGTATATATGCATGGCAGAATGTGTCAAGCGAAGCGGGGTGTTGGCGTGGCGGGTTAAGAATTGGCGTTAATAATTTGTATTGTATCGTGTAATACTACCAAAAAATGTAAGGATTGCTACTGATTACCAGCGTTAAAGTCAAAATTTTACGTTAATTCAGATAGTTATTTTGCGGCACACTTCCGCAAAATCGTTAATTATAAGGCTAGGCTGCAGAATGTATGCAGCAGATCTGGCAAAATGTTAAATATTGGTAGTACGTTTTCGAAACCGAAACTAAAACTCGTGTTAGATTTTTACCGTGGGATCGTTCTATAGGCTTTAGCACTGCACAAAAGGCAGCGTTGCTGGCGTGTGAGAGCATCACCGTCAGACACAATAGGGCTAGTTTATTTATTATCATTTTATGACTAAACTCGTACTGAAATGAGCGATTATTCTCGCAGATTTTACTACAGTGCAGGCATAGTCACCTAATTGTAAATTTACGCTTCTGTACATTTTACTTGCATTTAGTTATTTATCTGTTTATGTCTTACTTCATAGCTTAAAAAACCATAATGACCCAGTTTTCTTCTACCACAAATTTGTTGTGAAAATGCCCACTGACATTATAATTCCTTATTTCTGTCCATTATACCACTCACTACTAATGAAATGTCCAGATATTACCACACAGTATATGATAGATCAGTTCAAATGTCAAGTCAGTCCTATTGTATGACTCTGAAATATTGAGAACAACAAAAAACAACCATAACTTTAGACTTTTATAAACGGGTCCTTGTATAGAATGGAAGGGTTGAAATGGTACGACAAGGTCACTAGTGTGGAACTTATGACTAACACAAAACACGAGCTAGCGGAACGAGCGACGAGAAGAAGACACGAGACATTCATAAGACACACATTGGGGAACATGTAGCTAGCATTACTAATCTGTACTTGTTCTGAAATCTCTAGAGTAAGAGAAGGAGAAGTAGTCTCACAAACACATGGAGACAGACATGAGAAAGTTGAAGAAGACATGAAAAGACCTTGAGCTGATTGCACGCGATAGAAGGACGTGGCATGAGTTTGTTGAAGGCGTATGCTCATTGGGGAGCTGAAGAAGAATAAAACGAAGAATATGAACGAAGACACAACAGATAAAAATGTGTATCAACCTTTTTATTATCGTTGTTGATAACGTGATCACTACCTTAAGTCCACAACACAAAGATCACAATCGTTGTTGATAACGTGATCACTACCTTAAGTCCACAACACAAAGATCACAATCGTTGTTGATAACGTGATCACTACCTTAAGTCCACAACACAAAGATCACAATCGTTGTTGATAACGTGATCACTACCTTAAGTCCACAACACAAAGATCACAATGGCATGAGATACTAAGAAGTAGCTACTAATGTTGCCGTAAGAACATATGAAGAAACCAACAGACTTACTAGAAGCAACGACATAACTGAGTATGAGACAGAACAACCTGCCAAGCTGAAACACGTTGACATACTGCCGTTGGACCAGTCAAAGACAAGTTCTATAAGGATGTAAACATTTAGAAGTTTGGTTTGGTTTGAAGGACTATCTTCATTGCACACGGACAACTCTATCACTGCTCCGATCTCCTTCATTAGATCATACGAGGATCTCAGCACAGTGCACAAACTCCGTAGCACCGGCGAGAATCCCAATGTGTGTATACAGGAATCACACATTCTATAAATATTTTTGGTGGGTAGGTTTCTAATATTTTAAATTTTGCCAGGGCAGCGGCCTTACTGCCTATTTTTGACGATTTCCAACTGCCATGGGATTTTTAACGTGCGCAACTTGCATACGGGACCTCCTATTTTTTTCGACCTTATCCGAGAAGGCTAGGAATCCGATCTCACTACCCAGGAGACCAGAGGGGGGGGGGGGAGTATGACGTCATTAGGACCACTGGCTCTGAAAAAAAAATTCCATAAATTATATTCCCTCAACTGGGAATCGAACCCGGTACCTCTAGAGTTCCAGGCGGATGCCATACCTCTTAGCCACTCCGACCCCCAACTTGAAGTTGACCATTGCTTCTTCAGATATAGTGAAATTGACGCCAAAGTGTTTGAAACTAAAAACGAAAATGTAGCTTGAAACGAGTGAGAAATTAGATCATTTGAAACTTAAGTAAAATAAAACCATGCATTAACAACACAAAGACAACATAAAATGTCTTATTCACCTCACATCCCAGTCAACATAAGATACTAACGGCTTCCAAATGAAGAAACCTGCAAGAGGAAAAGGGACAAGAAGACATACCAACACTTGCAAAACATAATACTCGCATACACGCTGTGTAGCTATCTCCATGTTGCATGACATCAAGTGAGCTTATAAATTAGCTCGTGTAAATCTGGTATTTAAAAGGAGAGGGGGAAAAAGACTAGAAGTCCATTTAAGCAATTGTGAAAATAATACGGCCTCAAATTTAACGCGGTAGTACTCAAGTTCCTGCTTCTCCTTCCATGATGACTGGCAAAACAACCACTAATCATCAAGCCTGCTGGCGTCTCGCAGGCCAGCAACAAACTCTCTCTCTACTTTGCTTGTTCTATAGCCATACTTCTTGCTGTACCCCAACTCTGGTTCATGTTTTTCCTCAAGGCTTCCACATTTCTCCATGATGTTTTTGGGGTGGTCTATCTTCGCCTTCCTTTTGTGATTCACATCATAGCAGTCTGATGATAGTGTTCGGGTATCTTCTAAGAACATGGCCAACCCAATTCCAGCGTCTGCTTGATATGATGGTTTGCAGATCTTCTTGATTACTCCGAGTCAACAGTTTTTGGCCTTTGAAAGTGTTCGGGGAAAAAAAATTCGCAGGTTAATACTCAAGTTAAGTGCCCTTATGAAACTGGTCTACATGTTTTTGGCAAATTTTTATACGTAAAAGATTACATAAAATCGGCTCAGAAGTTCTTACGTTGTTTCTTGCGACAAACGGACTTACAAATTTAAGTTAGAAGCGCTTTTCGCAATTGAAATAGCCAAGAAGCTAATAAATATGTTTTTAACCAATTGTGATAAACGAGCGCAAAGGCCTTTTTGCTCCATCTTTTCCTACATTTTTCATATTGTATTTTCTCCGACATTTGCTCTTTCATCCCATATTTGCGACCCACATTTGCTATTTCATCGTTGTGATTACTCGAGATCAGTATCTAGAGAACCACATTTGTTCTTTCATCGGGGAAAATAAAAGTCCTTTGATTGAGTCAACATGCCTGACATTATCGTTTGAAACCCACATTGCATCGTGAAAAATCTGGTAAAAACACATCTGGTCATCCTAATCAAACATCTGGGCATGCTGTAATTTATGTGGCACCACATTGGACGCCCAGATTGGCCAGGGGAAAACGTCTCATGCTGTAATGGTGTTATCTTTGGTCGGCCGCGGTTCAGACAAGCGTTGGTTTACCACATGGAACGCCCACCTTGGCCAGGTGAACAATAAACAATCAGAGGTCAAACTACACCCACGTTTGGACTGACAGGGGACAAGAGCGATCCTGTGAATGAGTGACCAGAGGGGCCATTAATGATTGGTTGGTATGGGCGGAGCTAGGTGTCGGATCCAGAAACCCATATTGGACGGGCAGAAATATAATCTACTGCGTAGCTTGCAAGAGGAAGGAGTCCAGTTTTTTACATTGTGAGGAAGAGATTAATCCCAAAAACGCCTAGCCTAATACACGTGTTTATTCAGAGTGGATATAATTCAGTTCTGTGATGAATTGTGTTCTTAAAGGATTTTGCGAAGGGAAAAGAAGGTTAGTAGATCTTATATTTATTAATACATTTTCTTATTTTTGTTTATTTTAACCTCACAGCTAAA
Organism: Oreohelix idahoensis; assembly: GCA_024509875.1. Classification (NCBI taxonomy): domain Eukaryota; kingdom Metazoa; phylum Mollusca; class Gastropoda; order Stylommatophora; family Oreohelicidae; genus Oreohelix; species Oreohelix idahoensis. Next base: position 64,924 of record JAMPIV010009915.1, read on the forward strand.
ATGTGCGGAAGATAAAGTTTCAAATAATTCTTGGCATAACTGATTAATAAAATCAGAAGATTTTCCTAGAAGATGATAGGATGATAGGAGGTAATTAATAGTTCATACGTCACCTTCATCATCATCACAGTCTCCCATGCGCACACACTCTCATGCACAAGATATTTAACATCATTAGAATTGAACTCAGAGAGAGAGAGATGAATAATGAGCAGTAGTTTAAATGCAAGTCAACCAGTGATGTTAAATATGAAAAACTTACGAAGACGTTTGTGTGTCTTCAGTTCATCAGAAGTCTGAGTCTACACGCAACGTGTCTGACGTCTAACCAGAAATAAGTTATCAAAACGGACATTTGGCTAGCAGAATTCGCCATAGGACATCTTTCATTCCTCAATTAAAAAGGAATATTGTCTCACCCACAAGTCAGAAGGTGGACGCAGCATTTTTCGTCACCATATACTGCTTGCTCACAAGTTCAATACAGAGTTATCACAAGTTCAATACCTCGTTATCACAAGTTCAATACAGAGTCATCATAAATTCAAATCACTCGAAAGATCATTATTATCTGAAGTCAAGCAAAAGAGCTCAAAAGAGGAATTGCATATTTATAGCAAGGCAACACCCTCTTAAGCGCACTCTATGAAGCAGACTATATATATATTTTATGAATCACGACTACATATGCAAGGTTATGAGTCTACATATCACTACCGATTCGTGAAGATATCCAGTCTGGCCAGTACCCTCGGGAGATTAGACAACAGACCTTTTGTTCATGTGACAGCTATTAACTGTTGATCCACACTACAGAGATATACTCAAACAGTGAAGGAATATACATAGATATCTCGTCAGCGTTCTCCGTACGACAACAGTATTCATCAGAACGTCCTCGGCTTAGAGATACCCCACTCGACATAACGTATAACAACTTGGGACATTTTATGCATACATGTGAATCTTCATATCTAGGAGAAGCATTTAGAGACACATGGACTGTGTAGAGTACTCACCATTTTGGTAACACGTATCATATCACATCATCATTTCACTTTACACCAGTTCATTCTTAATTAACTATTACTTAATTAACTGCAATTTTATTATCTCATCTGTGTGTTTTGTGTGAATCGTCTTTCACCATCATCACGATCTAACCATTACTAACCCTATATGTGTGTATATTTCATTAATAAACCCAACGATCGGTTGATCATTATCAAGAGCTTGTTAATGTATCACTCGTGCTGTCGGTGTTACATATTCCCCTATAGGAACATTTCACTACGCAGATGAGGTTGGGGGCTTTTTCTTTACGGGATCTAAGGGCAGAAGCTAAGGTCGTGGGGAAACAGAACTCTTTCCATAATTAATTAGAAAACACTGTCTAGTGGAAAGCATTCGCATTCCTGTCTTCTTGTCCCTATCTCGAATAGGTCTTTATTCTTTCTTAACGAGCCAATTTCTAGAGACCTTATATCTAATATCTCATAGACTATTCCTGGCAAAAACTACTGTTGTAGTTGCCCCAGTACTCACCACACGACAATTGTGGACTCGTCTTGGGATTAGTGAACCCGGACTTAGAAGTGTGATAAATCACATTTTCATCCCTGCTATACAGTTGCGATAATTGCAAAATTTGTTGGCATTTTGAGGGATTACCTTCTAGACTGACTATTACTATAATTTGTCTATTTCATAGGGGGGATAATTTATATCTCTAAAGCACGAGTGATACTTTTTAAATTGAGTATCAAACGGACAGAGTAAGCACTTTTTGAGAACAGAGGATACTGTAGGGTACTGATTTTTTTACTCTTTTTCTGTAACTGCTGGGAAAATTTTTATCATAAATATTTAGCAAATTTTTCATAGAAAACTTCGAGATAATCTGTTATATAATTTTTCAGAATACGCTGAGTGAGTGATTTTTTTTAAAGAACTATTTGAACTTGATTACTAATTTAAACCTAGCTGGTTTTAAAGAGATAATTACTTGTGCGAGTCTAAACAATTTGTTTGGAGGTCACTGCAAATTTTTCCCTTCGCGAACCCGTACTGCATATCATGGCAGATGCTGCAAAAATTAGAACTAGTTTAATGGCGGCAGGGCGTGAATACGGGTTAAGTGGAAAAGATCTGATAAAATTTGTGAGTGAGGAGACTGATAAACTCCATGCAAGAGAGATGGAAGTGCAGAAACTTGCAATGGAGAAGGAGAAAGCCGCAGCAGAAGCAGCGGAGCGGAAAGCCGCAGCAGAAGCAGTGGAGCGGAAAGAAGCAGCAGAAGCAGCGGAGCGTAAAAAGAAAGCCGCAGCAGAGCATGCACTTAACATGAAGCAACTGGAAATCCAGGGACAGACCAATCAGATAGAGCTGGCAAAAAGTGCAGCGGCTTCCAACTTTGATGGAGGGCACTCACCCCGCTCAGATGGTGTGCCTACTTCGCAACCTGCACCACCCAATGCCATGAACTTTCCGCTGGAACCTTTTTCAGAAAGGAACGATACCATGGACGCCTTTTTAGACCGCTTCGAACGCTTTGCAACAGGGTTTGGACTTGAAGAACGGAAGTGGAACTTGAAACTTTCCCAGGGCCTAAGAGGAGCAACCTACGAAGTTTTTAATAAACTTCCGGCCGGAGAGCAAGATGACTATCCGGCATTGAAAAAAGCTCTCTTGGTGAGGTACGAGCTTCATTCAGAGGCTTACCGAAAAAAATTTCGAGGTTCTAGGAAGGAGGCCGGAGAGACTTTCTCGCAGTTCGCAGCCTGTATTGAAGACTACCTAGTGAAGTGGTGTACACTGGGAAACTTTACCGAGAACTATGACGGGTTGAAAGAGCTGATTGTGATAGAGCAACTAAAAGAGTCTATGTCGGTGGAAATGCATAGATTTCTCACTGAAAATGGCGCTGACCGGTTAGAAAATATTCTTACACTAGCAGAGCGATTCCAAAATGCTCTCATGTGGTCTCAAGGAGCCAGAAAGAAGTTTTCGGATCAGGCGCCAAAGCAATCTGCTCGCTCCCAACCAGACCAACAAAGCAAAGGACCACACATCTCGCATAAACAGCACGCAAAACAAGATAACTACAAAGAGCAAAACAAGAAAAATGCTGCGCCACACCAGAGACAGGGAGATAAATGGTGCAAGTACTGTCGCTTGAACAATCACAACACTAATGAGTGCAAGCGCAGACCTCCTCCCCAACATGCTGCCTGTCTGCAGACAAAATCGTCACCCCGGAAGGAGCAGAGGACCGGAAACGTTTCTCATCCTCCTGTCATCGAATCAGTCCTCGTAAACGGACAATCTGTGGAGTGCCTTTATGACACAGGACTTGCTTTCGATGCGGTGGTCAGGGCATCTCTTGTCACCCCTGACCAGATAACAGAAGAGAGTGTCGACATCCAAAGTCCGACGAAGGATGTTGCATCCTTGACATTGCCAATTGCACTTATCAGAGTGGAATCTCGTTATGTGACAGGAGAGATTCGTGCAGCTATAATGGAAGAACCAATCTACTCTTTAATCTTGGGATGTAGATATGTGTTCCTTGGAGAACCTACTCAACCACTAGTCATAGCGGCCGTACAGACTAGAGGACAGACAAAAAAAGATTCAGAGCAGGAACCTCCTACCAATATCCTCCCCGAGGAATTGAAGAGGGCCCAAATGGAAGATTCCTCACTGGCGCCCTGTTTTAAAAAATTACCTAAGACACACAACCCACCTACCAAGGGAGACTTCTTTATGAAAAATGGATTGATGTATCGCCGAGCTGGAAATGAAGGACAGGAACACAATCAATTAGTAGTTCCTGCAACCTATAGGAACCAGGTGCTTGAGATGGGCCACTCTATCCCATTTAGTGGACACATGGGAATGAGCGCCACGACTCAAAGGATCGCCTGCCACTATTATTGGCCAGGGATCACCGGTGACATTAAACGTTTCGTCAAGTCTTGTCCTCAGTGCCAGAAAGTTGCACCAAAACACTGGATGGCACCCGCGACCCTTGGGGAGATGCCAATCTTGGGCACACCATTTGAAAGAGTGGCCGTGGATATAATTGGACCTCTGCTGAGAACTAAGAAGAGGAACTCCCATATCCTTACCTTAGTGGACATCTGTTCCATGTGGGGCGAAGCCATAGCCATGCCAGCATGCGACTCAGTGCATGTAGCTGACGCTTTACTGAATATCTTTACTAGATTGGGCTTCCCGCATGAGATTCTCACAGACAACGGGTCACAATTTAGAGGCAAGTAGACAGAGGAGGTGCTTAGAATATTCAAGACTAGGCATATCCATACTTCGCCCTATCATCCCCAAAGTAACGGGCAAGTAGAGCGGTTTAACGGGACGCTCACCTCTATTCTTCGGAAGTTGGCACAGGAGAAGTCAGAAACTTGGGATCAGTATCTTCCTGCCGCATTATTTGCTTATAGGGAAGTACCGCATGCGTCAACTGGAGTTCCTCCGGCCACATTACTCTTCGGAAGACCTATTAAAGGTCCATTAGAAGCATTACTAAGAACATGGACAGATGCCAAGGCAGACGACACTGTCACATCAGCCTTCCAGTACGTCACAGACTTGAAACAACGCCTGAAGACTGGCTGGGAATTAGCCACAGCGAAAGTACGGGAAGCTAGGCGGAAACATGCCAAATATTACAATCGCAATGCGAAGGACCGAGAACTAGCAGTAGGAGAGAAGGTGCTACTTCTTCTGCCAAGTAGCAGTAATAAATTGCAGATTTGCTGGAGGGGACCCTACAAAGTGGTGGAAAAGATTTCTCGCACCAACTATAAAATCGCCGTGAACGGAAAGCAGAAATTTATCACCTAAATCTGCTTAAGAAGTTTTACGAGCGAGCCCCTGCCGAACCAGCGCACCTCATGACTATGGCCATTGCTATGCAAATGGAAGAAGAGCCATTATCATCCGAAGAGTACCCGGTGATACAGGAGGAATCACATTTAGATGTGAAAATAAGCTCCACCTTAACGGAAGCTCAGCAAGAAAAAGTAAGGAGATTGATGGAAAACCACGCCGATTCTCTGACAGACAAACCGGTCCGGACAAACCTGATGGAGTTTGACATGGAAGTCACGGATCCTACGCCCGTCCGAATGAGAACCTATCCGATTCCGTATGCCAAGGCGACGGCATTAAAGCAAGAAATTGATTACTTACTTAAGGAAGGCATAATTTCGAAGTCGGAGTCCCCTTACAGTGTGGGAGTGGTGCTGTTACGCAAACCCAGTGGAGAACACCGCCTGTGCATCGACTACCGACAGCTGAATGCGTTAACACAGTTCCAGCCAGAACCGTTACCGGACCAGAACCAGCTATTTACTAAGCTGAGCAGGGCTCGCTATTTTTCAAAGATCGACCTCAGTAAATGGTACTATCAAATACCGGTAAAAGCTGAGGCGAGGAACCTGTTATCCTTCAGTACTCCAGATGGACACTTCGAGTTTAATGTGATGCCATTTGGACTGAACAATGCTCCTAGTGTTTTCACAAGGATGATGCGAAAGTTATTGGATCCTTTGAATCATCCCGCCATCAGCAATTTTATGGATGATATCCTAGTAGCTACTGAATCGTTTGAAGAACATATATTAGCGCTATCCTTGCTGTTTAACAGACTCAGAGAAGCGGGACTAACCGCCCGCCCAACCAAATGTCAAATTGGTTGCGAACAGCTAGAGTTCCTAGGACATACTATATCCCATGGGACTATGTTCCCCAAGACTCAAAACGTTGAGAAGCTGAGAAATGCACCGAGACCGTCCACAAAAAGGGATGTCCGGTCATTTGTATCTCTCTGTGGATTCTACCAGAGATATATAAAGGATTTTAATAGCCTCTGTGCGCCGCTTACATCGCTAACCAAGAAAGGAAACCCAGATAAAGTGACATGGTCAGCAGAATGTGAACATGCATATGCACTCTTAAAAGAGAAACTCACCACAAAACCTATTTTACGGCTTCCGGATTTAACTAGAAAATTCATCTTGCGCACAGATGCCAGTAACATTGGAATCGGGGCTACATTACTACAGCCAGATGACAGGAGCCCACCAAATCTATTTCCAGTCGCATATGCGAGTCGGAAGTTAAACCGAGCAGAACAAAACTATTCCACAATCGAAAAGGAATGTTTGTCCCTCGTCTGGGGAATACAAAAATTTCAAGCATACCTGTACGGAAGGAAATTTACAATCCAGAGTGATCACCAACCTCTGACCTTCCTCGCCAATTCAAAGAATTTGAATGCTAGACTGATGAGGTGGTCGCTTGTTCTACAACCTTACACGTTCCAAGTGGACTATATTCAAGGAAAACATAACGTAGGAGCGGATTTTTTAAGCCGTCATCCTATGAGGCAGGACGGAGAGCACAGACAAGTAGAGGAAAGGGTGGAAACCGGAGAGAAAAACGAAAATGAGGAAAAGGATTAAGGAATCCCGAGCAAGAAGGCTAAGCTCTCCTGAGTACGATTGACATCACACTTGAGGAGGGGCTATTGTGATAAACGGGCGCAAAGGCCTTTTTGCTCCATCTTTTCCTACATTTTTCATATTGTATTTTCTCCGACATTTGCTCTTTCATCCCATATTTGCGACCCACATTTGCTATTTCATCGTTGTGATTACTCGAGATCAGTATCTAGAGAACCACATTTGTTCTTTCATCGGGGAAAATAAAAGTCCTTTGATTGAGTCAACATGCCTGACATTATCATTTGAAGCCCACATTGCATCGTGAAAAATCTGGTAAAAACACATCTGGTCATCCTAATCAAACATCTGGGCATGCTGTAATTTCTGTGACACCACATTGGACGCCCAGATTGGCCAGGGGAAAACGTCTCATGCTGTAATGGTGTTATCTTTGGTCGGCCGCGGTTCAGACAAGCGTTGGTTTACCACATGGGACGCCCACCTTGGCCAGGTGAACAATAAACAATCAGAGGTCAAACTACACCCACGTTTGGACTGACAGGGGACAAGAGCGATCCTGTGAATGAGTGACCAGAGGGGCCATTAATGATTGGTTGGTATGGGCGGAGCTAGATGTCGGATCCAGAAACCCATATTGGACGGGCAGAAATATAATCTACTGCGTAGCTTGCAAGAGGAAGGAGTCCAGTTTTTTTACATTGTGAGGAAGAGATTAATCCCAAAAACGCCTAGCCTAATACACGTGTTTATTCAGAGTGGATATAATTCAGTTCTGTGATGAATTGTGTTCTTAAAGGATTTTGCGAAGGGAAAAGAAGGTTAGTAGATCTTATATTTATTAATACATTTTCTTATTTTTGTTTATTTTAACCTCACAGCTAAAATGTGCGGAAGATAAAGTTTCAAATAATTCTTGGCATAACTGATTAATAAAATCAGAAGATTTTCCTAGAAGATGATAGGATGATAGGAGGTAATTAATAGTTCATACGTCACCTTCATCATCATCACAGTCTCCCATGCGCACACACGCTCATGCACAAGATATTTAACATCATTAGAATTGAACTCAGAGAGAGAGAGAGATGAATAATGAGCAGTAGTTTAAATGCAAGTCAACCAGTGATGTTAAATGTGAAAAACTTACGAAGACTTTTGTGTGTCTTCAGTTCATCAGAAGTCTGAATCTACACGCAACGTGTCTGACGTCTAACCAGAAATAAGTTATCAAAACGGACATTTGGCTAGCAGAATTCGCCATAGGACATCTTTCATTCCTCAATTAAAAAGGAATATTGTCTCACCCACAAGTCAGAAGGTGGACGCAGCATTTTTCGTCACCATATACTGCTTGCTCACAAGTTCAATACAGAGTTATCACAAGTTCAATACAGAGTCATCATAAATTCAAATCACTCGAAAGATCATTATTATCTGAAGTCAAGCAAAAGAGCTCAAAAGAGGAATTGCATATTTATAGCAAGGCAACACCCTCTTAAGCGCACTCTATGAAGCAGACTATATATATATTTTATGAATCACGACTACATATGCAAGGTTATGAGTCTACATATCACTACCGATTCGTGAAGATATCCAGTCTGGCCAGTACCCTCGGGAGATTAGACAACAGACCTTTTGTTCATATGACAGCTATTAACTGTTGATCCACACTACAGAGATATACTCAAACAGTGAAGGAATATACATAGATATCTCGTCAGCGTTCTCCGTACGACAACAGTATTCATCAGAACGTCCTCGGCTTAGAGATACCCCACTCGACATAACGTATAACAACTTGGGACATTTTATGCATACATGTGAATCTTCATATCTAGGAGAAGCATTTAGAGACACATGGACTGTGTAGAGTACTCACCATTTTGGTAACACGTATCATATCACATCATCATTTCACTTTACACCAGTTCATTCTTAATTAACTATTACTTAATTAACTGCAATTTTATTATCTCATCTGTGTGTTTTGTGTGAATCGTCTTTCACCATCATCACGATCTAACCATTACTAACCCTATATGTGTGTATATTTCATTAATAAACCCAACGATCGGTTGATCATTATCAAGAGCTTGTTAATGTATCACTCGTGCTGTCGGTGTTACATATTCCCCTATAGGAACATTTCACTACGCAGATGAGGTTGGGGGCTTTTTCTTTACGGGATCTAAGGGCAGAAGCTAAGGTCGTGGGGAAACAGAACTCTTTCCATAATTAATTAGAAAACACTGTCTAGTGGAAAGCATTCGCATTCCTGTCTTCTTGTCCCTATCTCGAATAGGTCTTTATTCTTTCTTAACGAGCCAATTTCTAGAGACCTTATATCTAATATCTCATAGACTATTCCTGGCAAAAACTACTGTTGTAGTTGCCCCAGTACTCACCACACGACAGCAATTAACAACATTCCTTGTACACACTAGCCTTGACTTCGCACCAAGAAAGTGAATGAAACAATCTCCTCTGTCACCTGGAAGCAAAAAGAGAAACTAAATTAAACGGTATGGTGGTTTAACCATTTACTTTGACACATAGACCTGACATCAAGAGCGATAGGGCACAGTTACCAAAACTCACTAACAACCAGATAAGCACAAGTGGAACATCAAGTGAGAAAAAGACGCTGGAGATGGAAAGAACTCACACTGTGAAAACCTGTTGATAGCATTACCAGACAATCTCTGTTCTGGAATTCCCAACGTAAGAGACGTACAGGAAGACCAAAGATCACATAGAACAGAGAGCTGGAGAAGACATGAAGGGAATGAAGAAGACATGAAGGGAATGAAGAAGACATGAAGGGAATGAAGAAGACATGAAAAGAACTTGAGCTGATTGCACGGTACAGGAAGACTAGGCATCAGTTTGTTGTCGGTCTATGCTACTTTGGAAGTTGTAAGATGAAGACAAAGAGTTATAACTGATTGTTTCACCTGAAAGAGAAAAAGACGTAGACAGCTAGAGAAAAACCTTGACAAAATGATGGAATTTGCAGCTGATTTAAGACGCCAGAGACCTCCGAAATGAAGGAAGTGATCCTCACTGCCTGTCAGAATGGCCGTTGGTAAATTTAGTCGAAGGACAATTCTGCGTGAAGGAAGATCGGTCGATTACCATAGTGGTTAGAACGCAAAGTTACCGAGTTTCGGGTTCAAAATCTGGTAGCGTCACTCTCCATTTCACCCAGCTATAAATGAGTAAATGATTCAGCTCTTTAGTTAGGGAAGGCATAGGAAATGATAAATTTAATTGGTCACCCTATGCCATAAAGCTGAACCTAATGCAGTAAAGTCTCTAACACGTCACGTCCCTATGACAGTTTCTACGTGGCACTACGTTTACCTTCACTATAAAAAGGGAAATCTTTCACGTGTTTAAATAATGTCATTTCAATTTGTTTTGTTTCCTTTCTACTCTTTTTCATTATGGAGCATGAAGCCTCATTGTAGATGACCCGCTTGTTGGAAGCCTGCATCAAAATATTCACGTGCTGTTGTAGCGGTAGATTCTGTAGCAGTTTGTTTCGCATGATGAGATGGCCAGTCGCATGCACTACATCACATTAGTTTCCTCCTACGAGCTGCTTTAGTGTAATATTTATGCTATTCTACCTTTGTCCACTCAGAATCACGTGTGAACTATCAGCGACAGTTTCAACTGTACCTGGTATATTTTAATTTTTTGGCCATCCATTAATCATTCGGTTCCACTTCTGTGTAATAGATAACACTCTTGCATTCCGTCGATAAAGATCGGGGTTTAGTCCCCGCGAGAAACATAGCTGTCGTGCATATTTCCCAATATCTTTAAATGTAAAAATAACTGAAGTTTTTTTAACCTTTTTAAATTAATCCGTTAGTCTATATATATATGTCCGTCTGTCTGTCTTTTATCTATCTTTCTGGCCATCCAACTATTTATCTATCTAAACGGCCGTTCACCCGTACGTTTGTCTGCCTGTCTGTCTGTCTGCCAGCCTGTCTACCTACCTGTTCGCGTATTCATTTGTCTACATTTATACTGTATATTATGTTTGTAGCTATGTATGTCAACCATCTACCTTATATTTGTCTATCAGTCCATCGGTCTGCCTATCTAACTATTTACCGTCTTAACAGCCTTCAACATCCCTATCTCCATCTTTTCTATGCTGTCTCGCTACTTCAGTCTCTTGTACATGTCCTCCAAACTAATTCTAATCTTGTAATCGACCACTTCAATTATTCAGCCATTGTTATTTTCTTCACGACATCCTGTTTGCTGTGAGAGTACTCACCCGCGCGTGCGTGCTGTCGGGACACGTGGCTTCCTCATTTTCTCTTCCTCCTGGGATTAAGTGTCTTCCCTGATACCAGAAAGAAAATTTAATTGGCCTACTCTCGGCGGCCAACTAAAATGTCTTTTCCTTTTACGAGCTTGACTTTATTCTCATGAAATGTTGACAATTTCTTGGCTAGACATATCTCAATCTTCCTATTTTCCTCTCATCTTTCCACATTCAAATTAACCCCTTTCCCTTTTCTCGAAAACTCAGGAGCATAGATGTTTAGAAAACTGAAGAAATTCTTGAAGAATGCCTCTTCAAACTCTGTCTTTGGTGGGTGTCTTGTAAATTTAAATTGTATTTTCCACGCTAAAGGGCAATTGTGTGTTTTTTGTTTTTTTTTAAATCACATAAAACCTGCCTATCTCAACATTCATCGTTTGAAACGATGTCCACAAAAACATAGTTCCTTTGTCACTTAATTCTTCTTCGCTTCCATGATCACGTGTCGAAGTTCATTACAGAATCATTTGCAGAGATAAACAAAGAAGAGACGATGATTTTCTTTTCTCAAGGTTTACATGGAATGAGAAAGGTTTTAGTGTGTTCCTAGAGAAAAGGGATTCGCTGTGAAGTTATATAAAAACAGGTTTGGATTTGAAAAATGCCGGTTTTGATGAATGAGGAAATATTTGTTTGGACGATGTCAAAAGCATACGCATTGAAGCTCAAATACAGGAAACAAAAATGTGAAATAAGAGGTATGAGAAAATTTGTCAGCGAAGAAATGATTGGCTAAAATAAAGAAAGACGAGAACCCCATAATAACTGCTACTGTAGAAACTTAAGAGAACGGCAACGATGTAGATGTGAAACATAAATCAGAAGGCATGCACACCAAGAAACAAAACATAGGAGAATTATTCTTTCTTTAGGAAGATAAAACTCAGTCTGATCTGATCTGGAAATTACAAATACAAACATAACATCTACGTGTCCTGAAATGTGCCGGAAATTTTCAATATAAGGGAGATATACTACTCGAGAGAATGAATAAAGAAGGAAAGATATTCCAGAGATCATTTCATTGTAGTTAATTATGGCTCATAGTAAGGAGATATTCCTGAATAGACAAGCTACTGAGGTACTAATGGTAGGGCAACGGCTCCAGCTGAAATAGGCTGAGAGGAAACCTAAGGTCTTGTTTGGATCATACACCAACATTATAAAAACTAACGAATCACGAACGTCCAAGACATAATTTTGTCTAAACCGAAAACATACCGGACTCTACTGGTATAAACACTAAATCAAATTATTCTAATTCCTGAATAATATTTATACACACACACACACACACACACACACACACACACACACACACACACGCGCGCGCGCGCGCGCACACGCACACACTGATTAAGTGACCTATAAACCTTGTCTTGATAATCATATTTTTTAGTGATTCTGTTTAACTAAGATGTTTTGATGATTTAGAATTAGATAGCATGTGTTTTAATAAAATGTATCTCCTACTGATTATCATTTGCATTCATAAAATGGAGACTAGATCACGAAATGTAATTCCATGAGCACGCCTTTTGATCAAACAGGTTGAGATCAGGACACAGTGCATTTACTAGAAATAGGTAGATTAGGTGCCCAGATGGAGCATGGTACAAGAGATGAGAAGAAAACAATGACGATGGATAGAACATACATTGGGGAAACCAACTGATAGCATTACTGTCACAAGATGGATTTTGGGGCGACCTCTTTCCGATCTCTCTTTCACTACGGCAGTAATCAGTTACATTTTTGTACTGATTTTATTGCGATTTTTTTCCGAGTCACACCCTTTTCTTTCTCTGTCCACTGGGACAGATATTTTGTATCTACACTCTTTCACTCCTCTCAGAAAAAATCATCACGTCTGTTTGCTACCCGTCCCTTCCCTGAAGCGTTGCAAGGAGCGGCAGAGATGATATTAACAACAGGCTTGTTGGTGATTCTCGCGTACCCAACCGTGGCTGCTACCGATTAACACGGAAATCGCCAGCGTATTTGTCTAATTGCTGATAAGACCAGGGTACGCGACAGATAAGAGATTACTTGTCTGGGTGACACATTTTGGACAGACAACGATGACCCAATCGCTCCTGTCTGATTTGTTATGACAAGATTACTTTCGATAAAGTAATAATTTGTTACATCTTGCACACGTTGTCGTATGAGTTTACCGATATGTTTGTGAGTTGGTACACAAGGGATCTGATATTTTAATGCCATATATGGGAGAGGTGACCTCTGAATTACTTTCAAAATTTTTCCATGTCAGGAACATTTTGAAATCTCCCCCCAACCAGCATGTTTCATATAAATGGAGCTTTTACTTAGATTCATAACAAACAGTTGCGGAGAAGGACAGTGAATATAACCTGACACGTTTCAGTGTTAAGACACTGTGAAGATCGCTTGCCAAGACGACACAACCAGACCTTGCCAGAGTGAAGCCAAGAATTCAGAATTCCATATTATCAGACTGGACAACTGTTACTGGAGTATTTATCAGGACTTACAAAACAGGCTAGGAAATCACTATGATTATAAATAAGGAAATCCGGAATATCTGAGGAAAGTGAACACACGGAGTCAGAGGGAATTAAAGTTAGAATTAACGACCCCAAGTACACGTGTAAATAGGCATCGGCTAGTGCCTTAACTTCATTCATCTGAGCAAAATGTCAGTGAGCCAGGATAAGCGTAAGTTGTCATTTTACATTCTATATTTTCATTACTAACATGTTAACTAATATTTATATATTACCATGTGAATATTAATATGTGAAAATTGCTAGTTGATGTCCCAGTCATTTGAGGCTGGCAACCACAGCGCATAGAGTGATGATTTCATAAACCACCACTGTACGTGCTGGCGACTGCTTTATTGCTAGTTTCTTGAGGAAAACTAAACGCATCAGTAGTCCCAAGTTCCTTATGGAGCAGGGAGGGGAAGATGAAAGAAATGATGTACATTTTAATTATAATACTTACAGTTTTAAACCAGTGTAAATGTCGATGTTAACATATTCACTTTAAAATTAATAGAAGTTTCAAACTTTTCAAATCAGTGTAAACATAAATGAAAACATATTAATTTATATTGTGAACACTTTTCAATCAGTGGAACTATAAAAGCTATTCAAATTAAATGTAAAGAAAGTTTTCTCTCGAGGGATTAAAGTTAATTCTCATCGAGGGTAAATTCTGAGTAAATGGGATGGCAGAGCGTTTCGTTTCTATTCTTTTACCATAGTTGTTGGCGGTGGTACCAGTTCAAGGGTACTATCTCTGGAACAAGAAAGGGACAGTGGCCTGAGCTTTAAGACGAGGGACTAACTTTGTAGACTTTCCCTGATACTCCTATCCTTCAACTGAAAACAGTGATCAGTCCATCAAGAACCAACCCAGCGGGAGCAGAAACAACCACTGGCAGCTAAGTGCAATATATAAGCTGCCAAAGTGAATTTTTTTTCATAGAACCTACGATCAATCAGTGATGAACGCTCTCTTTTAAACTGTTCAATTATTTTCAAACTGTTAAAACTTAAGTGATTATTAAATTTTGTTATTTGTAAATTAACAAATTTAACTTCGATTTAATCATTTTAAATGTTCTGAATGTTTGTCTCAGTCAATTTACAAAATACACTCTAAACAGAGCTATACCAGAATAATAAGAATTCCACTGAGTAAATTAGAGGTGGGGGCTTGAACGAGCTAAGATTAATCATTGCTTAATTCTTCACAAAAGTATAGGCAGATCCTAGAATTAACGTGCTCAGCCAATGCAGCATTGTTTTCGCTTATCTGAATATCTTGTGAAACGCTATTGTGGTAGAAGCGTCATTACCCTTCTATTTACAAATCTGCCAAGAGTAGTCTTGTGCGAAGGTAGACACCTTTGAAGCCCATATTATATACTCTTGAGTTTAGGCCACTGTTGGACCACTACTGCAATGCAGGGGAGGCAATACCGTCACAATTACAATGCAGTTCTTGTCCTGGAGCCCCCAACATTTGAGAGCTAACAGTGAATCCTGCATCCGCACCCTTGTTTTGGTGATGTATTTGTCTGATGTCCACGTGGCCAGGTCATCAGCATAGAGTGAATTGTGTACATTCCCATTGATGTTTTCAGCGATGTCATATATATAAGGTGACCAGACGTCCCGGTTTTTCCGGGACAGTCCCGGTTTTCGACCATTTTTTTTAATTTGTCCCGACTTTTTTTCGATGCAATCCGGGACGCCAATTTGTCCCGGTTTTGGACGAATTTGCCAATTTGGCATAAATCTCGCAGATTAAAAAAAAAATTATTATTCCGTGGCTGACGAGGGAATTGTTAATTATTAGTGAACTGGCGCCGAAACAGCACAAGAGGTTGTCAGGACCGCGAATTAGTTTTGTAGTTCCAATGTGATATTCGCAGTTATTTGAAATTTTAGGTAGTGGTAAAGTACCAAGATTTTACGTACGATATACGTTTATTTAATTTAAACGGTGAACTATTTGTGCATATTTTGTTATTGTTGTAAGAAAATGGTACCAAAGCGTAAATGCAGTTTCAATGAAGATTTACAAAAGGAATATCCGTTTATTAAAAAGAGTACATCAAACTTCAATGTACAAGACGATGCAATATATGTGCCTCCGGGTTTTCGATAAGCCATAGTGGACGTGGTGATATTAAGAACCACATAAGCAGTAAGAAACATAAGAGAGCCGTCGTTACAGCTGCATCAAGCTCGTCGTTAACCACTTTCTTCAGAGCTGATAAAATTGGTGACCAAGAAGAGCAATTAGCTGCTATAGAAGGCGCCTTTGCATACCATACAGTGCTACACAATCATACTTTCAGGTCTATGGATTGCACATCAAAATTACTTCAGGTTACTTTAGAGCCAAAATTTGCATGTGCACGTACGAAAACAGAAGCCATTATTCGAAATGTCTTGGCACCCCATATTCTAAATGAGTTAAGGTGTGACCTAGAAAAGTCTACATTTATTTCTGTACTGACAGATGCATCCAACCACAAAGAATTCAAGATTTTTCCTTTGCTTGTCAGATACTTTGATCACAGTAATGGAGTGAAAATTAAAATATTAGAGTTAAAGTCATTCCCAGGTGAAACATCTGATATTGTAAGAAGTTTTCTTAATGACTGCATAACTGAAAATGGTTTAGACAGGAAAGTAGTTGGATTATGCGCAGACAACACAAATTCCAATTTTGGAGGTGCTGAAAGGAAAGGACAGAACAATGTTTTCAAAAAACTGCAAGAAAACCTTGGACATGGTCTTATAGGAGTTGGGTGTGCAGGTCATATTTTCCACAACACTGTTCGAACAGCTGCAGATGTACTGCCTGTTGATGTCGAGATGATTATTGCTAAAATCTATCAACTCTTCAAACATACACAGTACGAGTTGAAAGACTCAAGGAGTTTTGCCAGTTTGTGGAAACAGACTTCCAGATGATCTTAGGTTATGCTCGGACTAGATGGCTTGCTCTGCTGCCTGCTGTTGAAAGGGTTCTTCAGATGTTCCTGCCTCTAAAATCATATTTTCAATCTCAAGACAGATGCCCAGTTTTTATACAGACATTCTTTGAAAATCCTCTATCTGAGGCATGGCTTGTTTTTGTTCACAGTCAGGCCTCTCCATTCCACGAAGCAGTGCAAAAGATAGAGGGACAGACGGTCACTGTGTTTGAAGTCATTGACAGCATCAACAGGTTGAAAACTATTTTGAAGTCCAAACTGGAAGACTGTTTCTTGCCATCAAGAGTTAAGCTAATCCTTGAAAAGCTGGAAATGGAAGGACTTCCAAAGGAGGATGTGAAAAAGTTTCATGCTAGCGTTTCTTCGTTCTATGATACAGCTTTCAATTATTTGAATAAATGGGCTGCAAAAAATTTTCAAGACCTAGAATCCTACAGCTGGGTAACGCTGAATAGAATACCAATTTGGGCAGATATTGAGATATCACCATCACTAGTGATTCAAACATTACCTTCAGACCACTTTACAGAAACTGAAATTTATGACGAATTTGTCTATATGAAGCAGTTTGTTACTTCTCAGAAAATTAGTGAATGGAGTGCCAAAAAAACATTGCCACCACAACGTTGGATTGAAATGGCTTCCCACTTCAAAAACAATAATGTGACATTTTCAAATATTTTGAAGTTGGCAGAGTTTTTTTTCTGTCTACCTGGAACAAATGCTGCCACAGAAAGAGTGTTTTCTTTGATGAACAGCTTATGGGCAAGTGATAAAACACAGCTAGGTGTTGAAACTTTGAAAGCTATGTTGACAACCAAAGTGAACTGTGAGGAAACATGTGTCCAGTTTTTTAAGATGCTGCTTGCAAAGAAGGACCTATTGATAAAAATCCACTCATCTGAAAAGTACAGTAACTCAGCTTCACCTTAAGTAAGGATTGTTGATGTTTTTCTCTCTTATTAGTTTAAGTAGTTAAACTTATACAGTAAAATGTATGTTATTCAATGTATATATAAAATGTAAATTATTTTAAATTGACATCAACTTGGTTTTTCCGGGACATGTCCCGACTTTTGACCTTTTCTTTACCATTTTGTCCCGATTTTTTGCATTGAAATAGGTCAAATCTACTATTTTGTCCCGGATTAGGGTTTTGAAAATATGGTCACCTTACATACATATATATATATATATATATATATATATATATATATATATATATATATATATATATATATATATATATATATATATATATATATATATATATATATATATATATCGTATATATGAGAAAGAGTGTGGGGGAGTGGATCCTACCTTGCGAGACATCTTGCTCACTTTTTGTCTCTTTTGCTAGTCTGTCCATGCACCTGTACTCTTGCTGTTCTGCTTGTTAAATAGTGACTGATCTAGTTATACATTTTCCCAGAGACTCTATATTTAAGCATTTTAACTCTGAGCCCATCTTTCCAGATTTTATCAAATGCTTTCTCCGTGTCTACACAAACTGTTAATGTATATTTTCCCTACTGGAAAGCATCTACGATTTCCTGTGCAAAATAGGTGTGTGTGTGTGAGTGTGTGTGCGTGCGTGCGTGCGTGCGTGCGTGCGTGCGTGCGTGCGTGCGTGCGTGCGTGCGTGCGTGCGTGCGTGCGTGCGTGCGTGCGTGCGTGCGTGCGTGCGTGTGTGTGTGTGTGTGTGTGTGTGTGTGTGTGTGTTTTTTAAAAAAAAAATCGGTGTATAAAAATAGCAAAAAGTCCTACTTTCTTTTCTTAAGACCTTATTAAAACTATTAATTTTTAGTGTATTGCCATGTTCCTTAACAAGTGCATTGCCCTGTAAATTTGTTAAAGCAAATTCTAAATGATGCTTCCTATATATACAAATCATCCCCGTAGAAAAGCAACCTCTGCTCTGTAATCATGACGAGCGATCGTAGTGTTTGATCCCTTAGATAAAAGATAACAGTAAAATTAAGGGCTTGTACCGATAACATAACGAGTAACTGCTGTGTAAACGGCAAGTATTATGAGCGTTCAGATTATTGTCTGGGGAGCTCATATTCAACGCTGTTTATGAAAGCGCAAACGATCGATTCCGGACAAACGGGATTGAAAGTTTTAACCATCCACATACATGTCGCAACTTAGGGCCCAGCGGCCCATATATTATCAATCATGTATAATTGAGTAATATTTGTATAATTAAAACACGTTTTACTGCTCACGGGGTCAAATTTGGGTCATTGTATAAGCAAATGAACGCCTTAAACGTTTATATAAAAAGTTGCATTATAAAATACGTATTCAGTCTTAGAAACGTGATTAAAGTATAAAATTTAGTGTTAAGTTGAAGAAGCTCTTTGGCCTTAAGGGGTTTGTCACCGGATACAGGCTCCGCAAGGCATTGACATGTGCAATAAGTACGGAAAACAAACGAGTTTCAAATTTAAAATGAACTGACATATATGCTGTATATGTTTTGAAGAACTTGAAGCGATAGAGACAGTTCTCCCACCTGATTGCAGAAACCGTCAAAATATGCTTTGATTTTGTGTATTACCAAATTTATTTATAGCAATTCCAATCTTTCTGACAATTCCTATAACTTTAATCTCAGGAGAGAGGAGCTTCTAAAGAGCTAAATCTAATTAAAACATATCTGCTACTGTGGCAGGTTAAGATGAAAGATGGACAGATACAATGAATGAAAGTATCAAAACAGTCCAGTAATCTCACTGAAGGTTGGCACAAAGTTATATGCGGAAAATATAAGTTCCACGTGAAGAAAATATAGGGAGAATCAATGGCAGACCTATTTAAAGGGATACTGGAAATTAACTGCCTCTTAGCAGGATGAAAATCTCTGCTTAGTCTAAGAGCTAGTAGGTATTATCCAGGCCACTATCCCCTACTGTACTGAGTTGTTGGAAAGAGCCCCCATTGATTAAATACAAAGATGACATACAGTATTATACATCTTTGTAACACCAAAGAAAAGTCAGCAAAGCTAATCTTGATTTTAGAAAATTACAATGAAACTTTACTGATGAAAACCAAATGTCATATGTATAGAATATGTATAAATCAAATATGTATTAATTAGAATTTAGGATAATCAAAATTACTACAGTTCAATCTTGTCTACAAAGCTGTCACGAAGTGGTTTTAAGTTTATAGAGTTTGCCTGAATGAAAGCTAGACCATAGTATGAGAAAGTCTGAGAAGATAGAATTTAGATGAAAAATGACATGCCTGTGGACAGATGAGACTATTGGCTCAAGGGCTAGAACCAGGATTTGACTCTCCCCTTGCCGCTTCGTGACTTCAGAAAGGCTATAATCTCACCGTCCTCTGACTACCTTTAAACACAAGGAGATAAGGTGTATAAAAACGACCACAGACATCACTATACAGACCACATATAGGTATAGTATAGAGTGTAGAAGCTGATCCAGTGTACAGTAAATATATATATTTATTTACAAAAATCAAAACATAAAAAAACCCATCATACATCAATCCAAAAATAGCATGCAATGTTGCACTGGCCTGAAAAGCAACGTAACAATTAAATTGATAGACACTAAAAAAAAAACCCAAATCACATTCACTCTTTCTGTCACCCTGCTGAGGAACAATAAAATTGGTTAGTGATTTAAACAACTCTAATCTTGTGGAGCTGTCAACTTTAGCCTCCACTCTCTAATACCAATAGGATTCTACTGTCTCAGTCCTGTTGACTCTTCCTCAACGAACGTCTATACAGCTTTCCACTTGTTTGGCGATATGCGCCGCTAACTAACACCACTGGAACTGCTACAATAATAGACTTGTAGTAACACAATGGCTCAGTGTCTATCCTTCGAGTAGATACTGAACAGACCCTATTGGTCCTGTCTATTTTCTCCCGCCTTCTCTCTCTCTCTCTCCTTCTTGGTCTCAGTGTCTCTCTAATACTCGACGACTGATGATGTGGCGTCTTCGTTACGCTCTTCTCTCGCTACTTTCAAGACCCAGGTATTGTAACCCTATCACCTGTTCCTGAAATGGGTGATAATGAAGAAGTTCGGGTGTCAAGCATGAGGTACTTGATTAACTGTCGAAAACTTCTTTGTTGCTGAATAGCTTCCCTCTTTTAACCCGCTCCGGATCTAGAGGAAAAACACAGCCTTGATTTCTGGCTGTAGGCAATTTAAACCAGTCTCGCTGAAGAGTTGAACTTCACTGCAATAGACCGTCTAGGTTATGTTCTTTTCGCTGCTGGCGATACCTCGAGTACTCTGACCCTTGAGATATGTACTGTTGCCGTGGGTAATTTTGCCTATGGGCAAATGTACGCTCCCCCACTGTTCGCCGTGACTCGCTGAAATTAAAAGAAAATGCGTCTAATGTACCCTAACTCCAACATAACGCATCTCTAACCTAACTCCCCTACTCAATACTTCACTCGTCATGTACAACAACACAAAAAAATAATATTACCCACGTGGCACTTAAATCTTACTCCTCCTACTCCCCTTCTCTCGTTCTGAAAAACGATACTACTATCCCACGTGTCTCTTCAATCTCACTCCTTCCCTCTCTCTCTCTCTCTCTTCTCAACTTAAATCTGCCAGGTAAGTAAACAGAAACCTCCCGACCTGTCTGTCTCTTATCTATTTGTTACGCGTGGCTACCCACGTGTCCAAACATTCAAACTAGGAAATCCTTTGTCCGAAATTCCTTGGTCTCCTTTTAACATTTACACATGAGGTTTCCTGCTTAAGCCCCAATTTAAATTAAACCTCGTGCTATAGGAATAATTTACTCCCCTAAGCCGTATAATTTGAGGATAACATAAATCTGGACCCTTCGACTGCATTTTTCACATTTAAGGTTCAGAAAAATTAACGTACACACCATGGATTTCCCAATAAAATTACATTTGTAAATACACAGGAATAAATGGGGGTTTTACACAACATTCTACAACTATGAGCACACGTGTATCTCATAACTTCACACGCTCCTATCCACTGCCAAACTCATAGAAAGAATTATGCACACTTTTACATCGTTCTTCAAAGATAATAATGGATGGCGCTACCAATTAAAACTTAAAAAATAATGTCCCCGAAGAACTTTACTTACGGCGAATTTCTCAAAGACCCACTAATAAGTAAAACGATTAATAAAATTCATACATACCTATTATCGCTGTTGTTCCCACAGTGGAGACGATAAATACGAAGTCTGACGGCTGACAATTATTTCTTACGATAGAGACTTGCCCGCAGTTTAACAACTGATTATATACCAAAGAAACGCCCCCGCGGGTTCCCTCCAACATCTATCCTAAGCTTTCACTCGGACCAATGGAAACGCTAGAAAAAAATAACATAACTAGCGACCTACGCAAATCGATTTGAAAACAACGCGAAACCCGCGTGTCCAAAAATTGCGTCACGTTATACGTCATACAGACGGGCATGAAATGGCGATTTCCGTAAACAACGAAAAATCTCCGTGATCAGAAGAAAGTAAAACTGGTCGAGTGTAAAATAAACCTACCGTCGTAAAAAGAACCCCTTTAATTGCCTACATAAAAATACCAAACACGATATATAACGGAAATGAGAAGAACCGTGGCAAACACATATAGTTACAAAGTGAAGAATGGTTAAAACTCAAAATAGAAGAACAGAATCGGGCCGGTTGAAGGACAGAATTACAGTGCAGCATCACAAAAGCTACTGAAAGTTCATCACAATACTTACATAATTTGATTTCATTGAGTCTACAAAAATACTGATTGTTCATCATTTTGGACTTCTAGAACTTGAGTTCAGTTCAAAATAACTATTATAGCTCATCATTTTGGACTTTTAAGAAGTTAATTTCAGTGGTTAGTTCTTAGTGGTGTGACATCTGGATTCATGACTGCTGTCAAGTGCTTAGCTATGAGTGCACATTGACAAATATATATATATGTTACATTATACATGGAGCGACAAACATGGCTCGTTATTCACAGCTAATGTTAACTCACTGAACTCCAACACGTAGATACGATATCCGACGACTTTATGTCACAAACTTGAGCATAACACAATAACACAGGCAGACTGCCGCTTTGGCCAAGAATTATAAGAAATGCACAATGTATGAGGTGCATAATTGGAACATCATCCAATGGAACGAATTTCACTATCGCTCAATATCCTTTCTCGCTCCAGTCTCTCTCTCGAATGCCTTCCCACACATGACCCTTTTCACGCCTGACCAGTCTTCACCACCACTTCGTTCACAACAACTCAGTCACGCCCGTGAACTCGACATTAGTGCTTACTGCTACTAATGCATTCATACCGACAGTCAAACTTAACATTCACTCACTTCAACTCACTTACTTAGTCGTTCCCCTTCTACCGTGAGGTGTAGAGGTTTGGAAGAGAGAGCGCCAGACTATCCTATCGGCTGTCTTCCTCCATTCTAGTCATCGGTCCTTCAAAGATTGTCTAATGTTGTCCTCCCAGCGGACTCTGGGTCGTCCTGGGGGTCTGAATCCCTGGCTCTTTGTTTCCCATGCTTGTCGTGGTAGCCGATCTTCTCCCATTCTGCAGACATGGCCAAACGATCTTAGTTGGCACTGTTCTACTTGGGTCTGCAGAGGGTGGGATTTTAGGCCTTGACGTATCGTCTGGTTGCGGACCATGTCTCTTCTTGTTACTTCAACCACCTTCCTCAGATACCTCATTTCTGAGGTTTGGATCTGGCTTTTGTGGGTTGTAGTTATTGCCCATGACTCGCATCCATATGTCAAGACTGGGACATAGGTGGAGCGGTATACAGCCATCTTCGTTTTCTTACCAACCTCTCTCTTGCTGAGGAATCCTCGATTTATGGCCTGAAAAAGTCTCCCAGCTACTGCTTTTCGAGTGGCCAACTCTTCTTTGATGCCTCCCTTTCGGTCTATAATAGCTCCGAGATATTTAAAGTGGTCGACCTGCTCCAGGACCTGTTCTCCCAGCTTAATCTGATGTCTTCTTTCTTCTCGTGATATCACCATGGATTTTGTTTTAGAGCTGCTTATGACCATCCCTCTCTTCTCCAGCTCTTCCTTCCAGACTTGCAGGTTGGATTGGAGATGTGCCTCTGATTTAGCAATCAGGACAACATCCTCAGCAAATGCCAGCTCTGAAATATAGACCTGTCTCATCTTCCAGTACCCCACTGAATACTTTCTTGTTCTCTTCTTACATGCCTTGATAACATCGTCCATGAGGAGTATGAAAAGAGAAGGTGACAGGATATTACCTTGTCTTACACAATGGTGGTCCTGAACTCAGAGTTATATTTTTTTTAACTGGCAATAGCGATCTGATATAACCGAAGGACTTCAGTCTAGGTTGAAAAAGCGTGCATCGTCACAAGACACACCCCTCAAGCGGGAAAAAAGTCGAATCTAAGTTGACTTATACATTACTAAGCGTCCATTAAAATATCAACTCGGCCTATAAATGATTGATGATACAGTTGACATTTAAAAATCCGGCCATCGATAATCCGGTTCCTTCAGATTTCCGGCATGGATTTCGGAGCGCATTTTAAATTTACCGCATTGGCATGCCACTGTTTTCTGGAGCAGTTTATGTTTTGATGCAGCTGTTGGGTCTTGCTTGCACGTGTTAACAGGCATTCCTGCTCATTTTATCATTTATGTGCTGCTGTATAGCCCCATTATGGATTCAGCAAATAAAAGAAGTGGTGTAAAACGTAAACATCATGCATTGTCGATCGCAGATAAAGTGTACAGGTAGTCATTTTCTGTTAAATATATACAGCATATATAACCATAAAAAATCCGGCATTTTCAAAAATCCGGCACTCCTCAGGTCCGGAGGTTGCCGGATTTTTGAATGTCTACTGTAGTTTCTTTTTAATCCATGAATAAAAGTAAGGATTCCATGAATACTATCAATTTACAAGAAATCGTGTTTACTCAAACTCAAGCACCAGAACTATATATAGCGACAGGTCAAACTGTCATGTTTACAGCTTTAGACATGATGTCATCCATGTCCTTGACACAGTCTTTCATAACTCTCGAACTTATTCCTCTCCAAATGCGTCTCTCGCTTACAATGCTCTCACAACGTGCAAATTTGTGTCATCCGTTCTGAATTCTGAGCATCGATTTATCATCATTCAAAACAGTCTTATCCAAACTACAATAACATGTGTATAGTCAGAAAAGCGACGTTTTCCTGTGGTTATTTTCTTCTACGTCTTCTTCTTTTCTTCTTCTACCCCTTCTTCTTCTTCTCCCTCTTCTTCTTTTCTTCTTCTACTTCTGATTGCTTTTCTTTATTTTTAAATTAATGACGAAAAAAAAATGTGTCAACCTCTGATTGGTTATACTTAAGATATTTAATGTCTACAATGTTATATATATGTTCAGGTTGCTTATGGCACTGCTCCACGTAGTCAATTATTGAAAAAGGGATAATGAACATTTCAAGTGTGTGTCTGTATGTGTGTGTATGTTTTTCTTTGTTCTAAAATGGTAGATTTTTCATACACTTTTTGTGGATTAATATTTAATTTACTCCTACTTTTGTATTACAAATACGTGTTACTAGATCTTTATTAGACGTTAAATTCTTACTTTACTTTTTATTAACTCCTCTATTTTACTTTTCATTGTTATTAAATACTGTTAAACTATATTATACAGTTCTCTAACTATGTCTACTCTCAATATCTGTTCTGTAGTTATCTTCTGTTCAATAAATCAATCAGTTAATACCTTTTAGCCGGTCAAGGAGCATAGGCCTTCAACAAACACGTCAAGTTCTTCTGTCACGTGCCATCAGCTCAAGTTCTTATGTCACGTGCCACCAGCTCAAGTTCTTCTGTCATGTGCCATCAGCTCAAGTTCTTCTGTCACGTGCCATCAGCTCAAGTTCTTCTGTCACGTGCCATCAGCTCAAGTTCTTCTGTCACGTGCCATCAGGTCAAGTTCTTCTGTCACGTGCCATCAGCTCAAGTTCTTCTGTCACGTGCCATCAGGTCAAGTTCTTCTGTCACGTGCCATCAGCTCAAGTTCTTCTGTAACATGCCATCAAGTCAAGTTCTTCTGTCATGTGCCATCAGGTCAAGTTCTTCTGTCACGTGACATCAGGTCAAGTTCTTCTGTCACGTGACATCAGGTCAAGTTCTTCTGTCATGTGACATCAGGTCAAGTTCTTCTGTCACATGACATCAGGTCAAGTTCTTGTCACGTGACATCAGGTCAAGTTCTTCTGTCACGTGCCATCAGCTCAAGTTCTTCTGTCACGTGCCATCAGCTCAAGTTCTTCTGTCACGTGACATCAGCTCAAGTTCTTCTGTCACGTGCCATCAGCTCAAGTTCTTCTGTCACGTGCCATCAGCTCAAGTTCTTCTGTCACGTGCCATCAGCTCAAGTGCTTCTGTCACGTGCCATCAGCTCAAGTTCTTTCCACGTCTTCCTCGTCATTCTCCCTTCTATCTCCAGTTTCTTCTCCATGCGTGTTTTATTTGGGTCTACCTCGGTCTCTCTGTCCCTGGGGATTCCAGAACAAGGGCTGCCTTGTAATGCTATCAACATGTTTCCTCAGTGTGTGTAGTATCCATCACCAGCGTCTTCTTCTCATCTGTTGTTCCACTGGCACTTGTCTGGTTCTTGTCAGCAGTTTCACATTGAGGAACTTGTCATACCACCTTCTATTCTATTCAAGCACCCGTTTATGATTGTCTAGCTTTTTTGGTTGTGGTTTTAGGTGGTCTCCACGTTTCAAGGCCATACAATAGGACTGACTTGACATTTGAGTTGAAGATTTCTATTTTTGCGTTGGACTTGATCATGGGTGAAATAATCTAATACCGGAATTCTCTCTTGTACACACCTCTTAGATGTTAATAGAAAACGCTGTACATTATTTCTGGTGAACATTCAGCACAGAAAGGTTCATCTATTTTGAAATAGCCTAGTTACTCGTGTATTGCTTCAAAAGGAGCACAGTGCCGTTAATATAAAGGCCTCTTACAGGAAGACTGCACCAAAGTACTTAACGTAGTCTTACAGTTATAATTATATCATCACGTAAACCAAATACCTACATACACCACCGCTACAAGAGCATGTGCATGCTTTATGTAGACTTTCTGTAAGTGGGCTAGCTACAGTGGTGGCCCTGCTTCACAGGAAGCGAAAAGGGAAATGATGATGATGAGGATGATAATAATAAGGATGATGATGAGGAGGAGGAGGAGGATGATGACGATGATGATAAGGATGATGATGAGTATGATGATGATGATGATGATGATGATGATGATGATGATGATGATGATGATGATGATGATGATGATGATGATGATGATGATGATGATGATGATGATGATGATGATGATGATGATGCAATTATGATTGCGTTTTCCCATATATGCTAGATTTATATGATGAAGTTATTAGCTCTATTCACAGTTCTCGTTAGGAGCCTTTTACTACTTGCTTTCCCAGATTTTGCCTCTTGTAGAGCCCTGGGGTATTTGAGTAGATAAAGAAATAATAAAACTCCTGCTAGCTCAGTCCACATCGCATAAGACGACTAAGGTGAGGTTGTGTATGGGGCTGGTAACCTCATCATCTAAAACAAATTGCTTCAGAAACCACCGCTGCACGAGGATGTACTTTAGGCAGTAAATAAATATTAGACAAACATAAAGGTCACGTGTTTTCAGGCACTCGTAAGAAATAAAGAAGTAGAAAACTAGACGACAGAAAAACAACAGACGTGAGTGGCTTACCCAGGACTCGAACCCAGGACCTTCCGTGCGACAACCCCGCCTAGCTATGCAAGGGAGTCACACTATCCTACCTGCCATCTAGGCATCACCATAAATGCTTCGATGACGGGTCACTAGTGCGACCCGCAACACATAACACCGGAAATTTACCATGGGCAGTCCAGCCTATTAATGACGCAATCACTTCTGTTGTTCCCCTATTATACAGTATAGGTCAGACTTACACAACACAAAGACCTTAATACTGTGTCTCGTAACTGATAGAAGACAAAGAACAGTAAGTACAGGACAGAGGGTAGGTTTTGGTATACAGTCCTGTACTTAGTGTTTACTCAGTGTTTACCG
Organism: Oreohelix idahoensis; assembly: GCA_024509875.1. NCBI lineage: Eukaryota > Metazoa > Mollusca > Gastropoda > Stylommatophora > Oreohelicidae > Oreohelix > Oreohelix idahoensis. The sequence goes on from JAMPIV010009915.1 coordinate 92,435, forward strand.
TTTCATCTAGGCCAAAGAAGACCTTTAAAATGAGTTAATACGACGGTATGGTAGAAAACACATGGATCGTGTCGATCGATAGCATCGGTCTATCCGCGCTCCAATGTAATTTACACAAAAGTACACTGTCCACAAGAGATTGACATGTAATTAACCATTACCCAGGGTCACTACAAATAATGAGCCTTAAGACCGATGTTTCCGACTAGCTGCCTAGTGTATTGAGGGGACCGTCCGTGCCTTTGGGCATCGATCGGGTGGGTTCTTGATCAAGGAGCGAGTAAACAAGCTGAGGACAGACATTATCTGAATGAACAACCTAACAATTTTAAATTAACATCATTCGTCGTTTTCCTTCTTATTCCGTATGGAGTATGGAGACACCGCGGAAGCTGGTCCCCTTGCAGGAAGTCTGTACCAAAGCATTCATATACTTTTGCAGTGATCGTTAATGTAACAATTTGTTTTACACGATGAAATTACCAGCATCACGCACTGCGTCACATTAGTCATGTGGAGGGTGTTAAGTTCTTTTTGCGCGTGTAATTTAAATGTTGAGCACATATAAGAAAATATAAATGATTAATTATTTACGCGCTATCATACACCATGTTGAACACAGATGCGCAAACGGGTGCGCTCGGTTGTTGCCAGAGAAAAATTACGTTCTGTAGAGATATGCCTAATGGCGATGATCTGAGACGGTCGTCTGTGCATGAACCTGATTGTAAACCTTACCTAAATTATGGGAAGCAGTCATGAAATTAGTAAAAGTCTCCTGGTAAGGAGTATTCACGTTAGCCAATACAGGGCTCGTTTGTGTGTCAATTATTATGATATCTTTGCCATTTGCCGAGATCTGACTGAACTTCAATACGCAAATGACAGGACGTATTGCTAGTGGGATCCAGAGTCTTACCGAAGTTTATCGGGATTATTCTTCAATGTATTTATAGGGTTACTCCACAAAACCCGTCGTTGTAGACAAGCTCCATAACGAAAAAAGCCATGATAGAACTATTTGCCATAACGTTCATCGCCGTCCTTGAGAGGTCGGCAGTTATCTAGAATGTCGATGAAGTACATGATCAAGATATATATAAGAATGCTATGCACCATGATGCCTCGATGTAATTACCTACGTTATTGATGATGCCTGCTACTACTATGATTGAATCTGTATTGCGTCTACGAATACATGTATCGTCCATGTTGAGCCATGAATCCTGCGTACATCTTGTTCCAGTTAGTCAAACTTTATGACTACACCATTTGTACGATGTTCTTTGAGTAACTTTGTTTGGTCTATCTTTACGACCCACAATTTGTCGGCCACCTGTAGGTCGACGAGAGCTGATAGTAATTAAGTCAGCAACAATAATAACATTCGCAAACCGTGCCACTCTTACCCACGCAAGCATATAAATATAAAGACCCCGAACGCATACAACAGAGGGATAGTCGTGTTCTTTCTTTATTTCCTTTGCGACCCACAGGAACTGTACCAGGCGAATTAGGGGATCTTTATATACTAAGTTAGAGATACGTTTTAACAGATAAGTTTTGGGAGCCGCGCTGGTGTAATGGTTACCACATTGCGCTGGCGATCAGGTGTTCAAGATTCAAGCCCCGGCGTGAGCATTTTAAGGAATGTCATTAACAGGGATTTTGACTGAATAACCTGAATGGTTCCTGAGATAAACCCATTGTGGATGGGAAGGAGCGAAGCTCCTGACCGGGTTGGAAGGAAAGTCCACATGCTCCCCAGCCTCGCAATGACATGTCTTTGGGCCGAAGGGCTGAAACCCCAAGTGCCGCTGGTAAAGAAAAAAAAAACACCGATAAGGTTTAAATTCTATATTTCTTACTAGCAGATATTCCCGGCGTTGCATAAGTAAAAAATGTAACTGAGCTTTTAATAAATATCCTGGTTATCAGATACTTCTGAGTTACTATTATTATCTGAGTAACCAGGACCAACCCTCCACAGTTAATTATCGGATTAACCCAATAACAACTATCTCACCTCCAGCACATCTACTCCAGTCATGTAGTCATGTCCTCCATTGTATCTCTCACCTCCAGCACATCCACTCCAATCATATGCTTCATGATACGTCTCACTCCTAGGACACCTACTCCAACCATGTCCTCCATTGTATCTCTTATCTCCAGCACATCTACTCTAGTCATGTCCTCCATTTAACCTCCCACCTCCGGCATATCTACTTCAATTATGTCCTTTACTATTCCTCTCACTCCAAGGATATCTACCTTTCACCTCCAACACATCTACTTCAATCATGTTCTCTACCATACCTCTCACCTGCAATACATCTATTCTAATCATGTCCTCCACCATACCTTTCACCTCAATCACATCTACTCCAATCATTTCTTCCATTGTACCTCTTTCAGTTCTGTTAGTGTGACAGAACGGGGCAGCCCTCTCGGTCTTTGTTTCACTCTGGCAGTATCGGTACAGTTGTGCTACTGATTTTATTGTGTTCTTTCATTTGTCGCACTTTCTTTCTTTTTTTCTGCTATGTGTAGCAGATATTATGTATCTTCCTTCTTACACCCATCTCAGGGATAAGTAGACATGTCTGGTTGTTATCCATTTCTCCCTACGTTGCAAGGAGTGGCAACGACCTAACCATATTGGCTATCGCGGGCGCAGCGGATATCAGTACACAGATTAACACGTAAATCGCCTCTGCGAAGTGCTTAATCACTGATAAGAAACGGGTGCGCTCGTCACCAAAGCTTGAAATACGGGGAGACAACTGATGGACAGACACAGATAAGAGATTACTTTCTGATAAAAGTAACGATTGTTACATTGGGAACACGTTGTTATATGAGTTTACCGACATGTTCGTAAGTTTGTACCCAAGGGCAAGCGGATGTTTACCACCCATTTTCAGAAAAGTAATGTTTGAAATTTTGCATTAGCTGAGTCGTGCAACATATTCAAATCAGATTGGCTGATCCTATGAGGCGCGCATAACAAATGCGTGGGAAGGCAGTGAATATAATCTGACCATTTTCTCAAGCTATTTCAATTGAGAAATCGCTTGCCAAGATACCAGACCTTGCTAAACTGAAGAATTAGAATTCAGAATTCCTTCTTAACATAACGGCCACCTTTTACTTGAGAATTTTGGACAGACTTTCATAGCCCAGGAAATCTCTTCAGATTAAATAAGGAAACCGGGACTGAGGAAACTGAAGGACCACACACGAAGTCAGAGAGGGAACTTATTACATTAACGACACTTCAGACGCGTGTAAGAGGCCGATTGTTACGGTAGATTAATTGGCATTGTCTGCTAGAGGTTAGCAGCATGCGATTTTAGGGGTTACAACGTTTAATGTAATGTAAAAAGTATTATTAGCCTAGTGAACGCTGTGACGTTTCAGCGTTGGTAGTCACGCACGGTGACCAAGTAACGGGACCCTTTTTTCAAATGACCGTCAAACGGAGAAGACGTGTCTTTATATTCTTATAGTGTCGGGCAGGAAAGGCCACACGGTTATATTGTATTTTCTCATGGACATGGGTCAGTCCACTGTTGTGATGAAGAAAGATGAAGTTACAGGTTAGTAATTGACTAAACCTTGTCGAGATGAATTAACAGTCGTTCTTTAATTATACTAGTGCCAGACGCATAATCTCACTGTCGGTCGTTGGATTTACCAACCACGCGTGCATATAGTTATGTCGTTCTGCCTACAGTAGTTCAGATGTATGAGACAAAGACTGATTTGTAAAGGAATCATAGATGAAGTATGAACTGCAATTATTATGTATAATTCTTCATGATGACCATGTGTGAACTGTTCGTGTATGGAATTGATATATTAAATTTATATGGACTCAAGGAATGACTTATCAAGTCTCTGAACATTTTGGGAATTCAAATCATCATTATCATGGTCACAAGTTAATTTAAACCCACATTCGCGTACTTAACATCAAAGGCACGAAGCTCTAAAGAAGATGAACTGTAAACCCAGATTACACGATTGACTATCAAGCTCTCAACAATCCGTTGAGCTAATTTTACCGAACCGCCTGTAAAAACTACTGGCCGCCCCTGCAACAACTGGTTGGCCATTGATGGGGAACGAAAGAAAGAATTAGTTGGCCATCGCTGAACGAAAGAAAAAAGGAAAAAAATTTTCTTGTTTACATACTTTTACAAACTGTTTACCATTACAAGAAAGTCACATGATGCGTAAAAACGACGTTCAACGCATGACTACGAAATGCCAATCTGACGTCACTACATCATGCGTAGATGCCACGCTCTGAAAGTACAACCGTCAACGCCTTCCAAGTTGATGAAGATTTACCTTATCAAGAAGACCAGACGATTGAATACGGTTATCAACCAATCAAGAGCAAACAGTACTAGGCATTGATCTAGTCCGTTGATGAACTTGACATCGCCGGAGCCTTTTAAAGATAAGTTTAGACTTAGGACGATTGTCCGTCATAAAACACAATACTAAGTCCATTTCGCTGTGCAGGCATGTCCTCGCTATTTATTATATATCTATGTCATATCTGTTTTTTCCGTTGATGTTGTCCCTTATTTGTGGGTATGGATGGGCGGCGGTTTGGAATGAATAACATGGCTCTGAGGATGCCGATATTTATTCTGAATGTTCCTTAAGGCCGTTAGTTAATTGCTTTTAACGAAGAACCCATCGACGACCTTCCGATGATTTTCGTTCGTTCGTAATTGCAATTAATTGACCATGTATGTTAGATGTCCAGTCTAGTTATAATTGGGGTATTCTAGTGTATTTAGTTCTAATTTTTATTCAGTTTTGTAACAATGTTTGTAACCTATCGTGTTTTTTCTGACCTTACTATCATTCAGTTTATATTTTTTGTACAATCGTCAATGAGTCCATGTATACGTCACTAATTTTTGTGTACGCAGGTTAGTTTTCTATTCAGTTCATTCTTAATCTCTCACTTCCGTTTTATACCACTTAGTTATAAATGCATTTTTTATTGTGAAAATGTCTTGTCGTATGGTAATACTGTTCTGTAATCCTTGGTTAACACATTGTATTGTTTGTCTTCATTACATCCTTTTATAATTTAATATTAATGCTATAATTTCTTCATTAATAATAGTGTAGATGAATATGATTAAATTTTTATGACTTTTAAGGAGGAATTAGGGACTTTGCACATATTTGCAGTAGTGGTCCAAGAAATGGGCAATGCACTTTATAGCTCATGATTATGGCATAATATACCATGATTAATTATTATAACTTTATAACATATTAAGACATATTAAATGTTAATTAGTACATTTTCTCATTACTACATTGTAAACTTAATAACTATTAAGATTAAATAACCTAATTGTTTAGGGATAATACCCATAATTATTGAATACTAATATTAAGTGCATGATATAATTTCAGCACCTTATATAACTAACTATCATAACTATTTATGATAGATATTAGTTGATATATATAATATTTTTACAAAATATTATAGATTTGTGGAACTTATAAATAACAATACAGGAATATTGCAATTTCTTATATTGATTATTCATTCGTTGAGTAATTAGAATTATCGACATAGATTCTATTGGTGATTACTAAACATAAGTAATTGAATACTTAAATAAATCAACTTCAAGAATGCTTACCTTGGATCATTTCATTAAAATTGGAAAAGATTGTAACAAAAAGGGAGATGCACTCCTGGAATTTGCGGAACAACAACTTGCAAAATATAAGGCAGAGATGGAAGAACTTGAAAGAAAAGAGGCTGAAAGGAAAGCTATTGCTAAGGCAGAGATGGAAGAACTTGAAAGAAAAGAGGCTGAAAAGAAAGCTATTGCTAAGGAAGAGGAAGAAAGAAAGGTGGCAAGAGATGAAATCCTACGGATTGAAGAAGAGAATAAATTGAAACGACAGGAAATCATACTGCAGCAAGAAATGGAATTGCAACGGCTTAAATTGGAAACAGCAAAACTTAATTCGCAGGGTGCTGCAGCAAGCCAAAATGATAATGCTCAATCGGGATCTTCTTCCAACCGACTTAAGGGCAATTATTACTTTAAGCTACCACCTTTCAAATTACACGTGGACGATTTGTCATCATGGCTGGCGCGCTTTGAGGATATATGTAAGGTCAATAACCTTGACAAAACAGCATGGGCACTTAAACTCAAGGAATTTCTGGATGGCGAACCTGCAAGTGCAGCACAAAATATTGATCCGACATTAGCCACAGACTATGAGGCCATTAAGACTTTGTTATTACGTCGGTTCCATTTGAACGAAGAGGCATGTAGATTACGTTTCAAAAGTTTGTTGCCAGATAATAATAAAGACTTTACAGGTTTTATCGCTAACATACGCAATACTTTTAACAGATGGGTTGAACTAGCAGGTGTCAACAAATCTTACGACAAGTTAGTCGATTTGTTATTGAGGGATAAAGTGTTATCTTCTGTCAGCCCACCGTTCTTTGCTTATCTGCAAGAACGGAAACCAGAAACTATTGATGAGTTAGAAAAAATTTCTTTAAATTACTGCACCGCTCATCCGAATGCTAACATTTCTGGCTCGTTGATAAGAGAACCACTTCCTGTAGCCTCCAATATGGCATATCAGATTAATAACAAACCTAGAACACACAGTGTGGACAGAGGTAGGTTCAAAGGAAACTATGACATTAATTTTCATAAGGGACGTAATAGCTTTAACAATAACTTTAATAGAGGAAGACCACAAAACAGAAATTATTCACCTCAGTCCAGATACAACAGTAATCCACGTAACTCAAGTTATAATCGTTCATATAATGATAATAACGGTAACAATTGGAACAACAGCGATAATTATAACTCGAGACATCGAGATAACAGTTACAATAGAGGACAACGGAATAATTCAACTGATTATTCTCGTCATCGTTCTCATTCTCGTAGATCGACAAATTATAATCATAATACAGGGGCAGCCGTTACTACTGCTACAACCCCTGGGGTTCAGAGTTCACCTACTAATAACAAAATACATTCCTCGTCTACTTGTTTTGCAATGAATTATAACGTGGCAATAAGTTGCCCAAAATGTAATCTTATATTTCAGAAGGCAAAAGAGACAGTTCTGAACTGCGGACACATTCTACCAGAAGTCAGTCTAGCAGTCAATGACGGAACAGGCTCGCTGATCTTCAACAGAGGAAATGTTAATGGATCCGTTGTCTCAGTTTTAAGAGATTCGGGATCGACAACGATCGGAATCCGTCAGTCACTTGTTCATCCAAATTGTGCAACTGGAGAACATGTCAGGTGCATGACCTTTGGTGGAACCATAGAATATTATCCAACTGCTATTATACATATTGATACACCTTTTTTCACAGGGAACGTTAAAGCATGCATGTTAAGAAACCCAATTGCCGACCTTATGGTGGGATGCATACACGGAAGTAAAGATTGCACACCAGAAGAGATTATTGAATGGGAAAAAAATAATCTATGCATCGGAAATGCAGTAATAACCAGAGCACATACAAAAAAATTAGAAACTATGGACACTGAAAACAAGGAAACAGACAAACATGAAAGTATCGAGGTTCATTCTGCTATTGACCGAGTATCCTTTGCTGCAAAACAGAAGGAAGACAGGTCATTAACAAAATTTTTTGCACTGGTAGACAAAGTTGGCAATCTTGCTATGAACAATAATAATAGTCATTGGTTTATTATTAAAAATGACATTCTACTAAGATGTGTTATGGATAAAACTCATGTAAGACAACAGGTCATGGTACCTTTTGCTTTTAGACAGTACATACTTCAACACGCACATGATTCTAAGTGCGCAGGTCACATGGGATATACTCGGACACGTTCTCGAGTATTATCTTCTTTTTTTTGGGCCAGGAGTGTCACGTGATATTTCACAGTACGTACGCTCCTGTACGATATGCCAAGAAGTGAAAGCACGAGGAGCCTTTCACACGGCGCCTATTCAGGCTTGTGACATATCTGTGAGACCCTTTGACAAGATGGCCATTGATATTATTGGCCCACTTTTACCATCAGCCAGAGGACATAGATTTATTCTCACGTGCATCGATTTATGCACACGATGGCCAGAAGCCATTCTATTGAAAACAACCACCACCACAGATGTAGCTGATGCACTGCACCTGATCTTCTCTAGAGTAGGTTTTCCTAGTAAACTTTTGTCAGATCATGGATCTCAATTTATTTCTGAGACTATGACAGAAGTAATGAAGACTTGGAATATCGATAGAAATCTCAGCAGCATTTATCACCCAATGAGTAATGGTGCTGTAGAAAGACTTAACCGCACACTCAAACAAATGTTACATAAAGTTACAGTTAACCATCCACAGGACTGGGACAGAGTACTCCCAGCGGTGTTATTCGCTTATCGAGAGGTGCCACATGAACAAACTGGCTTCTCTCCGTTTCAATTAGTCTTTGGCGCTCAACCAAGAGGTCCTATGGGACTAATAAAAGACTTATTGATTGACTCCGAGATGACTCAGGATATCCAGTCATCCTATGAATACGTAATTAATCTCCGGAATAACATTATTGATGCCTGCAAAATGGCAACAGCGTCATCTGAGGCTGCTAAAGAAAAAGCTAGAACTTTCCAAAACAGTAGTAGACGATTACGTCAATTATTTCCAGGAGATCAAGCTTATGTGTTATTGCCACATAACAATAATAGACTACTCATCTCGTGGAACGGTCCATACCAGGTTATCAATAAGATTTCTGATGTTGATTATGTCCTGGACATTAAGGGACATCATAAAATATTCCACATAAATATGCTCAAACAATTTCATACTCGACCTGAACATCTACAAGCTATTTTTCATGAACTAGATGACACTGTCGTACCTAGATGTCACTATTCTAATTTGTCTGTTATCCAGGAAGAAGAATCTTCTTTTCCTGAGGTACAGTTAGCTTTACCTGAACCTGTGGTACAGCCTAGTGAATCTTGGCGGGACGTAACCATCTCTTCGTCGGTTACACCGCAACAGCATCAACAGATTGCTGAACTTCTACAATCTTATCCAGATGTGTTGACCGACGTTCCAGGTCGCACATCAGTCATTACTCATGACATCACTCTTAACGATGATACTCCAATTCGGGTACATCCATATTCTGTTCCTCTACACTTTCTTACTAAAACTACTAAGGAACTTGAACAGATGTTATCTTTAGGAATTATTGAAACTAGTAATTCCCCATTTTCTTCTCCATTAGTTATTGTCCGAAAGAAGGACAATAACATTAGACTATGCGTCGACTATAGAAAATTAAATGCACAAACGATAGTTGATAGCGAACCACATCCACTTCTCGACGACTTACTGCCACGTCTATCGACCGCAACTATATTCACTAAGATAGACTTAACTAAAGGTTATTGGCAGATACCACTAACCGAAAAAGCTAAATACTACACAGCGTTTTCCACTCCGCAACGTCTATACCAGTGGAATGTTATGCCTTTTGGGCTTGTTAACGCTCCAGCTACCTTTGTTCGCATGATGCGACACATTTTTTCAGGTAGACCAGACATTATTACATACATAGACGACATATGCTTATTTAGTTCATCTTTTGAGGAACATTTTTTGGGTCTTGAAAACGTTTTGGACACATTAAGAAGGAACAATTTAACAGCTAAACCCACAAAATTACAAGTAGCATTTCATGAAATAACTTTTTTGGGTCACATTATTGGAGCAGGATATATCCGAACACTACCCAGTACGGTTTCTAAAATTTTAAACATTTCCGTTCCTCAAACGAAGAAACAGGTTAGAAGCTTGTTAGGTCTAGTCCAATATTACAGTAGATTCGTACCTAACTTGTCATCTATCACGGCTGTCTTGTCCTCATTATTAAAGAAGGACATGCCAGTGAAGGTGACATGGACTAGTGAGTGTAATAATGTTTTCCTTAATATTATTAACATATTTTCAAACCCACCAATCTTGAGACTAACTGATGCTTCCAAAAAGTTTATTCTCCGAACAGATGCGAGTAGCTACGGAATTGGCGCATGTTTGCTCCAATATCATGACGACATCCTCCATCCAAACTTGTACGTCTCACGGAAACTGAAACCACCGGAAGTCAAATACTCAACTGTCGACCGCGAACTTTTAGCAGTGGTGTGGGCGATAACAAAGTTGGAAAAGTTCCTGTTAGGAGCCCCGTTCGTGGTACAGACAGACCAGAAAGCCGTAGCATCACTACGACGGGCGAATCATAAAAGTCCAAAGCTCACCAGATTCGCTATTCTCCTACAACCGTTCGACTTCTCAATCGAGTACATCACAGGATCAGATAACGTCAGTTGGAAAAGTTCCTGTTAGGAGCCCCGTTCGTGGTACAGACAGACCAGAAAGCCGTAGCATCACTACGACGGGCGAATCATAAAAGTCCAAAGCTCACCAGATTCGCTATTCTCCTACAACCGTTCGACTTCTCAATCGAGTACATCACAGGATCAGATAACGTCCTGGCAGATACTCTGTCTCGAAATCCTACTGATGTCGAGTCCTGAACTATAGTAACGTCACAGATACTTACTCAAGAGCACTATCATTGCTGTTCTACATAGACAGAAACAATTGCCTACAATACACGTATCTGCTTACTAAAGACTTTATATACGAAATGAATGAAATCAATTGACTCTATGTTCGTATTTACGCCAGAACTTTGCTGGATATCCTTTAATGATAAAACTATTGGACACATTTCCGTGCATCAAGTGAACATAATAGAAAACACTATCAAAGTAACTCAGTATGCGACATGAACTATTGATAATAACGTCGATACTTATGAACTGAAACACTTAAACATTTGTTTGTTAATTGGAATTCACAAGGATCAAGCCTACGTATGGATCATCTTATCCAACTTTAATTAATTTTAATTAAGTCGTTAAAATAATGGAAATTAAAATGAAAGTGAGATAAATATTGAAAAAAAAAATGAAATTTGGAAAAAAATTAAAGAAGAAAAAAATAAGAACTCACATGATTATATTATATAGTTAATAATTATGTGGATACATCACATACTGCATTATTGTTTAAATTGGTTAATTTAGATAGGTATTAACAACTTAATACTAAACTTAATTAATGTCCAACACACATAACTAAGTTAAATTTAAACATTACTTTTTTCTCTACTTTATTCTTTATTTATTTATTTCTCTCTTTAACATATCCTTTCATTTCTCTTACATTAGATTTTCAATAACTTTATTCTTATTCCACACTCAATATAATTAATTAGTTTAATTTTAACTCTTTAGATTAGTCTGACGTGACATTTCATTGCGACATATTTTGAGTTAATTAATTATTTAATTAGATATCAACATTAGCCATTCTCTTTTAGTTTATATAAAATTTATGTATAACATTTAGGTATAATATGATCATTAATATATTAGATGACTGTTAGTTAGTCGACATGACCACGACATTGGTTCTAGACAGAACGTCGTAGGCCATATGCAGCATTTTTGTTAATTTTTTTGATATTGTTAAATTTTTTGATATTCATTCAGATAGGTTTTTGAAAAAAAAATCTATCTAATAGATTTTTTTTCCCCCGGTGGACAGGGAATTGTTACGGTAGATTAATTGGCATTGTCTGCTAGAGGTTAGCAGCATGCGATTTTAGGGGTTACAACGTTTAATGTAATGTAAAAAAGTATTATTAGCCTAGTGAACGCTGTGACGTTTCAGCGTTGGTAGTCACGCACGGTGACCAAGTAACGGGACCCTTTTTCAAATGACCGTCAAACGGAGAAGACGTGTCTTTATATTCTTATAGTGTCGGGCAGGAAAGGCCACACGGTTATATTGTATTTTCTCATGGACATGGGTCAGTCCACTGTTGTGATGAAGAAAGATGAAGTTACAGGTTAGTAATTGACTAAACCTTGTCGAGATGAATTAACAGTCGTTCTTTAATTATACTAGTCTTCTTCTTCTTCCGTCCTTAGCCACCGACCGTCAAAGCAGTCAGTGGCCATTACGCCTAGTGGCGTCTTAGGGCAACAGCAGATAGGTTTTCTTTGCCATTGTTTCCCATCACGCCTATTGGCGTCTTTAGGGCAACGGCAAATCAATCCATTTGCTGTTCTTTCCGTAATCGAAGTGACTGGCAAACGGGTGATCAGCCCGTTGGTAAATTATACTAGTGCCAGACGCATAATCTCACTGTCGGTCGTTGGATTTACCAACCACGCGTGCATATAGTTATGTCGTTCTGCCTACAGTAGTTCAGATGTATGAGACAAGGACTGATTTGTAAAGGAATCATAGATGAAGTATGAACTGCAATTATTATGTATAATTCTTCATGATGACCATGTGTGAACTGTTCGTGTATGGAATTGATATATTAAATTTATATGGACTCAAGGAATGACTTATCAAGTCTCTGAACATTTTGGGAATTCAAATCATCATTATCATGGTCACAAGTTAATTTAAACCCACATTCGCGTACTTAACATCAAAGGCACGAAGCTCTAAAGAAGATGAACTGTAAACCCAGATTACACGATTGACTATCAAGCTCTCAACAATCCGTTGAGCTAATTTTACCGAACCGCCTGTAAAACTACTGGCCGCCCCTGCAACACCGATTCAAGTCTCTTTTATTCATCTGAGCAAAAGGTCTGTGAGTCAGGATTGGCGTAAGTTGTGATTTACATTTCATCACATCTCAACTAACATATATATATATATATATATATATATATATATATATATATATATATATATATATATATGTATATATATATATATATATATATACGAGGGGCGTTCAGAAAGTAATGCACCACTTCGTTTTCCTCAGGAGCTGTTTATTCAAAAAGCATGAAATTTATACACAATGTACATGGATATGTCATGTAAACATCGGTATTATTCAACATAATCCCCATTAACTTGTACGGCTTTATGCCAGCGCGAAACAAGTGCATGTATTCCTAGCCCGTACCAGATTTTGTCTTGATCATGTAGCCATTTCTTCGTTGCATGAATCACTCCTTCATCATCTTCAAACATTGTTCCACGGAGTTCATCTTTAAGTGGACCAAAGAGATGAAAATCAGAGGGTGCCAAATCGGGACTATAAGGTGGATGGGGTAGAACAGTCCAACCCAATTTGGTGATTGCTTCCCGTGTTGCCAGACTTGTGTGAGGTCGTGCATTGTCGTGAAGGAGAAGCAGGTCTGCTGGATTCTTGTGCGGCCGAACTCTGCGAAAACGTTGACTGATTTTTTTCAATGTCTTAATGTAAGCTTGCGAATTGATTGTCTCTCCTCTTGGCATAACGTCCACAAGAATCACACCTTCAATGTCCCAAAAGACAGTGATCATGACCTTTCCAGCTGAAAGAATTGTCTTGAATTTTTTTCTTCGTGGTGATTGGGGATGATGCCACTCCATTGACTGTCTTTTTGTCTCAGGTTCAAAATGATGTGCCCAGGTTTCGTCACCTATAACGATCTTAGTCAAAAAGTTCTCTCCATCAGCATTGAAACACTCCAACAATTCAGAAGAAATTGCTTTCCTTTGCAATCGGTGGTCATTTGTGAGACTTCGAGGAACCCATCTTGCGCAAACCTTAGAAAATCCGAGAGTTTTTATAACTGCATTTGCACTACCAATGCTGACTGACAGCTGTAAGGCCAATTGTTGAGTAGTGATTCGCCTATCAGTAACAATAATGCCTTCAGCGCATTTCAACATTTCTGCGTTGGTGGCTGTGGCAGGACGTCCACAGCGCAGCCGATCAAGCAGCTCCGTATCTCCACTTCCTGATTCTTTGATTCTCTGGACCCAGCGACTGACTGTACTCCTGTCGACTGCAAAACTTCCATACACATCACATAGACGCTTGTGAATGTTCACAACAGTTTCCTTCTCTGCAGCGAGAAATTCTATCACAATTCGCTGCTTATAACGCAAGATGCTAAAACGCTCCACTTCAACGGTTTAGGGCAGCCGTATTATTTGGCCGGTTGCGGTGCAATTTGGTGCACACAATTGGCACATGCCATATTTGAAGTATGCAAAATGTCATCTTCTATCTTCATTATTAGCTGAGAAAAACGATGAGGTGCATTACTTTCTGAATGCCTTTCGTATATATATATATATATATAGATATATATATATATATATATATATATATATATATATATATATATATATATATATATATATATATATATATATATATATATATATATTTATATGTATATATTAACATGCGAATTTTAATATGTGACACTCGCTAGTGGATGTCAAAGTCATTTGAGGCTGGCAACCTCAGCGTATAGAATGATGATTCATGAACCACCACTGCACAGGCTGGCGATTGCTTTATTGCTAGTTTCGTAGAGAGAACTAAAAGCATAAAGTAGTTCCAGGTTCCATACGGAGCAGGGAGGGAAAGATGAAAGAAATGATGTACATTCTAAGTATATAATACTTACATTTATATAACAACTTACTTACTATTAATACTTATATTTTCAAAGCAGGGTAAATGTCCCTATAAACATAGTCACTTTAAAATTAATTTAATTTTTCAAGCTTTAAACCAGTGTAAATGTCTATGGGAAAATATTCATTTTAAAGTTAATGGAAGTTTCAAACTTTTCGATCAGTGAAAACATAAATGAAAACATTTTCACTTTATATTGCGAACACTTTTCAACCAGTGGAGATGTATATGTAAACAGATTCTATCTGTATTATTAACCTTTTCATTTAAATATCATGTAAAGCTAAAGCTATTCTGTTTAAATATAAAGAAAGTTTTATGCCGAGGGATTAAATTTAATTTTCATCGAGGGTAAATTCTGAGTTAATTGGGATGGTGGTATGGGAAGATAGTAACCCATAACTATGGGGCGGAAAATGCCATACTCAGAAGAGCGTTTCGTTCTATTCTTTTACCAAGTTATTGGTGGTACCAGCAGAAAGTACTATCTCTAGAACAAGAAGGGAACAGTTGCCTAAGCTTTAAGACGAAGGACCCACTTTTTAGACTCTCCTTGACATTTTTGGGAAACGAGCTACACCCGACAACCTTGACCAGAGACGAGCATGAGCAGTGTGAAAAGAACCAACCCATAAGAAGAAGCAGAACCATCATTGGCAGCTAAGTTCAAATCTATGCTGCCACTTGAACTTCTTATAACATTTCACAATCCACAACGACCATGATGATAACTTTTCTTGATCCATAACTATTCAAATTATTTTCCAACTGTTAAAACTTAAGTGATTATTAAATTTTGTTATTTGTAATTATACATATTTAACTTCGATTTATCATTTTAAAGTTACTACATGTTTGTCTCAGTCAATTTACTACACACACTCTAAATAGAGCTATATTAGAATAACAGAATTTCACTGAGTAAATCAGGGGTGGGGGCTTAAACAAGCTGAAATTAATAAGTGCTTAAATCTTTAACAAAAGCGTCGGCAGAATTACAGAGTTAACATACTCAGCCAAACCAGAGTAGTAGGGTATGTTGGAAACAGGTAGTATTATGGAGGCGCGCATGGAGGCGCGTGACTTTTATATAGCAAAAACGCCTGGAGGCGCGTGACTTTTATATAGCAAAAAATGGCGGCGCGCTGGAGGCGCAAGATGGCGGACTTGAGCTAACAAGGGGAGGTTATTTCGGTCAAGATGGCGGACTTGAGCTAACAAGGGGGAGATAACAAGATGGCGGACTTGAGCTAACAAGGGGGAGATAACAAGATGGCGGACTTGAGCTAACAAGGGGGAGATTATTTGGGTCAAGATGGCGGACTTGAGCTAACAAGGGGGAGATTATTTGGGTCAAGATGGCGGACTTGAGCTAACAAGGGGGAGATTATTTGGGTCAAGATGGCGGACTTGAGCTAACAAGGGGGAGATTATTTGGGTCAAGATGGCGGACTTGAGCTAACAAGGGGGAGATTATTTGGGTCAAGATGGCGGACTTGAGCTAACAAGGGGGAGATTATTTGGGTCAAGATGGCGGACTTGAGATAACAAGGGGGAGATAACAAGATGGCGGACTTGAGCTAACAAGGGGGAGATAACAAGATGGCGGACTTGAGCTAACAAGGGGGAGATTATTTGGGTCAAGATGGCGGACTTGAGATAACAAGGGGGAGATAACAAGATGGCGGACTTGAGATAACAAGGGGGAGATAACAAGATGGCGGACTTGAGATAACAAGGGGGAGATTATTTTTAGAGGTATGTTTATATAAGGAAAATGTTGCAAGATGGTTGTTTTTTTTAGTATAGCCAAATTAGGTAGTGTTAGACAAACATTTAGATAATAGGAAAATATATATTTATATATATACATTTAGACAAACAGCTATACAAACAGTTATACAAACATTTAGACAAACATTTAGACAAACATTTAGACGATATATAGGTAACAAAAAAAAGCGTTTTAGTTAATATAGTTTTTATTTTATATTCAATAGTGTTTTTGTAATAGCAAAAACATACATGGTAATATATAGTATTTTTTAACGTAGTACATTTTCACAGATTTATTTACAAATGAATATATAATTATATGGTGTATTTTTTAACGTAATACATTTTCACATAGTGATATGTACAATTGAAAAATAATTATATGGTGTATATGGTGACATTATCAAACATTTTCACATATGAATGTACAATAATACATATTTATATAGGTAGATGTATATCACATATTTTTTATACATTATCACAGGGGTAAAGGCCAGACCTTGAGGGGTGTCGTCACATTGTCGTCACGTCGTAAGAAATAGAGGTGTTGTGTATATACCTATAGGTATATGTGGTATCTGAAAGAGACAGTTTAAATGTTGAGGGGTGATGTGGTGACGTTGTCAGGGTGTACTTGTCGTTTTATGTAAAAGTAAGAAAGGGCGTTGCGGTGTTGTTCGTATGTGTAGATGGAGGATTTGTGTGCACGGAACCCAATATTTTTCCCACCCTGTGCCTGTTGTGTGTTGAGGACTTCTAGGAATGTGTGTTTGTCTACTTTGTTGTGGTGTTTGTTGAGTCCTTTGGTGGTGGTTTTGTCGTAGTCACCAAAACAGTGATATGTCTTGCTACAGAGGGAAACCATCCCTCTGCCTTCGTATTCTAATTTAAAAAGGCCCGGTGTCCGTTTGTCGAATAAGGTTTGTTCGCGGCATTTTTGACAAAGGGCGCGCGTTTTACCCTCGGTAGCGACGAAAACGGGTCTATGGTCGGGACATACTTCGGCGGGGAACCACTGGTGGTAAGAGCTATAAAATTCCTGTCGCAAAGCGGGCTTAACAACGTCCGCTAAGTTGTTCGCGCTAAGGGCCAAGTAAAGGCTGTCTGTGTCCGTCTCGCACAAACTGAAAGTCTGACCTATCTACAAATTTATCTAAACAGTCGTAGTAAAATTCTAACATGCCTAATTTCGCGTATTGGTAGACGAAAAATCCTATCTGCATGGGGAGGTCCCAGCATATAGTCTGTTTAAGTTTCTCTACCTCGAATATGTCGTCCGTCACTAACGTCATTTTCCTAAAGCGGGGTGAGTTTATTTGGTCAGAGGTACCCTCGCCCATCGTGTACGAGACATCCACATGCTTCGCCTTATTGGTTAATGTCTTGCCGTAGGCCGCGTTACCTAGCAGTTTCATGGTCTCGCTGGTAATGGCGTAGGCAGGATCAGTATCACCCTGTCGACGCGCGTTCGAAACAGTGTCCCCAAACCGTTTGAAACACGTCACGGGTGTATACTCAAGCACCTGGTAGATACAGGTGACTTCTAACCCTTTGGTTAGGTACCAGCGAAGCAGAGGTGTTGTCAGGAGAATTTTCTTGCCCACATAACTCCCGATCAACGTCCGTCTGGGGGTAGTCAGTAGTTTATGTTTTTCGGCGTATTCCCGCATGAAAGGCCCAATATCTTCCCTCGTGACGTCGACATTCTTAAAAATGGGCGTCATCTCAGAGAAATGGTCTTTTAAAGAGTCGGGGACATGAATGTCACACTCGACTAGCCCAAACAAGGTCTCGTCCAGCACCGAGGCGAGAATATTTTCTTTTGTCAGGGGGTACCGACATTTCGTGTAAGATGGTTTCTGGTTCGGGAAGGTGGCGTTCAGAAAACGACGGATTGCTGGGTTGGTTTTCTTCAACGCCTGCCACTCGCATTCCCACATTTCGACAACGGTAACGTTGCAATGGCCCCGTAAATAAGAACTTGTTTCCACCGTATCTGCGTACAACTCAGCCAATGGTTTGTTGTTGACTGGGGTTAACGTCACGACCGGCGGTTAGTGGGCCGTTAGGGTGGCCGTGGAACAGACACCCATGGACCTGATAGGCGGTACGAGAGTATTCCTCCCAACCCTCTACCCTAACGCATACATCACCCAACGCCTTCTCACGTCCGTTAAACTGGGTTTTTAAGGTCACTTTTGTTTGGTGGGAGACCCAAGCCAAATAA
Organism: Oreohelix idahoensis; assembly: GCA_024509875.1. Classification (NCBI taxonomy): domain Eukaryota; kingdom Metazoa; phylum Mollusca; class Gastropoda; order Stylommatophora; family Oreohelicidae; genus Oreohelix; species Oreohelix idahoensis. The sequence goes on from JAMPIV010009915.1 coordinate 111,056, forward strand.
TCGCGACACTGGACGGTATATTTGTTGAGTTTGTGGTACTTGAAACCATCATCCTTGTATCGTCTAACGGGAAAGTCAGTGGGCATTTTCTGCATTAACGCCCACAAATAAAGGGCGTTGGCATCAAAACCTTTAATGGCTTGAACCGTTTTACCACCTCTAATGCGGGTTTTGCCTTGCTCGTGGAACCTGTGAAAAATAATTGACGGTCCCCCGACGATGTTTTGGCGCAAGATGTTATGCAAATCTACCTCCTGCTTCGAACATAAAGAAAACATGACGTTGGGCGGGAGGGTTTTGAAGAGATACTTTAACGTGACACCGGGCACGGAGATCGCATCTTTAAACATGTCTACACCTAGGCGCGCGTAAAAACTAACTTGTTGGTCTAACGCTGCCAGGAAGGGGACCACGTCTTTATTGTTGTACCACGTCAGAAAGTCGCGCAACGTGGTCATGTGGTTCTGGGCCCACACCTTCTGGCATTCGGCGTACTCGTCGGCTGAAATGTTCGTTTTTTAAGTTTGAAAAAAAAATGCCGAGTGGGGTGGTAACGCTGTCTCGTCTAACTTTGCTAAATCTGTTATGTACTCGTAACAAAAATATCCTTTGGTTTCTTTAACCTTGTACGCCGCGAGATATTTGCTATAGCTAAATCCGGTGGCTAGGTAATTGACTATATCTAAAAACTTTAACTCGCTAGTGGCAATACACATAAAATTATTGTTTCGCTTGACTAAAAATTTGAAGTCTTCCCCCATGAAATATAGGATGAGATACGGTTTGATTACGTTCACGTCGTACTTACCCGAATTGAAACCTAACACCGGTAGCTGCCCCAAATAACCCTCTAATCTAGCAAGGAGCCCGTTTGAATTACCGATCGTCTCTAAAGCCTTGAGTTGGGTGCAAACGTCGTCAAAATACGCACGCAGAATCTCATAAGAGGCCGCGGCAATTTTTAGCAGATGGTCAGCCATCCTATTGACCAACTCCTGTGGATCACCCGTTGTGATAAAACACACGGGGGCTTCAAAACCGGGGACGTTAGAAGCCACCGAACACGACAGGGGGACGTGTTTGGCTGTGTAGGTAGTGGCATTACCACTTGACTCTAGAGTGTTCTCAAAAAAACACTCATAGTCAAATGCGGCTCTATAAGGGAAGACGAATTTTGTGTCTACGTCTATGCCCTCCTCCTCGATTAATTCCCAAATGGTCTCTGGGGGATTATACACACCACCTCTAAATGTTTCTCTCCGCTTAGAGCCGGTACAGCGTTTTTCATGGCGCGCCATAAGCCAATACTCCTGCCACAACTTACCGCAATCGGGACACGAAAAAGAGTTACTGGCCCTATCGATATCTGCTATGTACATGAAGTGGTTCTTAAACATTAAAAGACGCAACGTATCTTGGAAAAGTGTCACTACCTCTAAGTCTGGGGGTCAGCTTTTCCTCGTCGTCAAATTCAAAAAAACGTCAATATTTACGTTAAAGCATTTTTCTAATTGGGGCATATCGTTTAAACTAACCCCGGGGAAATCGACGAGGGACCTAAGTCCCTGCTGTGTTTGCCACTGTTCGACTAGCCGGCGCGTGCTTATTCTAACATCTTTAACGGCACCACCCCTAAAAAACGGCTAGACATCTAAAAAAAAAAAGTTATCACTGTATGGTTTGGAGTTTGAGTGGTGTTGTAGTGTATGGATGTGGTGATTGTGCGTGATGAAAGAGGGAATGTATTGTATAAGGCAGCCTATGGAAATGTTTTGGATATGGTTAAGATAGAACGCTGTGGCTGGAATGGATTCGACAAAAGTATTTTGTGTTTGGTTTATTTAACTGTGCTTGTGTGACAATATCGCTGTCGTGTAACTGTGAGAGAAAAGCTTTGAAATCTGTGATGTTGTTGACTAAGTGTGGCTGATCTAAGACGACTGTGTTATTCGAGGAAGCGTGAAAGAATCTTAATTCATTTGTTTCTCTGTGTCTTAAGACGATGTGGAAACTGTAGTTTATTTTGAATCTTTTTGTCTGTTGTGTAAAGACAGGATGCAAAAGACTTTCCCAGTCCATATTTTCTGTTGGTCTGTGAAAAAAAGTGAAAGTCGATAAATATTTATGTTTATTGGAGTGTGTTTTAATTGCTTGCCAGTTGTCAGTGTAGACTTGTTTTATGTCATCCTGTAAGTCTTCTAAAGAGTCTTCTTCTGACGACAAGCGGGGTTTTTTTATATGGGTTTGAATGCTGGTCATGGGACGTTTCTTGGTCTGGCCTGTTTTTGGTGGGTGGGATGGGATGGGGCTTGAAGTTGTTGTTGTGTTCGTTGCTGGTGTGGTGCCTGCTGCAGCAGGTGATGTCTGTTGGTGCCCCGATCTCGATGATGATGGTGTGTCTGTTGCTGTCTGTTGGTGCGCCGATCTCGATGATAAGTCTGTTGTGGCACCTGCAGGTAATGTTTGTTGGTGCGCCGAGCTTGAGTCTGTTGTTGGTGTGGGAAATGAGTCTGCTGGGGCACCTGATGTTGGTGTGGGGACAGTCTGGTGTTGGTTAGGGGTGGAGTGTTGTTGTGTTATATGGGTCTGTAAACTATCAGTACGTGTAAAGTCTTTCCGACAGAGCTCACAAGAAAATCGAGGCATAGCGTGCACTGTTTTTATGTGACGTGCTAAATTGTCCCGTCGGTTAAATGTTTTACTACAGCGGGGACACGTGAGACTGTGCCCTGGTGCAGTGGTGGCCCCCGCTGAGGGGTTTGTAGCGCCCGCCGGTGCAGTAGTGGCCCCCGCTGAGAGGTTTGTAGCGCCCGCCGGTGCAGTGGTGGTCCCCAGTGGGACGTTTATAGCGGCCCCCGGTGCAATGGCTTCCACTGTGGAGGATCTTGGTGCACCGGGTCCATGAAAGACCTCAATGTGTTGTTGGAGTGCATCACGACTTGTGAATATTTAGGGACACACACGACAGGGATGATTCTTGTCTGTATGGACCGTCCGCATATGTCTCGCGATATCGCGAGCTCGAGTGAATGATTTGCCGCATTGGCCACAAACATTTTGAATTGAAGACATCTGTGAAATAGAAACGAAAACACATTACTTACACATAAAATTAAATAGAAAGAAAGAGAGAAAGAAAGAGAAAGACAGAAAAAAAAGAAAGAAAGAAAGAAAAAGAAAGAAAGGAAAAGACAGAGAAAGATAGAAAAAGAAAAAAAGAAAAAGAAAGAAAGAAAAAGAAAGAAAGAAAGAAAAAGAAAGATAGAAAGAAAGAGAAAGATAGAAAGAGAAAGATAGAAAGAGAGAGAGAGCAAGAGAGGAGAGAGAGAGAGAGAAAATAAAACACAGTGTTATTTTTTATTCTATGTGAAAGAAATTACCCCGCGCGCGCGCGGTGGCAAAGATATCGATTAAAAAATCCAGTCTGCGCGTGACGAACTGATCTGTCGTGTAAGAAATAATGGAGATATAAACTTGTTTCAAATGTAATATGTTGATTGTATTATCTCTATATTTTTACATGTATAGTACTGTTAAAAAATATGCTATGTTCTATTTAATTTCCTTTATTATGTGAAAAAAAATATTCATCACGCTCGAGTTTAGTTTGTAGTATTGCACCATCTGTTGTGGCACCTGATGTTGGTGCTGTGGGGTTGAGCAATCTCACATAAATAACAACACGGATAAGTTTTAGTCTTTTTTCCTAGTACATAATCGGTTAGTCTTATCAAAAAATATGTTATGTCAAGATAGAAAATAACAATTTAGTATCTGAGTTAACATCTTAACAGATAAAAATAACAGAGATATTTATTTATATTTAACACCTTAACACAAATAAACCTCACATAAACGACCAACTTTGTCTAACAACAGGGGGGAGAAACACGGATAAGTTTAAATAGAAATATTTTAACACCCTAACACAGATCATACTTAACGAACAACTAAAACTTTTAGATGCTCTAAATAGAAATAATTTAACAGAATAACTTACTTTTAGTTGTCTTGTTTTCGGAATTTCTTGATCTCAACGTCTGATTTTTTTCTTCAAAAAGACTGATCCGATCTGAGCGGTGGCTGGTTACAGAATGAGATATCTAAATCATTTCTTCCTTATATCAAAAGATTTTGAGACAAACACTAGTGTGAATACAGAAAGATTCGGATGTGTATTCATCCGCGCGCCAGGTTTAAGGAGCGATTCGGTTCGAACGTCCGAGGTACGTTCGCTGTTTAATTACAGGACATCTATGTTTATCCACCTGTTATTACTGGCAAACAGTTGCCTGTAAATTATCACGTCCCGTTAAGAAATAACTCACCAACGTTTAATTACTGTCCAGCTGTTATGAAACAGTCTGCTTCACCTGGTAATACGATACCTAAACAAACAGCACTGAACGGTTCAAGCCATTAAAGGTTTTGATGCCAACGCCCTTTATTTGTGGGCGTTAATGCAGAAAATGCCCACTGACTTTCCCGTTAGACGATACAAGGATGATGGTTTCAAGTACCACAAACTCAACAAATATACCGTCCAGTGTCGCGATTATTTGGCTTGGGTCTCCCACCAAACAAAAGTGACCTTAAAAACCCAGTTTAACGGACGTGAGAAGGCGTTGGGTGATGTATGCGTTAGGGTAGACGGTTGGGACAGATACTCTCAGACCGCCTACCAGTTCCATGGGTGCCTATTCCACGGCCACCCTAACTGCCCACTAACCGCCGGTCGTGACGTTAACCCAGTCAACAACAAACCATTGGCTGAGTTGTACGCAGATACGGTGGAAACAAGTTCTTATTTACGGGGCCATTGCAACGTTACCGTTGTCGAAATGTGGGAATGCGAGTGGCAGGCGTTGAAGAAAACCGACCCAGCAATCCGTCGTTTTCTGAACGCCACCTTCCCGAACCAGAAACCATCTTACACGAAATGTCGGTACCCCCTGACAAAAGAAAATATTCTCGCCTCGGTGCTGGACGAGACCTTGTTTGGGCTAGTCGAGTGTGACATTCATGTCCCCGACTCTTTAAAAGACCATTTCTCTGAGATGACGCCCATTTTTAAGAATGTCGACGTCACGAGGGAAGATATTGGGCCTTTCATGCGGGAATACGCCGAAAAACATAAACTACTGACTACCCCCAGACGGACGTTGATCGGGAGTTATGTGGGCAAGAAAATTCTCCTGACAACACCTCTGCTTCGCTGGTACCTAACCAAAGGGTTAGAAGTCACCTGTATCTACCAGGTGCTTGAGTATACACCCGTGACGTGTTTCAAACGGTTTGGGGACACTGTTTCGAACGCGCGTCGACAGGGTGATACTGATCCTGCCTACGCCATTACCAGCGAGACCATGAAACTGCTAGGTAACGCGGCCTACGGCAAGACATTAACCAATAAGGCGAAGCATGTGGATGTCTCATACACGATGGGCGAGGGTACCTCTGACCAAATAAACTCACCCCGCTTTAGGAAAATGACGTTAGTGACGGACGACATATTCGAGGTAGAGAAACTTAAACAGACTATATGTTGGGACCTCCCCGTTCAGATAGGATTTTTCGTCTACCAATACGCGAAATTACGCATGTTAGAATTTTACTACGACTGTTTAGATAAATTTGTAGATAGGTCAGACTTTCAGTTGTGCGAGACGGACACAGACAGCCTTTACTTGGCCCTTAGCGCGAACAACTTAGCGGACGTTGTTAAGCCCGCTTTGCGACAGGAATTTTATAGCTCCTACCACCAGTGGTTCCCCGCCGAAGTATGTCCCGACCATAGACCCGTTTTCGTCGCTACCGAGGGTAAAACGCGCGCCCTTTGTCAAAAATGCCGCGAACAAACCTTATTCGACAAACGGACACCGGGCCTTTTTAAATTAGAATACGAAGGCAGAGGGATGGTTTCCCTCTGTAGCAAGACATACCACTGTTTTGGTGACTACGACAAAACCACCACCAAAGGACTCAACAAACACCACAACAAAGTAGACAAACACACATTCCTAGAAGTCCTCAACACACAACAGGCACAGGGTGGGAAAAATATTGGGTTCCGTGCACACAAATCCTCCATCTACACATACGAACAACACCGCAACGCCCTTTCTTACTTTTACATAAAACGACAAGTACACCCTGACAACGTCACCACATCACCCCTCAACATTTAAACTGTCTCTTTCAGATACCACATATACCTATAGGTATATACACAACACCTCTATTTCTTACGACGTGACGACAATGTGACGACACCCCTCAAGGTCTGGCCTTTACCCCTGTGATAATGTATAAAAAATCTGTGATATACATCTACCTATATAAATATGTATTATTGTACATTCATATGTGAAAATGTTTGATAATGTCACCATATACACCATATAATTATTTTTCAATTGTTCATATCACTATGTGAAAATGTATTACGTTAAAAAATACACCATATAATTATATATTCATTTGTAAATAAATCTGTGAAAATGTATTACGTTAAAAAATACTATATATTACCATGTATGTTTTTGCTATTACAAAAACACTATTGAATATAAAATAAAAACTATATTAACTAAAACGCTTTTTTTTGTTACCTATAATAATAATAATAAATTCTTTAAGCGCCAAACACGGCGCATAAGGCAGAAACCAGTGCTCTCCAGGTTGTTCGTTGTGACGCCACTCCTCTTAGCTCTTGCACATTATTTAGGCCCAACGTTCTTCCTTCTCTTATTATTGTTCTTCTGAGTGTTTCTTTTGGTCTTCCTTTTTTCCGCTTACCCTCAGGAACCCAAGTGAGCGCCTGTAGTGGTATTCTGTTGTTTTGCATTCGTAGGACATGACCGATATATGACCATCGTCTTTTCCTTATATAGTCGGAGACATATTTCTGCCTAGAGTCTTCTCTTATTTGTCGATTAGTCTTGAATTCTTTCCAACTGATGTTCATGAGTTTTCTAAGACATTTGTTCTCGAATGTATTCAGCTTGTTCTCCAATGATTTTGTTATTTTCCAACTCTCACAGCCGTATGTTAACACTGAGATAACATTTGAATTAAACAGACGAAGCTTGGTATGTATATTCAATGATCGTAATTTCCAAATGTTAGATAATCTATTGAAGGCGCTAGCTGCCAAAGCAATTCTAGTATGGATTTCTCTTGTTGTGTCACCATCCTGAGTCATTTTACTGCCTAAATAATTGAAACTTTCAACTTTCTGTAGTTTTTCCCCGTTCAAGATGATATCAAAGGTCTCGTTAGAAAAGTTCATAGCTTTAGTTTTAGAGGCATTTATTTGGAGACCAATTTTAACCGAGAGATGACACAAATTATTTATTGCTTCTTGGGATTGTCTTGGTGTTGAACTTAAGAATGCTACATCATCTGCGAAATCCAGGTCCCCCAGGAATTTTCCATTTGTCCATTTTATACCCAATATATATCGTCTAAATGTTTGTCTAAATGTTTGTCTAAATGTTTGTATAACTGTTTGTATAGCTGTTTGTCTAAATGTATATATATAAATATATATTTTCCTATTATCTAAATGTTTGTCTAACACTACCTAATTTGGCTATACTAAAAAAAACAACCATCTTGCAACATTTTCCTTATATAAACATACCTCTAAAAATAATCTCCCCCTTGTTATCTCAAGTCCGCCATCTTGTTATCTCCCCCTTGTTATCTCAAGTCCGCCATCTTGTTATCTCCCCCTTGTTATCTCAAGTCCGCCATCTTGACCCAAATAATCTCCCCTTGTTAGCTCAAGTCCGCCATCTTGTTATCTCCCCCTTGTTAGCTCAAGTCCGCCATCTTGTTATCTCCCCCTTGTTATCTCAAGTCCGCCATCTTGACCCAAATAATCTCCCCTTGTTAGCTCAAGTCCGCCATCTTGACCCAAATAATCTCCCCCTTGTTAGCTCAAGCCCGCCATCTTGACCCAAATAATCTCCCCCTTGTTAGCTCAAGTCCGCCATCTTGACCCAAATAATCTCCCCCTTGTTAGCTCAAGTCCGCCATCTTGACCCAAATAATCTCCCCCTTGTTAGCTCAAGTCCGCCATCTTGACCCAAATAATCTCCCCCTTGTTAGCTCAAGTCCGCCATCTTGTTATCTCCCCCTTGTTAGCTCAAGTCCGCCATCTTGTTATCTCCCCCTTGTTAGCTCAAGTCCGCCATCTTGACCCAAATAACCTCCCCTTGTTAGCTCAAGTCCGCCATCTTGCGCCTCCAGCGCGCCGCCATTTTTTGCTATATAAAAGTCACGCGCCTCCAGGCGTTTTTGCTATATAAAAGTCACGCGCCTCCATGCGCGCCTCCATGGCGCCTCCATAATACTACCTGTTTCCAATATACCCTACTACTAACCAGTATTGTTCTCGCTTATTTTGAATATCTTGTGAAGACTCCCTGGAGATAGAAGCGTTGTGTTTTTTCTATTTACATATCTGCCAAGAGTAATCTTGTGCGAAGGTAGACATCTTTGAAGCCCATATTTGATATTCTTGAGTTTTAATCACTGTTGGACCACTACTGCAAAGCAGGGGAGGCAATACCGTCACAGTTAGTTTGAGAGAGACCAAGAGTATGCAGTTCCTCCCCTTCCATGGAAATAACCTTACCTTCTATGGCAACTAAAGCTGTACTGTAACCAATTTCCATTTCAGGGCGTTTTAACTGAGCCTGATGTTTAAAATCTCCTGTAAGATCACATCTGTATTCCATCCTTTGTGCTAGTGGGTCACCAACTCCACATGTTCTATGTATAATGTCATGTGGTGTTTCTTGCGGCGTGTGATAATGAAGACTCTGAAAGTAGACGGACCCAAAAAAATGGGACCCCTGATCAAGCTGAATCCTTTTTTTTTTTTATATTTTAAATGGGAAATCCATTGATATGTTGACCCCAAATTAATGTTAAGGGAAACAATAAAAAAAAAAAAACATTGCTTCCCCTGTTTCTGTAGGGGACAAACTGACAGACGTTCAAAAATATAGATTAGATATGCTTTTTTTTTTCTTCCTGATGACATGCGTATACATAGACTTTCAGGTGAAATAGAACAGGCGAAAGCAAATTTAGACCAAACTTACTAACTCTATTCTCACTAAGTCCTTGACTATACACTAAGTCTAGACTACACACTCGCCAAGAGAAAATCATAGTCGTTTGTTTACCGCTGATACGTTACGGATTCAGTGTTGTTACTGTATACTGATTTCGGTTTTTAAAGTAGAAATTTAAAAATCTTGAAAGAAGCGCAAAGAAATGGCAAAGTTACTCATTTTCAGCCATATATTTTATGGCAAAGTTACTCATTTTCAGCCATATATTTTATGCCATTTTATCCTAAACATAAACTCTGATTTTTCTTTATAAAAAAAATTTTTTTTTTGCACGTTTCAAATCTCTTTTCAGTTAAAGTCCACCCAGACTATATTTATTTTATCACTTTTCTACTATTTTAATAGTGCTCGCTTACGATTATAAAATTACCAGCTTATGAGATAATCTTAATTCATACATTTGTTGACATAATTATTCACTTATTTATATTATTTCAGTGACGAATACACACTTGTACATGTAAAATATCAAACGAGCATACGTTTAATCAAAGCTTGAACAACACATATGAATATATTTTTTCTGCAGTGCCCTGAGAGGCATATAAATAATCACATATATTGTTCAAAGTGCGTTCGACAACTCTCGAAGGATGTTTCTAACTGGAAGATGAGATTTTTTTTAATATGTATGTTTTCAACATACATCCAACCTCCCATGAGCGCGAGTTACATTCCCTCGAATTTGAATGTGTGCGAGCTGTTATTTATTTCCCTTATTTCTTTGAACGCGAACTAAATTCCATTATACACGAGTTGAGTATTGAGAATTGTAATCATATGCAAAACTTGATTTTTTTCTCAGGGGTTCAGTGTATCTATATTGCTGTAATTGACGTCAACGTGAATTCTTAGTTTGAGGTATATCAAGAATTCAAGAATGTTTGTTCTCTATTTTTTGGTTTTCTCTGACAGTATTTACTACCACTCATTTTTGCGTGCTAATTCTTCCAGTATTCATTGTTAAATTTTTCTTCGTCACGGTTATCTTATCATACCTTGTCCTACTTCGTCACTCCTTTACTATTACTTGATAGCTTGACATGTCTTGAAACATTGACTTTTGTTTGTGCAGAGCGTAGTAGTTTGTTTACGTTACGTAACATTTTCCAGTCCAAAAGTAAGGTGTCTGAAGTAGCTAGACGAGTTAAGTTTGCCATATCGCAAGCCATGCTGGCGGTAGACAAGGATGGCAAAAGATATGCTGGGATTACTTTTGCACAAGACGGCATCAGGCGAAAATCCTGAAATTTTTCGACGAAGGTATGAAACAAATGTTTAATATGAGAATATGGGTTGCAGATAATAGCCACTCACCATGCTGTCTCAATTCCAATTTGGATACCAGACGGTAATTGGGAGATAAGTTGTCAGTTCGCAAAAATGACGTTCCCAAATACATGATAGATCGCACTGGGATGTAGGAAATGACAATGTTGTTTAAGATTAAGACACGGACAGTGATATAATACTTCCGGCAGATGGACTTTGTTGTGATAATTAACTAGAGAAAATAACTTCTTAAAAGATATTATCAGTCATAGATCTGGGAAGTAGTGAGTTTGTAAAGATGACAAGTTTACCTTATAATGATAAATTGCCTTATATGGTAATGGAGTTCACGCAAAGGGTAATATCTTATGTTGTCTTGCAGTAATGTTCTACATGAGAGGAGAGTAGTAGGGGGAATAGACCCCTATCAAAATCAGACCTTTATTTGCAATTGATTTGGCATTTGAAATGCTAAGATAGACTGCTCCTGATTGGACTTCTTCTCCAAGTAGCAACCTGGTTGTGTAGGCGGAAAATTTCGTTTATATGCAACAGCGTTGTAAGACTACTTCACTGACTTCCAATTTCGTCAAGAAGAAACCACAGACAGCCAGGAACACGGAAAATTACGACCCAAAATATGTGACAGGCTATAAGACTGGGCGTGAATTCTGAGATTTAAGAGAGTTACCCCAGGGACATCACTTTGCGCTTTAAGTTCTAGGATCCAACTTTAAGTGCACTCAGCTAGATATCTAACTCGCCTGAAAGAGACGACATCTCAATTTAGTTGCCCGATAATATTAGGGCATTTCCTGTGCCAAAAGTCTGTGTTTGCATGGAATACTCGGGTTAAGTTGTAAAATGTACATTTTACCATGTTATATTTGCATTTTGACATTTATAATTTGTTTGTGGGTGTACAATGGTACATGAGGCTTCTAACCTCATCACTGCAAATAACTTAACACATTAACCACCACAGCAAGAGCTGGTGACTGCTTCATGTGGGTTTTCTCCCAAAGGAACTTACAGCAGAGGTGACCCCAGGTTCCACAGAGAGCAGGAAGTGGATGATAATATCATAGTGTACACATTTATTATACAAGCACTTCAGTAAATTTCATATATATATATATATTGATATGCGTAATAGCTTAAGGCGTCAACGAGACCGTCCTTAGCGTCGCTGTACAGTCTGCTACTGGAACAATGTCCTTCACATTTTCATGCAGATTTATTTAAAGTTCAGAATTCTTTTCGTACAATAATCTAGTATCGACCCTCAGAGGGGTATGGGTGATCTAGAGATCGAACACTTGAGGAATCTGTAGGAAAATAAAACATTTAGGAGCTCGACACTCATGCATCCGTCCACCTTGAAACACACACAGAAAAGACCTAGAAAGATCTTTCACTTCTGCTAACATCGACCGTATACTTTTGCTACTACGCCCAAAAGGCAATAACGTACTTCCTGTAACCCAGGATATCGGTCATCAACAAATATGGTCAACAATCGAGCCGTATTTGATATCGACATATATGTTATGAGTTTTACTCGTAACATCCCCCCCCCCCCCCCCCCCCCGGGTCAAATAATTTAAACGAAGTTTTCATTATTTACGTGGTGTGAGTTCAAACATCACCGGAGTGAAAAGATGGTATCATCAAATTTCACTGTTAGAATGAAATAGTATAGCACCCAGGTTTGTACCACAGAGTAAGCAATTAAACACACGAGGTGTGGACAGTAGCAAAGAATGCTAAAACCATTGGCTTCGAAGGACATAAATCATTTTAACAGCAAAGTGAGGTAACCATAGCAAGATCAGCCAACATGTAAAAACAAAATGATGATATCAGTCCATGCATTCTCATACTGCACACCGTTTAAAACACCTATCTGTCCCGTCAGGTAACGGTAATCACTTAATGTCATCTTAATTAATCATTATAATGCAAAGCATTAATATTAATAATTATGTAATAGAAACAATAGATAACACGAGGCAGACAAACAACTAGTAAAGTGTATGACTGCGACATTTTGTCAAATGAATAAAGTTATGTGTAATTCAAAATGATATGTTATTCATTCATTCATTCATAACCCTCCCCTCCCAAAGGAGCATAGGCCTTCAACAAACACATGCCAAGTCCTCCTGTCACGTGCCATCATCTCAAGTTCTTTCCACGTTCTCCTTATCATTTTCACCTCTTTTTCCAGCTCTCTTCTCCATGTGCTTTTTGGTCTACCTCTGCTTCTCTTGCCCTGGGGGTTCCAGAACAAGGACTGCCTTGTAATGCTATCAACAGGTTTCCTTAGCGTGTGTCCTATCCATCTCCATCGTCTTCTTCTCATCTCTTGTTCCACTGGCACTTGTCTAGTTCTTGTCATCAGTTCCACGTTGGTAACCTTGTCATACCATTTTAATCCCTCTATTCTACGCAAGCACCCATTTATGAAAGTCTGTAGCTTTTTGGTAGTTGTCTTTGTTGTTCTCCGTGTCTCAGAGCCATACAATAGGACTGACTTCACATTTGAGTTAAGATTCTTATTTTCGTGTTTGATCCGATTTCTCTTGATCTCCATATATTTCCCAATGCAATGAAAGCTCCTCTTGCTTTTTGTATTCTTATTTTGATATCACTGTCTGTCCCTCCAACTTTGTCTATATTGCTACCAAGATATGTGTACGATTCTACATCTTGTATTGCTGTATCTTCAAGTTCAACCCTGTTATCATTACCTGCATTTATTCTCATTATCTTTGTCTTTTCCCTGTGTATTTTCAGACCCAATTGCTGTGACCTCTCATCGAGTGTTTTCAATTTGTTCTGCATCTGATTACGGTTATGGGACAGAAGAGCTAAGTCATCAGCAAAATCCAGATCATCCAACTGCTTAGGCTGAGTCAACTGGATTCCATTTCTGTTGTGTGTTGTCGATGTTCTCGTAACCCAGTCTATTGCTAGTAAGAAAAAACATGGAGACAAGAGGCATCCCTGTCGCACTCCTGTTCTTATCCCAAACGGTTCTGTAAGCTGTCCTTTATGAAGAACTCTGCATCTCATGTCTTCATATGTTTTCTTTATTAAATTAATGATCTTCAGGGGAACTCCATAATGCCTCATCAATTTCCAAAGTGATTCTCTGTCTACACTGTCAAATGCCTTTTCGTAGTCCACAAATCCGATGTATAGTGGTGAATTCCATTCCAGACTTTGGTCAACTATTATTCTCACAGTGGCTATCTGGTCTGTACAGGATCTGTTTTGTCGAAAACCTGCTTGTTCATCTCTCAGTTTCTTGTCTATGGACTCTTTTAATCTTTCAAGGATAATCCTGTTTAATACTTTTCCTGGCCCTGAAAGTAACATTATTCTTCTATAATTTGTGTACTCTTGTAAATTTCCCTTCTTAGGCAACTTAACCAGATATCCTTCCTTCCATTCTGCTGGTATCTCTTCCTTTTCCCAGACTTTACCAAGTAATTTATATAACATCTCTGTAGCCGTGTCGATATCTGCTTTGATGGCCTCTGCTGAAATGCCATCAGGTCCAGACGCTTTTCCATCTCTTAGAAGCTTTATGGCTTTCTGTATTTCTTCCTTCGTTGGTCTTTCACCGTTAATTTGTAGCTCTTCTTCTGCTGGCTGGATGTCCGAGGGGTTTTGTGGAGCTGGTCTATTGAGAAGGTCCTCAAAATATTCTGTCCACCTCTTCATTTGCTCTTGTATATTGCTGAGCAGTTTAGTTTTCCATTCTTGTCTTTTATGAAGCAACTTGTTTGCTTGTATTTCCCCGTTAGCTTCTTTGTGCTGTTATACAGTTCTCTCATATTACCTTTGGCTGCAGCATCTTCTGCCTCTCTTGCCAACTCGTCAATATATTTCCTCTTGTCTCTTTTGATACTTCTTTTTACTTCTTTGTTTGCTTCTGTGTACACTTCTTGAGCCTTGGCTTTGGAACTTCTGGTTTTGCTTGTGTTTAAATCTGCTTTCTTGTTTTTCCTGTCTTTTATTTTATTGATGGTTTCTGTTGTTATCCATGCTTTTTGTTGTCGTTCCCTTTTCCCCAGTATTTCTTCACATGTCTCATTCCATACCGTTTTGATTTGCTGCCAATAGTCTTCTGTATTCTCTGCCTCTGCCAGCTGTTGGAGCACCTGAAATTTGTTGAATATTGTAAACGCAAATTTGTCTCTTGTTTCTTGATTTCTTAGATGTCCTACATTAAATTGTTGTCTATAATTTTGCATTGCTGCATATCTCTTGAGTTTCATTTTTACTTTGGCTATCAGATGGTGGTGGTCTGATGCCACATCTGCTCCTCTATATACCTTTACATCCTGCAATGATGATCTAAACTTCTTGTTTATGCATATATGATCAATCTGCAACAAGGGAACGTGACACAAGTAGCAGCAGAGATGAGGGAATATAAAATCGAGGTTCTGGGACTGTGTGAAACAAAGTGGAAGAGGGTAGACAGGAAGAAACTCATCACAGGTGAATTGGTGCTGTCCTCAGGACACGAAGACGAAAGTTCACACCACAGTGAAGGGGTAGCTCTTATGTTATCTAAAGAAGCACAGAAAGCACTCATTGAATGGGAAGCCGTTGGCTCCAGAATAATAACAGCTTCTTTTAAAACAGCTAAAAAGAAAATAAATGTAAATGTCATTCAATGTTATGCAGCAACTAATGAAAAAGACGAGTCTGTGAAAGAAGCATTTTATAATAGACTACAGGAAATTATGAAAAAAGTAAAAAGAAGAGACATCACAATTTTGATGGGTGACATGAATGCAAAGATAGGTACAGTCAACACCGGCTTTGAAGAAGTCATGGGAAAACAGGGGCTAGGAATAATGAATGAAAATGGGGAACTATTCTCAAACTTCTGTGCTTCAAATCAACTGGCTATAAGAGGAAGCATGTTTCCACATAAGAGAATACACAAGGCAACATGGATATCACCAGACCATAGAACAGAAAATCAGATATGTTATTAATATACCATATTAATAGCAAGGGAGCAAGGAAATCCTGTATGTAACACATTAGTGTGGGAAATAGATAAAACTATGCCTACGTGTTGTATCAATCGATAATAGTATGTCGTATTAGCCAATTAATGTTGCAAAGTCTAATGTGAGTGTGACATAGATTTGTGTCAAAGACTCAACAATCTGTAGTGAATTCAAATTAATCACTTATTAATATTATACCCAATAGTTAAAGTCTAGAATGAAATGTCATTCCGTTAATTAATAAATGTTTATACACTGTCTTTAGACTTATGTTGAAATCCATCGTTGACCGTGTCTATGATTGTTCTCCGTGCGATATTACGTCAGTACGAATCCAAATGTCATTAAACACAGTAGTCCACCATCACAAATTAGTTCCATATGAAATATCGTTGTTACTTCCCCTTGATATTTCGAGTCAGTCATTTTAGAGTTATATCCCTTTAAGTGGAGACCATAGTTTATTGACAACACATGTCCGTATCAAAAATATCTGGAAATGACACCATTTTAAACATTATATATAAGGTGTGTTGGAAAGTCTGTAACTTGACTATAAGCACTGTCATTAAGGCACGACCTCTATACGAAGTGCGCTGAGTTCAACAAGATATTACACCATTTTGAGTATTATAGAATTCATCATCATCCTGTTGCTGTGTGAACCGCTTTCTTATATCAGCAATGTGATCACTGTACAACTTTAATATTGTCATGCGAACACGTAATCATCCACGTAATGGTTTCTTGATCAGGACATCATTATGTATGTTCATGCGTTAGTTTGAAATCTGTGAATCATCTGTATTTGTAGAGTTGCTAGGTGATATAGGGTCTTTTATACACCTTGAAAGAACATCAGCCAAGTGTTAAAGAAGATTATTATGTATTTTTACATGTTGGCCTCACTTAGGTCTGTTAGCAGTTTAATCTACGCGGTAACATTTCTATCTGGAGTTAACATGATATGTTTTGCACTATTGTTAATTATAAATGAACGCGAAAGTAGGTTGGCGTCTCTAGGTATGACGACTTAATGATATGCCGCGCTAATTGATTCAAACGATCGATCTTGACCTTTCGTTATCTGATTCCGTCAAAGAAAGACGTGATGTATTTCGCTCCCAATGCGAATAGATGTTTATGGTAATCTCCTACGTGGCTTTGATGTACGAAGGTCGCCACAAGTAATTCATTGATGTTGAATGCAAGTATACTAGTTCAGGAATAATTTATCAGAGGAGTCTCTGTTTTTCGGGAGCTATCAAACATAATTTTAATCTCCATACTTTTGGTTATCGCTACTTGGATGGTTCGGATGCCGACATCTTCAGTATATAGGCCAGAGTATGTGACGATATGTAAAGGACAGTAGGAGACGCATTGTTATGCATGTATTAATAAGATGCCATGTACACTGAATTGTGGATTCGTTTGAACCAAATAAAAATGTCGATAATTGTAAACCCTAACCAGGCGTTTGAGGCAAATGAATATTAATCATCTTCTTGACCACCCAAACCATTCGACAACATAGCACGATCGCTCATTCGCACATATTTTCATCACTTCTCCCTACTTCAAATAACAAGAGATAAATCACGCAACAGAGGACGTGGTGGCCAGTGTTGGGATCGAGATTTCCAGAATTTTTAACATTTGAAAAGGAGGCCCCAAGAATACGATTTTCAAGTACTCAAACGAACATATCACCGTTGTCTCAGAAATTTACATAAGTTCCAGCTGCACTGCCATGACTGAGGGTCGTTATGCCAACGGGAGAATTGTTTTCAAAATGTCAGCTGCCATGGATGCCGTATGAACTTGTCAGTTGAAAGAATACTTTCAAGTCACCTTTGGCCTGGAATCGAGTGTTTTGGACTGCCACCTAGGGTAGTTGAATGAGATCAAGTACTTCAAGTCACCAGTCTGTCTCCTGGCGTAGCCGTATGGTGCATACCAGCGTTTACGGAGATTTTTGTTCGGGCTAAAGATAAGTACCATGTTTGGTCGTTAAAAGCATTTTTACAGGTTACATTCGAGGCAGTCCCTTAACCAATATATATTTGTTATATATGTTATATGTATATTAATATGTTATTTATGTGGGTGGATGGCGGGAGTTTTGATTTTTGTCATATCGCTTCGACAGGTCGCAATTCAAAACCGTTCCTAGGGCCATTTTGAATATTTTCAGCTAGCAAAAGATCGACTGAGAAAAACTCGTCGCATACTCTGTTTGCTCCTGAATTTAGTCAATATTATATGTTTAGCTGTTATGTATTGTTTATCTATCTTGTATTTTAATTGTTCTCCGTTTAATTTTTCTAATTTCAGTCATTTGTTTGTGAATCCGTAGATCTTATCTTACTATCATTCAGTTTTACATGTCAGCTGTGTTTCATAAATGGATCCAGTACGTGTCTGTTTTTAGATTTTTTGTTGTGGTTTGACCTCATTTCTGTTTTCGTTGTAAGTCGCTTGTAAAAAGATTTTATTCAGTTTTAAAAACGTTTTTCTGGTGTGGCGTTTTTATATTGTAGTGTGATATTGTTTTGTAAAATAACTTTCTTTCTTTGGTTTATGTATTGTTAATTCACAATATAATATTAACATGGTTTGCATAGTTATTTATGCATATAATATATGATTGCAATACTTATTGATTGCAATGCACTAGTAGGCCATTAGCAACTAGTTGTTACGACTGAGTAAGGCATAGCTATTATAAATAATAGCCAAAGAGGAAAAAAAATGTGTGCTTACAGGGAATAATAAATTCATTTTTATCATTTATTTAATTAACTAAGTAATTCACAGTAGGATTACAATGGCTACTTTAGAATCTTTTATGAAGATTGGAAATGAATTTGGTTACAAAGGTGATGCTTTGAGAGAATTTGCTATGGCTGAGTTAGCAAAAGCAACACAAGAGAAATGAGAACAAGAAGCTAAAGAAGAAAAGAGGAAAGCTGAACAAGAAGCTAAAGATGAGAGAAGACCTCTTCATGATTTAGAATTAGAAAAAAAGACGTGTTGATGAAGAAAAAAGACGTGTTGATGAAGAAAAAAGACGTATTAAAGAAGAAAAAAAACTTGCTACAGAAAAAGAGTTGTTACTTCTTCGTATAGAAGAAGCAAGATTAAGGAATCAAAATGTAAACGATGGCAATAATGGAGATTCCCATGCTGCTATTTCAACAGACATTAATAAAGGTAATGATAAGTTTAAATTACCTATTTTTAACCAAACTTTTGATGACGTGTCATGCTACCTTTCGAGATTTGAAGGTGTATGCATTGCAAATAAACTTAACAAATCATTGTGGGTTACCAAATTGCTAGAATTTTTGAGTGGAGAACCTATGACCGCCATTACAACAATAGATGAGTCAATTAGAAACGACTACGATGCTACTAGGAAAGTACTGTTGAAACTTTTTCAACTGATGAAGAGGGATATAGGATGAAATTTAAAACGATGATTCCTGAGACAGGGAAAAATTTCTCTGAATTTATCGCTGCAATAAGAATCACTTTTGATAGATGGATTCAACTAGCTGGTATTGAAAAATCTTATGACAAACTTGTTGACTTAATACTAAGAGATAAGGTATTATCTTCAGTGAACAAGCCATGCTGGTCGTTCTTACAGGAACTTAAACCACCAACACTATCTGCTCTAGAGGAAATAGCAATTCAATTTTGCACTGCACATCCTGGTACATGCATTGCTAATAATCAAATAAAAGATGCTCTTCCAGTTGCTTTTGCCACAACTTGGAATAATAACAACAGAAATAGATCTCAGAGCCTAGATAGAAACTTAATGACTAGGAGAAATACTGATTATCAATATGGCAGAAATAGCAATTTCAACAGAAATGATAACTTCAATAGAGGTAGACCACAATTTAGGAACCAGTCACCTCAAAATAGGTATAACAATAATTTCAATAACAACAATTTTCAACAAGGGTCCAACTGGAGGAACCAGAATAATTTTAATTCTCAGAATAATCACAGAGGTAATAATAATAATCAGTACTATAGGAACAGAAATAATAGCCAAATTGTAGACATCAGGGCAATTCTACTGATCGCCGAAGGCAACGATCTTATTCACGTGGACCATCGAGATCTGAACATAGTGCAGGGGCGGCATTTACCAATAGTGCACCAGTACGTAGTGAGGGATTGAATAACCAGATTAATTCAGCAGCGTGTTGTTCAATTGATTTCAATGTTGCTTCTCGTTGCCAGGAATGTCTAACTTTGTTTCAGAAAGACAGTAATACAGTTCTGAGATGTGGACATTCTCTCCCAGCTGTTAGTCTGTCGGCCCATGACGGCACCGGTACCCTGGTGTTCAACAGAGGGTTTGTGAATGGGACTGAAGTATCTGTACTCAGGGATTCTGGGTCAACAACAGTAGGGATTAAACAGTCACTTGTACCACCTTCCTGCTCTACTGGAAAAAGCGTCAAGTGCATTACGTTCGGTGGAACGATTGAATTCTACCCCATCGCTATTGTTTATATTAACACACCTTTCTTTTTAGGAAATGTTACAGTATGTCTTTTAAACAATCCAATTGCTGATTTGACAGTGGGTCGTATACATGGGAGCAAGTATTGCTCGCCAGAAGAGATTGAACTGTGGGAACGTGGACACAGATTCACTATATACTCAGGCAATGCTAGGGCTCAGTTACATGCCCGCAATTTCCATCCATATGGAAATGTGTGTTCCAGTTTTGGTCTCTGTACCATTTTGGAAGACGATGAGGTTACTCCTCATAATGATGATCACGGCGATATCATACTTGATATTTCCTTTGATAAGGACTTTAACTCTACATGTACAGACGTTGTCACTGATGTTGACAATGTTGTACCTACATCTCATGATGTACATTTACATACGTTCGCATCGGTTGCAACTACAACTTTACACAAAAATCTTCTCGTGTCCTAATCATTATGGACTTTTTTCACTACTATGCTCTGGTCATTTGTTATTACATGCACCGATGTCATTGGGATCCTGTCTCGTTATAATCACAAACATTTTCTTTATAGAATGTAGTTGATTATTTTGTTCTTTTTCGCTATTCATGCAATGTCTTATGCTCATGACAGTGGTCATTCTGCAGTGATGGTTCATTCCATCGACGGCCAGACTTGTCATTTTATGTCTCATACGTTGATGACTCCGCAAGTTCAGTCATCATTTCTTAGTGTTTCTAGTCTTTCAGTGATTCATGAAGAAGAATCTTTTTCCCTTGACATTCACATGTCTTTACCTGTACCTGCTACATTCATTCGCATGATGCGAAAAATCTTATCTGACAGAGATGATAGCATTACTTATATCGCCGATATCTGCTTATTTAGTTCGTCTTTTCAAGAACATTTTGTGGGACTTAGTTCTTTGTTAGATACTCTACGTGTACATCATCTGACTGCAAGACCTACTAAAGTCCAGATTACTTTTAAAGAAATCACTTTTCTTGGACATACTATTGATTCTGGAATGGTTCAAACTATACCTCAAAATGTATCTAAGATCCTTAACTTAGCAATTCCGACTACAAAGAAACAAGGGCGCAGTTTGCTATGATTAGTCCAGTATTACAGCAGATTTATTCCAAATACGTCCAGTATTACGTCTGTATTATCGTCCCTATTGCGCAAGGGAATGCCTATGAAGATAACCTGGTCGGAAAATTGTCAGTTAGCTTTTAACGAAATTTTACATGTTTTTTCTAAACCTCCTATTCTGAGGCTACCTGATATTGCCAAAGTATATATTTTCTCCGAACAGATGCGAGTAATTTCGGCTTGGAGGCCAGTCTACTGCAAGAACATAATGGAATTTTACATCCGACGTTGTATATCTCCAGAACACTGTCTGAAACGGAAAGAAAATACTCTGTTATCGACAAAGAACTTCTTGGTGTTGTTTGGGCTATACAGAAATTGGAGAAATACCTGCTTGGAGCTCCCTTCATAATTCAAACGGACCCGAAAGCAGTTGCTTCTCTCAGGAAAGCGAATCATAAAAATCCAAAATTGGCTCGTTTTTCATCTTGCTTCAACCATTTGATTTTCAAATTCAACCAATTCCAGGATCTGACAATGTGGTTGCGGACTCGTTATCAAGAAACCCGTCATCAATACTCGAAAACTAAATATTATGCAATCAAATAACAAAAGATTGATGACAAGTTCCTATCAAATTTACTTTACCGTGAGTCATGCAGGTCAATCTCATCTCAAACCAGAAACAATGCAAGTTTCATATTTTACATGACGTTCTAACAGTTTTTCGATGAACATTTTATTGAACACTTCAAATAATCTACATACATACGATGATCGTTTCTTTTTCGCCCAACAGAACATAGCATTCTTTCACACTTGTGTTTCTGAACTTTGCCTGACAAAGACAGATTATGTTAGTGATCACGAATCAATTTCATGTCCAGCGACATTTGGACGTTTCGGAATACCTGATTCACAGTCAGTATCTATTGTGAAAGGAAATTTGCACAAGTAAAATATAACATCGTCATAAGTTACAAGAACATGTACATTATTACTTCAAATTGCTTGCCAGAATCTTACGACGATGCATAGAAACATTGAATTTGATAGAATACAAGGTCTACATTTACGTTGATGAATTCCACTTGTGTACCTACTATATACTGGTACTCTACTAACTGTCGATTGTATACTACTTGTCGACTTATGAGAAAGTGAACAAGACTATATCAAGTCTTCTCAACTCACGTTGGTACCCTACATTGATACTTGATTTGAACAGAAATAAACATTGCATTGCTTCCGTGAAGGTCTACCACCTGATTTTAGTGCAATCTACCTGCACTTGCTTATCGAACATTGATTGAACTGCCCTACAAGTATACCTTCCATGGATTCTATTTACATATCAAGGTTCGCCGAAGCCGAATAAACACTCGGAACGATTTCTAATACATTGACTATATTAACAGTCGAGAAAAAAAGAAATAACATTGTACGATTGGTGATTGCACTTTGTGCTGATCTTCACTTTACGGAGGATTTCTTCTTGGAATTACGTATTGGTGGACAATAGTTTGATACATGTAACTGTAACATTACATTCTTTGATGGAGTTTATGACTTAATTATTAGAACTTAAGTATTTTCTTACTTAATTTTCTTAGTATATTTAGGTGTTACAATTAATTAAGATTTCTCCTGATTTTATTTCTTTACAAATAGACCTAACTTTATAGTATATTTTGTTAATAGTGTAAGGGAAATAACTCTTGTTTACTTTCTTTAGTGCATAATACCCATGCTTTCTTCCCTTCTTTTGCATATATGTACTTTTACTATTCTGTTTTCTTCCTTTCTTTTTATATTTGTCTCTACACTAATTGTTATTCCCATTTGCCATGATATTACATGACATTACTTACTTCACATTTCTTTTACAAACATCTACACATTTCCTTACTTCACTACTGCACCATTATTTATTTAAAACACAATTTAGTTTAATCATTAATACATATGTTAACTTAGTAAATAATTATATATCATATTGACTGTCGACGATTATATTTCGTTAATTAATTTCATACTTAGTACATATGTTCTTCTTTGTATGACATACCATGTTTAGGACAACGACCTCAGACACTGTTTATTGTAAACATCTTTGGCCACATATCCAATTTTTTAAAATTTTTCTCGATTCTTTTTGTATTAAATGTGATGTAAATTTTTATTGCTATTGTCGAAAAAATCAATATAATTGATTTTTTCTAGCCCACAAGGGGTGGAATTTGTTAAAGAAGATTATTATGTATTTTTACATGTTGGCCTCACTTAGGTCTGTTAGCAGTTTAATCTACGCGGTAACATTTCTATCTGGAGTCAACATTATAAGTTTTGCACTATGGTTAATTATAAATGAATGCGATAGTAGGTTGGCGTCTCTAGGTATGATGACGTAATGATGTGCCGTGCTAATTGATTCAAACGGTCGATCTTGACCTTTCGTTTTCTGATTCCGTCAAAGAAAGACGTGATGTATTTCGCTCCCAATGCGAATAGATGTTTATGGTAATCTCCTACGTGGCTTTGATGTACGAAGGTCGCCACAAGTAATTCATTGATGTTGAATGCAAGTATACTAGTTCAGGAATAATTTATCAGAGGAGTCTCTGTTTTTCGGGAGCTATCAACCATAATTTTAATCTCCATACTTTTGGTTATCGCTACTTGGATGGTTCGGATGCCGACATCTTCAGTATATAGGCCAGAGTATGTGACGATATGTAAAGGACAGTAGGAGACGTATTGTTATGCATGTATTAATAAGATGCCATGTACACTGAATTGTGGATTCGTTTGAACCAAATAAAAATGTCGATAATTGTGGAACCTAACCAGGCGTTTGAGGCAAATGAATGTTAATCATCTTCTTTACCACCCAAACCAGTCGACAACATAGCACGATCGCTCATTCGCACATATTTTCATCACTTACTTCTCCCTACTTCAAATAACAAGAGATAAATCACGCAACACCAAGACACTTTGGCTTCCTTTGATGGCTTTGATTTCATAATCATATGGTTGTAGTGCGAGCGAAGCTCTAGCTGCCTTTTCATTTTTGAATCTCGCTGTTTTGAGATATGCCAAGGCTTTTTGGTCTGTCTCCAGAATGAATCGGGCTCCCATCAGATACCGTTGCAGCTTGGTGAAACAAAAGACGATTGCTAGCAGTTCCCGTTCCACAATGGGACACCGCTGCTCTGTGGGCGAAAGTTTCCGGCTTACATACATAGTTGGGTGCATGTAGCCTTCAAATTCTTGCATCAACGTTCCCTCGATGCCTGTAGCCAATGCATCTACTCTGAGGGTAAAAGGAAAACGAGCGTCATGTAATCTCAAAATTGGTGATTTGGAAAAACAAGTTTTTAGTAAATTTAAAGCCACATCACACGCATGCGACCAAATTATCTTATTTGGCGAGTTCTTCTTTACTAACATTGACAAAACTGAGGTCATATCTGAAAAATTAGGCAAGAATTTTCTATAGAAATTTACCAAGCCTAACAGACTGCGAAATTGTTTCTTAGTTCGAGGAATTTCAAGATTCAGGATTTTCGAGATAGTAGAATCCTCAGGTTTAAGAAACCCACCTCCTACTTTATGACCAAGAAAAGAAATTTCAGTCAATCCTTTTCTGGATTTGGAAGGTCTAGCAGTAAGGTTATGAAAACGTAGGGTATTCAACAAAGAATGAATTCCGATAACATGTTCCTCCCAAGTATGATGAAATACACAAATATCATCAATATAAGTGATTAAATCCTCAAGGTCAGAGAACAGTCTACGCCTCATGCGAACAAAAGTAGCAGGAGCGTGAACAAGACCGAACGGCATAAAATTGAACTGAAACAAACCTAGAATTGTAGCGAAAGCTGTATAAGGCTTAGCTTTGTCTTATAGTGGCACTTGCCAATAGCCTTTTGACAGATCAAATTTTGTAAAGAACGTAGCTGTAGATAATCTATCAAGCAGAGATTCTAACAAGGGTAATGGTTCAGCATCTTGAATCGTGACAGCATTTAAACGCCTGAAATCTATGCAAATACGAATAGATTTATCTTTTTTCCTAATCAAAATCATAGGAAAACTGCATGGTGAATTAGATGGTTCAATTATATTTAACTTGATTTTTTTCTTTTATAATTTTTTTCTGTACCTGTGATTGTAAATGAATAGGTATAATGTAAGGTTTCAGTTTGATAGGTCTGAAATCGGTTAGCACGATATCATGTTGAATGATATCTCTATGCCCAGGAACATCCGTGAGCACATCAGAAAAAGATTGCAGTAATAGAGAAATCTGCTCCTTCTGATTAGAAGCTAGAGTAGGAGCAATGGAATTATCTTTCCAGCTTTCAGTAGCTAAAAGATGTATAATAGGTAACGATAAAATTGGTTCAATACCATCAGATAAATCAGAACTCTCTTCCTGAATAACTGCTAAAGAAGAGCGACGATCAACAGATTCGTCGATAGATTCAAAGACAGGTTTCAGATGTGGAGGGCGAGTATGAAATTGTTGTAACATATATATATTTCAATATGAAAAATGTTCTCCTTTCCCTTAATAGACAAAACATTGTCAACATCTCACAATTTATCCATAACTGTATAAGGTCCCCTCCATGACACAAGCAATTTATTGTCTTAGTTTGGTAGTAATACGTAGGCCTCATCACCTGGCCATAATTGGCGCAGTTTTCTGTTTTGATTGACAAACAATCGAGCCTTTAATTTCGCTTTTTCTGACGCCTCCACTGCCATTTGGCACGCGTCAATAATCTTTTGTCTTAAATTAACAACATATTGGTAAGAGGCTTGAACATCCTCATCCATGTTAGCTCCAACCAATAATTGTTTTTAAATGGACATAGGTCCTCTAGGCTTAGCACCAGAGACCAACTCAAATGGCGCTAACCCGGTATGTTAGTTTGGAATTTCTCTATAAGCAAAGAGAACTGCAGGCAAAATTTGATCACAATCTTGCGGATACTTAGTCGTAACTTTGCCTAACATTTGTTTCAAACTCTTATTGAGCCTCTCAATTTTTCCATTTGATGCGGCGTGATATATTGAACTAAGAGAACGATCAATATCGAACATTTTCATCACTTCTTTCATTAAGTCTGAGACGAATTGCGTCCCCTTGTCTGACAGAATGTTTTTGGGAAAACCAAATCTGCTAAAAATTAAAAATAGCGCAATTACAACGTCCACAGTTGATATGGACTTAAGAGGTATCGCTTCTGGCCAGCGGGTGCACATATCAATGCATGTCAGCACAAATTTGTGACCTCTAGCTGTCGTGACCTTTAATGGACCAATAAGGTCGGTAGCCATCTTTGCGAAGGGCCGCAAAGAAATATCAGATGCCTGGATAGGCGCATTACGCTTAGGCCTTTTCGTTGCCACACCATGCCAAACTGTGCATGTACAACAAAAAGTTTTGACATCCCTTGTTTTGACATCCCAGGCCCAAAAAATGCGACAAAACTCTCTGTTTTGTTCTTGCAATACCTAAATGACCTGCGCAATTAATGTCATGGGCATGTCGTAAGACAAATAGTGTAAAGCAAGTTGGTACCATAATCTGTTTTTTTACAGATGTACAATCCTGAAAATTTCTCATTAAAATACCACTCTTTAAAGTGTACCAATGTTTAGCATTATCATCAAACATCACATCATCTGATTTTGCAACTTGAAAAAATTTCTTAAAGTAATCATCCTCATTTTGTCTTTGAATGAAAGACTCCTTATCAATCAATTCCACCTGTAATTTATCATCATCTTCTTCTTGCTGAGCAGTATCTTCACTATCATTAGAATTATCATTATCATTACTATGATCTTCATCATTCATTAAATCCTCAGACTGCTCTCCATCATTCATCACCTCATCTACAATACTATCACTTTGGTTGCGATTATCCAATTCAGCACGAGCTTGAGCAATAGTTGTAACAGCATTTGCAGTTATCACATGCTGTCGTTCCCATTTTTCAATATCTTCTCTAGAGCATTCACGAAGACCTAGGATATTTTCTAAGGTTATCCCACCAATAGGATTATTCAGTAGGCACACGAGAGTTCTCCCTGTAAAGTATGGTGTATTCAAAAATACTTCCGCAGTTGGATAGTATTCCACTGTGCCACCAAATGTAATGCATTTCACCTCTCTGCCTGAGGAGGGTGTGAGGGGGCTCAGATATACGAGCGGAAATATATTAACTCACAGAAAGGGCGGGAGAATAATAAGTTCATGACAGCTTAGATGATCTCAATTGTTATGCTTGCATTTCTTTAAATTCCTGTGAGGCGCCTTAAAGCAGAAGCATCATTCTTTTATTTGTATCTCTGCCAAAAGTAATCTTAAGCGATGGTTGATACCTGTGAAGACCCTCATCATTATACTCTACGTTTGGTCAATGTTGGACCACTATGCGGAGCAGGGGAGACAATACCGTGACAAATTATACCTAAAACGTTACTGTAGCGGAATCAGCTCCCGATTTAAAACTTTTTTTACCACGATGTACTATTTCGTGGATATGAATTTCTAAAATGTGTGCTTGTGTAGAAGAGAAGATTGAAGTGGTATGACAAATCCACCGGTGTAAAACTAATGACAAGAACCAGACAAGTGCCAGTGGAGCAGGCAGTGAGAAGAAGACGTTGGCGTTGAATAAGACTCTTATTGAGAAAACCTGCTGATATCAGTTCAAGGTAGTCATTGTTCTGTAATTCTCAGAGTTACATAGGTAGAAGGAGATCCAAAATGACATGAAATAGAGAACTGCAGGCAGAAAAGATATGGAAAAAGAAAACATTGACAGACATAGAGCGCGGATGGTACAGCATAGGAGATCCTGGAACCAATTGTTGACAGCCTATGCCTCTTTGGGAGCTGAAAGATAATGTCTGAACGAATGAATGTAGTCTGCCATAAGGTGATCTAAACGTTAACATTATATTTCTGTTTTCTTTTTCAGTCCTGCCATGTTAGCGCGTCGCCAGACTATATTAACCGCCTTCATACAGCCATGTATACACGATTAACCCTGTCGACTCCCATGGCTGCAAGCTGTAAGTTTCAATGACGTCATGTTTCACGCTGGAGGACACAAAGGCGTCAACACAAGAGGGAGATCTACTGCCTTAAGCCACCACTATCCCCACTTCCTGAGCCACGTTGATTGGAAGGCGCCTCTGAGATGCGGCATTCTATTCTGCACCTTCAGCTGCATTCTGTTCGTGACTGGGATCATACTGACCTGGCTAGGTACATGTAGAAGTGAGCTGCCGTAGTGTGTTTGTGAGTTCTTGGAGATAAGTCTGAAAGGAGAAGTATGAAAGGAGAAGTCTGAAAGGAGAAGTATGAAAGAAGAAGTCTGAAAGGAGAAGTATGAAAGGAGAAGCATGAAAGAAAGGAAAAATTAGTTCTGCATCTTTTGTTAACTAACGAAAAAGTTCTAGTTCTGCATCTAAACGCAGAGTGTGCTGCAACTGCATTCGAAGCAGAGATGTGGGATCGGAGTCGTGGAGTTGGTAATTTTTTAGTGGTAAAAATGTCCCGACTCCAACTCCGAATCTTACGAGACTTAAGTCAAGGCAGATCTACGTTTGATCCATGCGAAGGAGGGGGGTGGAGTGCTTAAAAAATTTGAAATAACATTTTAAAGTAGTAGAACTCCCAAAACTACTTTCATGTTAAAGTACATCCATGCTTACATAATGTAGGAATATTTCACTTGCTTCTAAGCATAAATAAAGTTTTTATCACAATTGGAAATTTGTTGGCACATTTAGACAAAGCACACAAGAAATCAAAATAAACTATATACGCTGTCAATTTTCCTGTCATTGTTAAAATGAAACTATTTTGCCTCATGGTATTTGGCAAAGCAGTCATTTGTGCGCAGGTGTGGATGATTTGTTATTTTATATTACTGCATGAATGAATGAATAGTCTTAAATGAAGTCTACGAAAGCCACGTATTCATTTATTCACACATATACCATACATATACATATAACTCCAAATAAGTGCATTATTTTGTACCATATCACTAGTTTAAAAAAGCTGTAATCGGAGCCGAAGTCGAAGTCGGACTTCTGAAATTTCCGGAGACTCGACTACCCCCGATTCGAAGACAGCATTTAGTACAAATATAAAACCTGTTTCGTTAACTAACTACAGGGTAATTAAAAGCCACTTCTTATTTTTAAAAAGTTTGATGTCATCCTTTGTATCCATTGGACATGCATGAAATAAATAAGAAAACAATGAGCAATGACTGTGATTTGACCAATAATTGTTTTTCCTTTTTTTTTATAAGTCCCAGAAACAAAATTAAATAAAATAAAATCCAAAAAGGCTAATAAATTGATGTTACAAGACAAAGAAAAATAACTGCCGGTACAACACCATGTATTGAACAAGCCGGATGTCATGTTAATGGGATTTTGAATAATAAAATGGCAGTTAAATCTCTTTATTTTGACCGTTGACAATGTTTCAGTTAGAAGTGAAGAAATGCAATTTAAAAATAGCAAGTGGCTTTTGAATCGGACTGTATATAACATGATTAACTGCTCGATTCCAGATCTGAAGTGGACACATTGTTATGACTACCTTCGTTGCCATAATTTAAGCGAGACCGATATGCCTATTAAAAAACGAAGCATCCCTAACCCTAACCCTAACCCTAGCTCTTAAGACAAATAGCACACATCAGAAACGAAAGTAATTTTATCTGATAACACTGTTTTCATGCTATTGGTATTTGTAAATGTATGTTGTGGAATGTAGGACGTAACGAATTGATTTTAAAAAAAAATATCTATTGGATAGGGTGCCTCCATGCTATCGTGTTACAACAAGTAATGAATCTAGACCATCTTTCATATATACAACATAGTAGCGGAAAAAAGACATGCCGATTTTGATGAACATACAACACACCACTATACACATATGTGTGTATAATGTTCAAAGCCTACACAAGGACCATACAATTTAACAACCTATCATTCTCTTTTGCCAATTTCTATTTGTTCACTAAGCTTCATTTTTTTTTATATTTTTAGATGGCATTACCCACATTAACTGTGTATGTGTGTGTGGTTTTTTTTTAATACTCTGTTTTTTTTAAACCGCTTTTTCTCCCTTTTATTTTGCATAAAACAAAATGACCTAATAAAATTCGTCACAGTTTGGAGAAACGGCTCTGAACCTTTTAAAGAACCCGTACCCTCCTGAGCTCAGAGTTCATGCTTCATAAAAAATATACAGTACATGAAACAATAATTTCACAAATACAAATACTTGGCACTCACAAGCTATAAATAATAGTCAGCATTCGTCTAGTGCGCCTACATAACTGGGAGACTAGTTCCTCGGAAGAGAACTAACAAAAGGACCACACAAGAGCAATGTGCACTTCAGCATCCCCCTTCAGCTTCCCAAGGAGCATAAACTTTCAACAAACGTCTGCCGAGTCTTCCTGTCCCGTGTCTTCCGTACATCTTTTACATTCTCCAGTTCTCTTTTCCATGTGCTCTTTGGTGTCCTTCTACATCTCTTACCCTGGGGTTTACAAAGACTGCCTTGTAATGCTATCAACAGGTTTCCTCAATGTGTGTTCTATCCATCGCCAGCATCTTTTCACCTCTGGCATTTGTCTAGTTCTTGTCATCAGTCCACACATTAGTGATCGTGTCGTGTCACTGTAATCCCGCTGTTCTATTCTTGCATTACGAAGTCAGGCACGTGCGTTTGACTGATTATTAGTAAGACATTGCATTGTCAGTAACTGACACAGCAAATAGTATTCCAACCACGGCAATTTTTAACATACAATAGATAACAGCACATATCATTTCATGCTGTATGATGTTGGAAGAGCGGGTGGGCCTGAACATCAATCTGAAGAGGACAGAGGTCATGACACTCAATGTGGGCAATCCTGAGCCAATAACTATAAGTGTCACGGGATTTGGCTCCCCTTTGCTCTGCAATACTTGTCCACCAGTGGCCAAATTCAAGAGTATCTAAAATGGGTCTTCAAAGGAGGTCTAACGTCGTACAAGATTACTCTTGGCAGAGTTGTAGATAGAAGGATAATGATGCTTCTATCTCAAGGTAATGTTCACAAGATAATTCAGAAGTCAAGAACAATGCTGCGTAGGGCAGAGTACTATTAGCTTATATCTGATCCCGCAACTTTTGTAAAATTTTAAGCAATAATGTGGCTTGTTCGAGTCCCCGGCTGGTTTAATCCAGCGAAATTCCTGTTATACGTATTTTTGGCTCTATGGCTGTAACTATAGGTATATATATGTTAAAGATTTTTGATCACACATGCGCTCTCTTATCTATAAAAATTGAATCAACTATAAAGTTGTAAAATAACATGTAACAAATTTAATCATCAATTAGTCTTTAACAAATTTAAGTAAATATGAATGAAAGTAACTTCAAAGGTTTTTTTAAAAAAAAAAAATTGTCTTCACTGAGTCTTAATTGGGGACAGTTGGTTATTGTCCGTTTGCACGTGCTTGTTACAAAACAACTTAACTGGCTGAGTACTGCAATGGGTCATTGTCAGGTCTTTTGTGATCATGACTCTTCTCTAGAGGCGTCTAGATGAACTTCACTCCTAATGTCATGGAAGGTGTCTTCACAACGTGCCCACTGTAGGTAGTTGGTGTCGAACCCAGCTTTTTGAATCACAAGATTGTGGCGAAGATTCTTACTTCAGACTGACCTAGTACTAAGAACCGTCTTGTAGCTTCGAACCACGAACTTTAGGAAAAATAAAAGAACAAATGCCTCTGCTAACTACATTTGTGGGCTGCAGATTAACAGGCGCATTGTCTCACTGTCAACCCACCAATGTTAGCCTCTCTGAAAAATTATTCTCCCTGAGTATACACATTATAATTCAGGGAATGTGATTAGAAATCACCGTTATTCTTCTGGTTACTTTAATGGGGAAAATGTGTCTGGACAGCGCGAGTGCAGTGGCTGGTGCCTGAATTACAATTAACAAGGTACATATATCTCACAAAATGATACTATACACTTTATGCACATGTCATGTAATCATCACTCCTCGGAGTCTGGGTCGCTTCTGCTTTCGCTTTCCTGGGCGAACTAACATACAGCAAACACCAGTGCTTGCTGTAGTGGTTTATGAACATACAATTTTCTTATGTTGAGGTTGTCAGCCTTCTTTGCCTTGTATAACAATTAGCAAGTAATAATAATAATAATAATATAATAATAATAATAATAGCCCCTTCAGTCATAACTGACTACGGGAATGCGCCCCTGAGGTGACAGCCCTCAGCTGCTTATTTTCCTGGTGCTCCTTTCGACGTTTTCTCCTCACCTCTGCTTCTTGTGTGAGCCTCTCTTCGCCCAATCTGAGGTGGCGCCGTAAATAGCATCGCCACTTAGTGCGATCGGCAGCTTCATCCTCCCATGTTGCTGGATCCATGTCCAGTGCCCTCATATCTCTCTTGCACACATCTTTGAACCTCAGCTGTGGTCGCCCAACTGTTCTCTTGCCATCTGCTAATTGTCCGTAGAAGATATCTTTTGGGATGCGACATCTTCCATGCGGCGAACATGGCCAAGCCAGCGACGTCTGCGCTGTCTAAGAAGCGTATAAGCTAGAGTGTCCTCTCCAGGGCGCGAGCTTGGGCACAGTTATATGGAGATCAAGCTGTTGCCCATGCAGCATGTTCCCCCTCTCCACACAGCCGGTAGATCCAAAGGAACGGCAGTAGCCGATACAGTTTGGTACCAGCCATGTCGCAGGAGTTGCCAGAATAATGTCGAATCGACATTAGACTGCCTTAGGGACTCCGACTCCGGATTTATCCTCAGGGTTTACTCCCGAAGCCAATTCCATTAATGGATATTCCCGCAAGGCAGCGGTGGTTTGAATTCAGAGTTCCTTCTCTTAGATAAGCTACCAACCAAGGATCACGAGCCCTATCTGCCCGAAGCTGCTGGTTTTAAGGCGCCAGTCGCTCGCCTTTGCCCCTTCTCCCGTCAGTGGAAACAGTTCCGCCGGGCTCAAATTGAGCCACACGTGAAGGCCCGAAGCTGGACTTGGTTGTCAGAGGCTGTTTGAGGCGCGTGCCATAGAAGTATTTTATCTGCAGTGAGAGCTTATCCTCACTACAACTCCCGACAATAACAACCTTTGGAACCAATTAGCAAGTACAGACATGTCAAAATTCACATGGTAAAATAAATGTTTACGCTGTTCCCTAATTCCTTGAAACACAATCTCCTGGCACAGGTGAATGGCCACAGCATCTTTGATTAGATGCTTTGAACACTTATTCGGGGAAATTTTACTGTTCCTCTTATGACGGGTGCTCTGATTCCTTAAGTTTCCAGTCTTGGTATTTAAAATTGCGGGTTCTCTTTTAAATTATAAAGACGCCCAAAAACCTCGATCTGTCACTTTTAATTCTGGAATTCTTTGTCCGATAGTTCTCTCTGGCTAATGGGAGTTGTTATTTGACGTTTGTTAAAAAAGCAGTCTGATTTGTGTCTCTGACTTTGCTAGATTATATTTCTATTTCTCAGTCCAAGTTCCAGATAGTATTTTAGACAAACTTGCCAATGAGGGCTAAGGTTTTGTTAGGCTCTCGATTTAGACCAATCATGTCTCTTTAGAGCTAAGTGGGTCGGGCTGTTAAATCATTACTATCCCCCGCGTGTTTTAAAATATCAATTTTAAATTTTAAACTCATAACCTCTTTCAAATATGCAGTAGTACTTCCGATTGCATTTGTGCAAACTCACAAACATATCGGTGAATTTATTTCCTGGCTAATGCCTTTCCCACCATAATCTCCGCAGACGGGTTATCTGTATTATTAAAACAGAGATGAGCCATCGGAAGCGATTACATATTATCACCTGTGTTTACGTACATGATCGTGCTATACCACCTTGTGTCAACAGTAACCGTCTCTATCAAAGGTGGCTAAACGACTGAAGTAAGTATTACCCGCTGACCTGTCTAATTAGCCTTGTAATACTACGATTCACATAGTGAAACGTAAACAAGTCTGGGAGCGGCTAGGCAAAAAATATAGGTGCATAAAATATGCCAAATAATAGGGCGATGAGTTAGAGAAAAAAGGGGTCGGAAAATACACGCACAAACATATCGTCACAATAAGGAACCAGAAGCTAGAACAGACAGGCACATTTACATACTTAGGATGCATAGTAACACGAGACGGTTGAACAAGCAAGGACATCAACAACAGAATGAATAAAGCGAGAACAGTCTTTGCTAGTCTCAACAACATCTGGAAGTCTTCTCAGTACAGCACAAACACAAAATTAAGATTATATGAGAGCGGTGTACTTTATGTGCTTCTCTATGGTGCGGAATGCTGGAGAGTAACAGAGACGGAAATGTCGAAACTGTCCTCTTTCCACACATTGTGCCTAAGGAAAATTCACCGAATCTTTTGGCCGAATACCATCACCAACCAAGAACTACTTATTCGAAGTAACCAAGAGGACATACACACCATCATATCTGGTAGACGCTGGAGTTAGGTTGGCCATGCTATGGACCCCCGAAGGAAAGCGAAAGAGAGGCCTACCAAAAACAACTTGGCTTAGAACTGTGTAGGCTGTGATGCAAAGAATGAACCAGAGTTGGCGCACTGTAGGAAGGATGGCCGCCGACCGAACAAAGTGGAAGCGGTTTGTTGCTGCCCTTCAAGACGCCACCAGGCGTGATGGCCACTGACTGCTTTGACAGTCTGCGGCTAATGTTCAAAGAAAAAGAAGATATTAGATTACATGTTTTTTTTTAATTATAAAAGAATAATGTCGCATGTTCAGTGCATAGCAAGCATACATTCTAGTGAGAAAACAAGCGTACGTAATCACATGATATAGTCACTGTGTACGTGTAGTCATGTGACTTCCTACAATAGTTTGGGTGAACCAAATTTTTGGGGGTTTTTTAAAAGAGAAAAAAAAAAAACCAGCTGATGAACTTTGCAAAAATACGATTTAAAGTTTGACGTTATACTGCTGAAGTAAAGTGACCTTCATTCGTATCCGGTTTAAATCACATTTTAGGTCGGACAAGAAATTCTTGCCAAAGTGTTAATCATGAAAATTTAACAAAAAAGATTCAGTAGCTATTGAGTAGTTTCTGGCGACAAAGTGAAATTAAATAACGTTTTTCGTAATTTTAAAATGCGAACACGCATTTACAATTTAAAAACAATTTTTAAAATCAACATTTGATGCTTAAGATACCCAGGAGCCAAATTTGCATGATTCGCTGACGTCAACATTTGTTGACAGTTTGTCTAGCTTCTTCTCCGTAGTCAACAAGCACAACTGAATAACTATGTACTTTGTTGTTTCCAACATCTTTTGGTAAACAAAACATTTTGTATGGTTAAAAATATAACGACAAATTATGTATGTCAAGATCACCCATTTCGCTACGAGGCTCATCCTAGAGCGACATTTAAATGTCATTAAAGAATACAGAAGGCAAGGAGAACTTTCACTGGAATGACAATTTTATAGAGATTAAGAGACTGGAAGGGAGGCATCAAAGAAGAGTTGGCCACTCGAAAAGCAGCAGCTTTTTCATGCCCTAAATCGAGGATTCCTCAGCAAGAGAGAGGTTAGTAAGAAAACGAAGATGGCTGTATATCGCTCCACCTATGTCCCAGTCTTGACGCATGGATGCGAGTCATGGGCAATGACTATAACCCACAAAAGCCAGATGCTAACCTCAGAAATGAGGTATCTGAGGAAGGTGGTTGAAGTAAAAAGAAGAGACATGGTCCGCAACCAGACGATACGTCAAAGCCTAAAATCCCACCCCCTGCAGACCCAAGAAGAACAGTCCCAACTAAGATGGTTTGGCCATGTCTACAGAATTGGAGAAGATCGGCTACCCCGACAAGCATGGAAAACAAAGAGTCAGGGATCCAGACCTCCAGGACGACCCAGAGTCCGCTGGGAGGACAACATTAGACAATCTTTGAAGGACCGAGGATTAGAATGGAACCAGGCCAGGAGGAAGACATCCGATAGGATAGTCTGGCGCTCTCTCTTCCAAACCTCTACACCTCACGGTAGAAGGGGAACGACTAAGTAAGTAAGTAAGAGAAACCAAACCAAATCAAATATCAGAATCTTAAACTTAAATGTGAATCTATTTCTATTGTGAGGCTCTGCACCACAACAACAACAACCAAGATGCTACAGACTTTCATAAATGGGTGCTTGCGTAGAATAGAAAGATTGGAATAGAATGTCAAGGTCACTAACATGGAACTGATGACACGAACCAGATAAGTGCAAGTGGAAAGAGCGAACGAACGAACGAACTTTATTTTCAAAGGGTTAAGAATTGGGCATGCAGGCCCGTGTGACATTCTGCCCTTCCTGTCTCTCTCATCATGTATACTGTATCCTTTCATCATCATATTTACTGGAACAGGAGACGAGAAGGAGACGCCGGCGATTATATGACACACACTGGGGAAACCTTCTGATAGTATTACATAGCAGACCTTATTCTGGAATCCCCCATGTAGCAGATGTAGATGGAGACTGAAGAACACATAGAGAAGAGAGCTGGAGACGGACATGACAAGAATGAGGAAAACATGGAAAGACCTTGTTCTGACGCACAGGACAAGAATGAGGAAAACATGGAAAGACCTTGTTCTGACGCACAGGACAAGAATGAGGAAAACATGGAAAGACCTCGTTCTGACGCACAGGACAGGAATGAGGAAAACATGGAACGACCTTGTTCTGACGCACAGGACAAGAATGAGGAAAACATGGAAAGACATTGTTCTGACGCACAGGACAAGAATGAGGAAAACATGGAAAGACCTTGTTCTGACGCACAGGACAAGAATGAGGAAAATATGGAAAGACATTGTTTCTGACGCACAGGACAAGAATGAGGAAAACATGGAAAGACATTGTTCTGACGCACAGGACAAGAAGACTTGTCGGAAGTTTATTGAAGGCCTGTACCCCTTGGAGAGCTGAGAGACGATGCTTGGGACCCAATGATGCAGCAATAGAGAATGCAGTCAGCGACCCATAGCTTGACTGCTTGCGTCAGGGTCAGCGAACCAGAGCTGACCAAGACCCTACTCCACCTCCACGTGGTGGTCCTAGAAACAGGCTACATCACTGCAGTCTGACTGAGAGAGTAGGGATCGAAGAGGGAAGGCAAACCCGGTCCCAAAAAATGCCGTGCTGAAGTCTGATGTGTCGGCCGAAAGGCGCAGATATCGCAGCTCCGGTGTAAACAGACACAACGCAACTAACGTCCTTTTCAGGACGAACGAGGAAGAAGAAGAAGAAGAAGAAAGACGATGCTTGACTAAATGAAGAAAAGCCAGTTTTACTCATAATTAATCTCATTAATTAGACCTGAATTGGAGACAACTGCCATCAACTGCTAGAAAGAAATTTGAGCACTGGAAACTGGGAATACACAAGGTGTCGGAACCGTTTGTTATTACAAAATGCTTCAAACGCACTGAGGAGCCTAGCGGCTATTGATACCTGATGTGTCTGATTAAAGCACCGAACGACCTGTCATATTTCAGGAGCATGTTGACAATTTTAAGACGTCATGTAAATATATTAATACAATATTACAGTGTAATCCATCGTCTGGTTCCATAATTCATCACAAACTGGATTTTGCTGGCATCAAGATATTTTTTCCCCCTTATTTCCTGCCGGTTGCCTGTTTCTGTTGCAAAGGTTTAAACACACACACACACACACACACACACACACACACACACACACACACACACACACACACACACACACACACACACACACACACACACACACACACACACACACACACACACACTCACTCACTCACACACATATACATGAAAAGAAAATGAAACTCATGTGTACACTAAACTCATGTGTACACTAAACTCATATGTACGCTATACGCATGTGTACACTAAACTCATGTGTACACTAAAATTAATGTGTACATTAAACCCATGTGTACATTAAACTCATGTATACATTAAACTCTCTCGATGAGAGGTCACAACAAGTGGGCCTGACAAAGTCACAAATGTGGAATTGATGGCAAGAACCAGACAAGTGCCAGTGGAACAAGATCTGAGAAGAAGACGCTGGCGATGGATAGGACACACATTGAGGAAACCTGTTGATAGCATTACAAGGCAGTCCTTGTTCTGGAATCCACAGGGAAAGAGAGACAGAGGTAGACCAAAAAACACATAGTGAAGAGAACTGGAAACAGAGGTGAAAATGATGAGGAAAACATGGAAAGAACTTGAGCGGATGGCACAGGACAGGAAGACTTGGCATGTGTTTGTTGAAGGTCTATTCTCCGTGGGGAGCTAAAGGGTATTGAATTGATTGAATACATTAAACGCATGTGTACACTACACTCATGTAAACTAAACTCATGTGTACACTAAACTCATATGTACACTAAACTCATGTGTACACTAAACTCATGTGTACACTAAACTCATGTGTACACTTGTAAATACATTTTTGAACAAACATCATTTTCATGTTCGCTCCCTATGAGCCACAACAGCAGCTGATTCCCTTGCCAGAGGCCTGCACCCAGAATTCACCTGCTCTTACAGCGCTAGTTTCTGTAGCAAGCTATTTTACGTGATGAGGTGGCCAGTCTCAAGGCACAACCTCATATTAGTTTCTTGAGGGAGTAGCAGTCATTTTCTTTCTGTGTCTCTCCGGAGTCGTCGTTCCCCCCCCCCCCCCCCCCCCCCACCACTCCCCCCCCCCCCCCCCCACACCCGCCCCCCCCCCCCCCCCCCCCCCCCCCCCCGGGAACAATAAGGGGCATTTTTTGACAGTACTGCGCTAAAAAGAAAATAAATGGCTTAATTATACAAATTGTTGGT
Organism: Oreohelix idahoensis; assembly: GCA_024509875.1. Taxonomy (NCBI): domain Eukaryota; kingdom Metazoa; phylum Mollusca; class Gastropoda; order Stylommatophora; family Oreohelicidae; genus Oreohelix; species Oreohelix idahoensis. The sequence continues at coordinate 150,119 of JAMPIV010009915.1, forward strand.
CAAGTTGCCATCTTTACTGATGCACGGTCAGTAATTGCAAAGTTGAAAAGCCAAAATAATACAGACCTGGATACCTCAGAATAGTACTCCACAAACTTTGTCAACGATTCAAAAGGGTTGTGATCCAATGGATCCCATCTCATTGTAACATCACCGGCAATGAAGAGGCTGATAGAATGGCAAAAGAAGGTTCACATCTACCTCAGCCTGATGGAAGCATAACTTTCAAGGAGGCAAAGAGTTGTATCAGAATCAGATACAGAAACAAATGGAATGTGGAACATCCAGGTCACACACAGAATGATGCTTACTACCAGCTCAACAGAAGAGAACAAGTGGTAATCTTCAGACTCCGCACTGGCCACAACAGATTGAGATACCATCTATTCAACAAGCTAAAGATAGGAACTACCGACCAGTGTAACTCTGGCACTGATAAAATGGTTGCTGAACATCTGCTTCAAAATTGCCCCTTACAGTTGCGGTACAGAGAAAGCGCATTTGTCCGACGCCAGTTCCTTTCGTGGTAAAGCTTTACGGGGATTCAAATAGCTTCAAACTGACTACTGCTTTTTTTGAGAACATTCGAGCGGACGTCTGAGAGTGTACGAAAAAGAATATTCAACACCGAATAAAAATAGATAAATGTATAAATACACATAACATAAAAAGATCACCTTCTGGAACGCTCATTTCATTAAAACACTAATGACCTATTTATTACCTGAAGCTGTCTGAGCTTATGCACGTATATTATTGTACAAACGCATGCCAAGTCCTCCTGGTTATGTCGATGATGATACTTTCATGTATGTCACTTCCATTTCGGCATATCTACGACAGTCATTTAGTGCTACTACTGAGCTCATAGCATGATTTTATTAACTCGTTTTATTAATTTATTTCCTCATTATGATTTTCGTTCGTTGTTTTTTGTTCTTCTTACACTCTCAGACGTCTATTTGGGTGTTTTCAAAGAAAGCAGTAATCACTTTAAGGAAAACTGCATCTCCGTAGAGCTTTATTGTTTAATTTCTAAGTGGAGTGGTCTACCCCGCGTGACAGGCAGGATACGGTGCCATCAGACACTATTATTACAGTACTGTAATGTTTAAAAGTCTACTTACAAACATAATATACTTTTCTGTGTGCAATTTATGGTGGTATCAAAGGTAGAATTCGCCCCGGGTGCCAAATATTATAAGTACGCCTCTGATTTTTGCATTGATATTTCTTTGTTTCTGGTTTTGTATTTTTACTTGCTTATTCGTTGTACGTTTTCCTCGCATCACCTTTGTTGTTTATTTTTTCACCTGTCTGTATCCCTCATCTTATCTCTGTTTCTCATCCTTTTACGTGTTTGCAGTGGCTATGGTATTTTTCCTTTGAACGGTCTATATTTTTTGTCTTTGTCGCCTGTTTGTAACCGTGGCTGACGAAGAGTGTACAACGAAACGTTCTTTATTTCCTGTGTACTATCATTTTGTAAAGTGATTTCACAGGGCCGCTGTCCTGGAAAATTTAAAAATAAGAAACCTACCCACCAAATGTATTTATAGAATGTGTGATTCCTATATACACACATTGGGATTCTCGCCGGTGCTACGGAGTTCGTGCACTGTTGTGAGATCCTCCTTGTGTGATCTAAGGGAGGAGATCGGAGCACTGATGGAGTTGTCCGTATGCAATGAAGATAGTCCTTAAAAACCAAACCAAATCAAACCGAACTGATTCTATTTCATTTTCTTTTTTTAATTTATGTAGCAAGTCCATTAGTCACGTGTCGTCAGCTCAAAGTATATCCATGTGTTCCTCATCATTTCTATTTCTGTCTCCGGTTGTCTTCTCCGTCTGTTTGTCTGTCAACATGTACTTCTCTTAGCCTGGCAATTTCAGAACAATAAGTGTCCTTAGCGTTGCGTCTTATCAATCTCCAGCGTCTTTTTGTCAACTTGTAATGTTTTTCAAGTGATAAACTCCTCCCTTGTCTCGTAACGATGTTTCCATACTTCGATCGTTCGATTGTGTTGTTTGATGTAACAGCTGATCTATCATCGAATGTTTTATTCCAGCAAAATCGTGCTCAAAGACTTATCTTTGAATTTATTAAGATAATGTGTGTCAGTATGAATGCACGTTTTTTTTTTTCTAAGCATTTGGGACATATATGAGGATCAAGAGAAATCAAGTCCAACACAAAAATAAGAATCTTCAACTCAAATGTCAATTCAGTACTATTATATGGCTTTGAAACACGGAGAACAGCAAAAACAATATCCAAAAAGCTACAGACTTTCGCAAAGCGGTGCTTGCCTAGAATAGCAGGATTAAAATGGTATGATAAGGTCATCAATGTTGAACTGATGACAAGAACCAGACGAGTGCCGGTGAAAGAAGAGATGAGAAGAAGACGCTGGCAATGAATATGACACAAATTGAGGAAACCTGTGGATAGCATTACAAAACAGTCCTTGTTCTGAAACCTCTAGGGTAAGAGTGGCAGGGATGGACCAAAAACTGGAAACTTGACACAGAAGTAAAAATTATGTGGAAAACGTGGAAAGAGTCTGAGCTGATGGGATATAACAGGAGGACTTAGTATGTGTTTGTTATAGGTCTATGCTCCTTGGGTAGCTAAATGGTATTGATTGATTGATGTATGGAAATCATCATTTCTGCTACCTTTCGCTTCTGTTAGCGTAGAATTTTACAGTAGCATAGAATTAAGCTAAACCATTCTTTGTTTGGTGTTGTCGCATTGTATAGTTTCCATGTGTTGTTGAGGAGACATAGAAGGAATATAACAACTCATACCTCAGGTAATTTGTACGAGGCGACTAATTCGATGTTGTCCGTGACGCTTGACACCTAATAATTCAAAACATGTTGCTACAGAAAGCCACTGCTGCAAGAATGCATTAATACTTTTTCGTAGGTTTTCTCGGGGGATGGGAGAGGAGGAGGGGGCAGCCGAAGTGGTAGCCTCATGTTCCGTACGGAGTTAGAAGGAAACTAATGATGATGATGATGATGATGATGATGATGATGATGATGATGATGATGATGATGATGATGATGATTAGGTGTTCTCATATTTCCCAGCATTTAATTTGGCCGGTAAGGAATAATGAGAGTTTTATGGTGATATATACTAGTCGCCATTAAAAACGCATCGAAATCGTGACATGTTTTCACTGTTGAAATGTTTATGCAAGTGAGCGATTTTCAAACCCCGAAAGTGTGCAAGTGATGAAGTTCATGTATTCCCATTTTACTGTCGATGTGATGTTTACTTCAAATTTTGCGTGCTTCGTGCAAAACAAGGTTTTTGATAAATTCTGGCTTTATTAAAAGTCGAATCACATTGAAATTTGGCACACGCATTAGTCAAGTTTCAGCGAGTAAAAAGCCATTATCTGTTTTCATCGAAAGAAAGTCTGTTAATGTTTTTGTCATGCCTCGACTGTCGTCACAAGAGCGATGGCAAGCTGTTGGTATGCTCAGCAGTGGAATGGCGACCAGAGACGTTGCCAGACATTTCAATTGTGACCAGTCTACTATAGTGAGGCTGAACCAGCGATTTCGGGCGACAAGCCTGTATTGATGCTGTAGGGGGTCATACACGGTATTAATGATGGCTGTGACTGAATGACAGTGAGTGCGACTTTTGTTTTTACACCTAGGGTTGACAACTGCTTAGGAGCCGGTTCTGAATTGTCTCATGTTTAATAATACAGCAAATTTGGGTTAGTAAATGGATCAGAAATGTAAAATCAGTGGTTTCATGTATTTTAAATTTAGCACAACGAGTTGCGGTTCATAAACTAATGCGATGCGTTTTTAATGGCGGCTAGTACATATATGGAATGAACATTTTTAATGAGACCACATATACTTATGGTTTTGTATGTTTAATACTTTCAGTTGTATTTTGTTATATATATTCACATGGACAATCAGACCTACCAGGCAGCGAATAAAAGCAGACAACCTCGCAAAACTAGGAGCAGGCATAGTTCTAGCTTACACTCCATCCAACATGCAGACATCTAAACTAATATTCTGAAACAACTTCGAAGTAGAATGACTGAACTGATGGGCAAAGGGGTCGACTGGACGTGCCATGTATAAAGAAAAGACCCACCCCAACAAAAATTACAATGCCAACTGCCTACGATGGGCGAAGCAGAGCATAATCTTCCAATTAAGAACAGAAGACGCCAGACTCAACAAGCACTTTAAAAAATGTAACCCCTCACATGAGCTTAATTGTCGCAACTGTACCCATCGATATGAGACAGTATCGAATGTGCTGCTCACTTGCCCAGACAGGTGAAAGCTTTTGCCGGGCTCCCCAACAAAATTACAAACTGTTTATATGGCACCACTCAACAGCTACAGAACACACGCAAATTCTTCAACTTGGCGTTGGCTGCGAAAGAGCGACGGGCTCTGCAGCCCTAGTCAAAGAAGACCAATAATATATTTACATGTAATTGTTTTTTCTTGCTACTTTCCGTGTCTTGTGTCATTTGTAACATACTTGTTTTGCTTACTTTGTCTTTCGTTATTGTTATTGTAGCTAAAGAAATGTTTTATTTTTCATGAGACGTCCAATGATAATATTGTATTGTTTCCTGGTAAATCTGAATCCTTACTATTTTCACACTAGGCTTTTCAAACCAGTTTTACTGCACTCCAACCTTTAAATGGGGGTCCGTGTGGCAGTGTGATTATATTGCGTGCTTGTAGAGGCAAAGGAATTGGGTGCAAAAACCACGGCACGTCACGCTTTAGTCTACCCAGCTATAGAAATGAGTACCCAATTCTGGTCGCGAGCTGGGGAAGGTAAAGGAAGATATGAAGATGTGGTCATTCCAGCTCATAATGGATGAGACCTAATATAGGTGAAGCCTGTAACACTTCACTTCTCTGTAGCAATATCTAATATGGGACTACGTTCACCTTTTTGTACCCTTTATCTACACATCTTTTGTCAAGGAAATATTGTAAGTTGGGTGGTGAAAATAAACTTTGTCTGTTGGATCTGGACTGCATGTGTTGTTGAAACAAAGGCTCAATATGAGGTTGATATCTTACAAATTTTTTTTTTCGTACGCCCGCTATTACTCAAGAGTATCCATTTTTTCTTGCACAGAGACAGGTGTTCCTCGCCATTCCGGCAGATACTCGCCGATTCCGGAGGTACCCATTAGAGCTGGGTCGGCTCAGGAGCCGCCAGTCCCTGGTCGACGACACTTCTTCATATGACCTCGCCAGGGCTCGAGTTAATCCAGTCCAAATCCCGGTCGACGAAAAATCTTCAAATGTGCTCGCCCGGGTTTGATCCTGGGTCACCTGGTCGCCAGCGCAGTGTGGTTACCACTATGCTAGCGCGGCTCCCATATATCTTACAATAATTGTGGTAGAAACTCCTTTGCCCTAACCTTTGCACATTTCTCAGCAGGTGTTCATGATGTCTTCGGTGAAAGTGTTCCGATTACAGGACCCATCCTTCTGGTGGTTGGGGTGCTTATGCTGCTTCTGGCTATCCGGCAATTTTATTTGACCCACGTGAGGAAGAAAGCCCACACAAAGGCTTTAAAGGTCAGTGCCGTTACATTTACCTCTTGTCACTAGGATTATTTCCCTCACCATGAAAACAAGGACAAAAAACATAAACACACACACACACACACAGGTTGTAATTCTAGCGTACTATCGGGTAACTAACCATCCGTCAGACCTAAATTATGAAGAAAATTGTGCATCTTAATAGAACAAATTGCATGGGCTTTTGAGGATTTCATTTGCATAAAGTAGTTCGTTAAAAAGGAGGCAAGATGGTTAGAAGATTTAGATTAACCACGCCCAAAGACAAACGCTTGAAAATTGTAGTTCCAATGTCCTTTCTGTTGGCCAAAAACAAAAAAAATGCTTGAAAACTAGTTCTAATACTCATGCAGCTTATATTGCGAAGAAAATTATATAATTTTATAGAATGAAACGTAAAGGGGTTATGAAGATCTTGATTTAAATAAAGTATACCCTTGTAAAACTGATACACTGATTAAAAGACTTGCACAAAACCACACCCAAAATAACACAACTGAAGATTGTAGATTTATTGTGCACTCAGTCAGAGAACCAGTGTCCGTAAAGCCTATATCATGAAAGACATTATGCACCTTCACAGAAAAAAACGTAGCGGCTAATGAAGATATTTGATTTGTATTCGGTATGTCTTTGTAAAGGAGGCAATATTTTTAGAAGACTTGCATTAATGTTAGGGTTCTAAAGGCGACCTGCAGGAACATCTGTTAATGAATCATCGTCATCATTTCCAGTTGCAGTCCTTATGGTGTATAGAGCCACCAGTGTTGAAGGTCACATTTCATTAAGCCTCGCCAAGCTGTCAAATGCTCTAGCAGACATAGTTTCTGTGTCACTTTGGTTTAAATAATGAGGTTGGCAGTCCCAATCATAACCTCATGTAAGCCGCCATTGTAAGACGTTCCTGACGTACTGTAGTTCTGTTTTTTCTTTGTCTCTTCGGATACCCCCGGGAACTACACGGGGATGTTAATGTCCGATTTACTTTTTTTTTAAATTAGTGTTTCTTTACAACAAGCTTACAAATATCCATAAGCTGCCACGATGTTCCTCAACTAATCCGCGCTAAATGGATATTCTTGTTTATTAAATCCTCACGGAAAATGTGTTCCCCTAAATTTGCAAATGATATTTTTTTTCGAGATTATTCTTTCCCTTTATATCTTCTAAAAGGCACGAGGAAATGAATTCCACCATGCTTCCGGTCTTACAAAGCGCGTGACCTTGAATTTTGTTAATGCCTTTTTGTATAAGGATGTGAAGGAAGGACAAAAAAAAAAAACCAGGACAATAAGCAAGTTATTCTGACTGGCTGTAATTTAGCATACGTTATGTGACATTAATGTTAATCTGTTTGTGAACTCATTGAGAATGAACGATATTCAGAAATACGTAAGCTGAATAACCGTGCAAGCTGGACAAAAGACCAGGAAAGTACGTGAGGAACAACATGTGACCAAAAGACGCTGGCTATGGAATAACACACACAATTAAGAAACTAGCTGATATCATTACATGGCAGTGCTTAGTCTGGAGTCCCAGGGGTACAATAAATAGTGAGAGGCCGGAAAAAAAAAACCAAGAAGAAAGGAGTTGAAGTAAAGGACAAAGAAGATATGTAGGCCTAAAGATTGTGAAGGTATGACGTAGGACAGAATAGCTTGGCCGTGATCTCAATAAAACGGTTTGCTCAACAGGGAGCGAAATGCTAATGATGATGAAGATAAATTTGTGTCTTGCGTGTTATACATGATCTGCCTAGTATCGTTTAACCCATGTTTGGGCGTGAACTGTAAAGTTCCATGGGGGAAGGGGGGGGGGGGGGGGGTCCCCTGCCTAGAAGAGGAAAAAATAGGCCTACTGATCCCCCCGGTATGTCATGAGAAGCCACTTATATGAGGTTGTGCAAGGAACTGGCTACCTCAGCATGTAAAATGAATTGCTCCAGAAACCACAGCTGCAAGACCATGTGCTTTTACTTAGACTTCCTCATGAACGTCATGTCGCAGGGTTTTATCCGTGATCCATAAGGAGTGAAAAAAGAGATGATGATGATTATGATGATGTTTGGATGTAAAACCAAAAATGATAGAAGACGCTTATTAAATATTCGTCTTTTTGAGAATAAATAATGCATTTTGCTTTCTTTGAATACGTTTTGAATGCATTTGTTCTGCACTGTTTTACGAGGGAAGGTCAAAATGTAATGCCTCCTATTTTTTATGTATGTAATTACTGCATCGGTGTGCAATTTGTAAATTTAGCAGGATTCCTCAAACACTCTTCTGCACTGCATAGCATTACCAACCTGTTTCAGTAACAGGTGGCACCACTGTAACAGTTTAAAAATGGCTGCCAAAGACGTTCGGTTAAAACAACGTTATGTTAAACCCAATATTTTAAACTGTTTTCTTTAAGTGTGACAGTATTACCTGGCTTTCTAATATCCTCACTTTGTACTCTGTCACGTGATCTGGATAAGGCGATTAATATGAAGCTGTGCAAGGTGCTGGCAGCTTCATCATGTAAAACAGCATCACTACATAAACTAACACTGCAGGAGCATGTAAATGCATAATGATAGCAAACTGCAAGGGGATCAGCTGCATGGATGACCCCGTGTTCCAGAGGGAGCAAAGAAGAAAAATTACGATGATGATGATAAATTTGATGATGATGATGATGATGACGATGGTGATGGTGATAATGATGATGAAAATGATGGTGACGATGAGGATGGTGATGATGACGGTGATGAGGATGATGATGATGATGATATTGATGATGGTGATGATGACTATGACGACGACGTCAATGATTATGATGATACTTTGTCACACATAAGTCTCTTAGCAGGTGAAAACTGCATTTTTAAACACGCTTTTATTAGCCCATAGTTTTCTTTATTTTAATTAACTCGTATTTTAATTAACGCGTTATAAGAATATGCTGCCTGCTCCTTTGACCTGTCACAGGTTCATGAACCATTTCCATGGTGACCTGGTGGGGGCTGTCATGTTTATCGTTGCGACTTCCAGGCACAAGGTCGCACCACGCTAACCCACGCAGCACTCAGCTAGACGAACATTCCTACGACACGGAAAATCGATTGAAATCTGGTGGTTGCAATTAATGGATAGGATTTTGGGAACGACAGTTGCAAATAAAAGCTGAAAACGTGCGTCGTAACTCTAACACACTGAATCAGTCAAGAACCTTGCGAGTCAGCATTATTTTTTTACCCGGAGTCATATCAGCTTATTCTATAGTGATGAACTTACAGTTTGTTTTTAGTTATGTATTAATTTATTTTTTATTTTATCAACTGGAATTCATGTCAGACAATTCAGTCATTCTGTTTCGTGTAGTTCCCATGTCAGACAATTCAGTCATTCTGTTTCGTGTAGTTCCCATGTCAGACAATTCATTCATTCTGTTTCGTGTAGTTCCCATGTCAGGCAATTCAGTCATTCTGTTTCGTGTAGTTCCCATGTCAGACAATTCATTCATTCTGTTTCGTGTAGTTCCCATGTCAGACAATTCATTCATTCGGTTTCGAGTAGTTCCCATGTCAGACAATTCAGTCATTCTGGTTCGTGTAGTTCCCATGTCAGACAATTCAGTCATTCTGTTTCGTGTAGTTCCCATGTCAGACAATTCAGTTGTTCTGTTTCGTGTAGTTCCCATGTCAGACAATTCAGTTATTCTGTTTCGTGTAGTTCCCAGGGTTCATTGAAGATACAAAGAAAGAATAGGACTATTGAGGCGTGTCGTACCAGGCAACTAATCCGAGGTTGAGTGTGGGGCTGGTAACGTCACAATATAAAACAAATTGTTACAGAAACCACCGTTGCAAAAGTTTGATTTCGATTGGTTTGGATTTCAAGGAACATCTTCATTGCACGCGGACAACGCCATCAGTGCTTGTGACGTACGTCTAGTTTGACAAGTGAATTCTCCCTGATATGATGGATGATTAAAAGGGACTTTTAGCTTTTCATAACATTAGAACCCCTGAACATTTGTTGTAACTTTTCGTTTGCCAGAACTCATTCCACCGGGACTCATTTAGTAGGCGGCACGAGATCAAAGAGACGAACTGAGGGATTTTAGGGGAGACTATCGGCGCTATCAAAGACAGTAGTGGTCCCTGATACGAGACGCAGTTGCTTGCCGCTATTTTCGCGTCTCGGTGTCAATCGAGGAACCGAGCGAACGGGGGAAAGCGAAACGGGCAGCAGCGAGCGGATACGAAGACCAGGGGGCGGCTTCTTCTCTTGAATTGGCGGTCAGATCCCCAAAAGTTCGTGAGATCAAATAAGCTGTCAAGTTTATCATGTCCCACTCAACTTACATTCCATTTTAGCTAAATAGACCATGAAGAACTAGACACGTTATCACTCGCTGGCCAGACCTTTACAGAAGCACTAGCTTTATTGAAATCTTGTTATAGATTTTCCCCTGGATTTTATATATATATTTGCAGTGTTTTCTATTCTGTGCAGAGCGGTAATATATATTGCGTAAAGTGATCAGTGGTCTAGTTCAGTCATTCTATTTCAATGGAGTTTGTGTTAATTTAAATCTATTAAATTAAACCATCTCAATAGTTCCAGTGGTAAATATAATGATCTATCTATTATATTATTTCAAAAGATAATAGATGCTTAAATTAACTTTTAAAGTCGCGAAGGAATTTATAATTAATAAATTCAGTTAAGTCCTAGTTTTATAGATGTGGGTTTTTAACCACTAGAATTCGCGCAGTGTTTATTAAATACATAATTAAATACTCGAGTGTATTATAGGCTTAACGGGAAATTCATCGCGCTTTAGAAGGTTATTTGTTTTCGGTATATTACATGTCTTTTTTTTCTTTCATACAGAGTGATCGTAACCTGTGCGATCCCAGCATTAAGAAAGCAATAAAGAAATCAATCTAAGCAAGGCAAAGCATAAACAGTGTGTAGAGTTCCCCTGACGCAGAACTTGTTGAGACTGTGTAAAATTTTAATCTTTGAGGCGATTCTATGTTTGGAATTCCGCTATCTAACTTATAGCAAAGAAAGCACACCCAAAGACAAATTTAACGCACCATCAAACAACTTAAGTCGTAACGGGAAGAAGAACACTGGCCCGAGCTTTGTTAGTTTACTGACACAGAGAGATAATTCATAATTTCCTAAACAGTGATGTGACTAGTTTTCTCACTGGACTTAAACCATACCTCACGGATAAAGTGTACCAGCACGCGTAAGAATTTTATTATCAGCGGCATAGTCAAATAGACCACACCATCCTCACCCCGGTATCAGAGACCGTGCCCTCCCATAGAAACTGTTATTAAGAAAAGAGTCACAACTACAGATTCATTTTCCAGCGATTACGGGATCCTTTTATGTGCTGACCGCCTACCCGCAAATCTGGGGCTAGAACTTGAACAAACACTCATACATTTAGTTTGAGGTGTAACTGCTGTTGTGTTATTCTATGGAGTGCAAGATTTTTTCACAATCGGTAAGTGAGAGCAAGATGAGTGAAGGCCTTTGCTAGCGCGTGTATGAATGACAGGAAATTAATTCTTTTGTGTGACCATTTTGTTAACTTGCTTACCTGGTAATATATATCTTTTCTGTATACCCTACATTGTTCCTTTAAGTGGGATAGTGGATAATTTGTTAACTCTGTTTAAAACCACCTCCTTTCCATTTGCTTAGTAAAGGGAAGAACAGCTGGGAAGAACAGGTTTTTTTTCTATCACCTATACCTAATTTTGTAACACCTCTTTCAGAGTAATTAACTTCACTGTTAGGTTAACGTACCTATGTTCCTGATATTATCTATCTTTGGACTGGGTTTATCTTTGTCTAATAAGCGGGAAGGGCTTAGTCGATACCAATCTTCTTCACCCCTTCCAAACTTGTTATTTGCATTTGTGTACTTATGATAATTTATGTAATATCTGATATTTATAGTGATTGATGTTTAAAGTGAATAAAATCACATAAACTCATTTAGTTCTGTGTGTTGGATATACCCAAAGCCCAACTTTTCCCCTTATTCGTTTAATATAGTTTGTATCAACGTCGCCTGTGTGTGTGAAAAAACACCAAATCGGTGTGCGCGCAGATGCGGGTCTGGAAAACTGGCAACTAATTGTTTGACCAGGAGAGTGAAAGAGAAGATTGAGAGAAACGATTTGTCGTAAATAAGTCTGTCTTTACTCTCCTCCAGCTCGCTGTGAAGCAACTATTAAATCTCTACATTTTCTATCACTGAGCTTTCCATCATCATTTTTTCACTCTAAACCGGACCACTATTTCTAAGACTCTTTTCTCTCAAAATAAATTTACGACAATATTTGGCCGGTTCGCCGGGATAATTTTGAGATACATTTGATGCACACATATTTGTGGGCTGGTTCTGGGATCTTGAGCTACATTTGAGGCAATCGCATAGCCGGGATAAAGATATTTTGAGTCTGATTTAGTTTGGGTCTAACTAGGTAGAGTGTGAATGATTTGTCTTTGTGAATTAGGGAAATAAATAAATAATTACACCCCTAGACAAACGTTCTTTAAGTATTTGGGTTGTCCACACAGCATATTTTCAGGTTGTTTTCTCTCCACAGCAGTAGAAAGTACAGATAAACAAATATATTTGCTATTATAATTATCCTCTGGCGGAGATAATTCAATTTCTTTCTTTATAAAAGTTGCTGGGATTGCGTGATTGTTTTACAGTCACTAAGGTTTTTGAAGTTAAAAAGAGTTGAGCTTAGCTAAAGACGGATTGTTCTGATTTTTAAAAATTAAGTTAACAACGTCTCATCTCAATAATTGACTTTAGGGACGGAGTTTGTTGTCAGAGATTAAAATTTAGGGGAAATTTTTTTTTTCCTTTTAAATTGTTTTAATATAAATTTTTCTCTACTGTTAGTAAAAGTAGATTCTTTTCCAGTGTAACTTACCATTTAGTGGCATAGTCGCTTGCGTTTAGAGCCTAAATTGCCAGATAATAGCAGCGATAAGTTTGCACAGTACAGGTAGGAGGTAACACAGGTAAATTTGTACTTGTGTTTTTTTTTCTCGTAGCGGTTCAGAGTTCCTCCCTTTCGCGTTTCTTCTTACTAGTTCTCTAAGCATACTTCATCTTATTCTTTAACAATGGCAGAGAGGATAAAGATGAGGTCCATCTTGAGGCTGGAAGCGAAAGAGGCAGGATTAGATGCAGAAGCTGCAAACGCGTTTATTAACCAGGAATTGGAAATATATGACGCGGAGCAACAGAGAGCCGAAGCTGAGAGGAAGGCGGAGCAACAGAGAGCCGAAGCTGAGAGGAAGGCGGAGCAACAGAGAGCAGAAGCTGAGAGGAAGGAAGAGAAAGAAAGAACAGAGAGGAGAGAAGCCCAGGAGAGGGCAGATAAGAAAGAAGCGGCAGAACGTCTTTTGGAACAGATGAAAATTGAAGCAGAGATGGAAACTCGCAGAGAGAGAGAGAGACAAGGAAAGACAGCATCAACTGGCGCTTAAGGCTCTAGAGAGTCGGGGCGCCTCTACTTCGACTAACGGAGAGCCGTCTTCGCCCCAGTCTCAATCAATGGACCTCTCCAGTACTCAATCTGCCCAATTAACTGCTATGTCGTTTTCTTTAGAATCTTTTCCTAGCCCTAACGAAAAAATTGACAGCTACCTAGAAAAATTCGAGAGACTCGCGAATCTTTATGGGTTAGAGAGTACCCGCTGGGCGCTCAAACTTTCAACGTCACTGAAAGGCAATGCTTATGACGTGTACACAAAGCTGGGACCGAATCAACATGATTACGACATGTTGAAAAAGGCCTTACTACAGCAGTTTGAGATGACTGCCCGAAAGTTTCTGCAGTTGTTCAGAAACAGCCGAAAAGAGAGCACGGAAACATTTCCCCAGTTCTCTTCACGTCTCACGGGTTATCTGACAAAGTGCATTGAATTATCTGACCTACCTCTTTCATATGAGGGACTCCTCGAACTTGTTCTTGTGGAGCAGATAAAATCCACTTTGTCGAATGAAACTCGTAGATTTTTGGCGGAACAGGGGGCAGTCAGGCTTGAAGACATACTCAATAAAGCCGAACGCTATAGCAATGCAATGGCCGAACTTCCCAGCACTAAACGTAAACCCACCGATGAGCCATCTCGAAAACAGAATCTAGAGCAGGCACCCTATTCTTCCACTTCCTCTCAACATTATAACCAACGAGATAACAATACCCAGAACCCCCCCCCCCCCCCAGGAAAAATCGAAATTCTACAAAACCCGATACCCCCCCCAACACAAATTCTGATCAACCCAACAAGCCTACGTGGCAGCGCGGCCACCAAGGTCAAGGAAAAGGGAAGACCCCTACACCAGGAACGTCTGATCAGGGCAAACAAACCGGTGCAAACCGCATTGGATGTTTGCATACAGCCTCGAAAGGTAGAGTCAATGTCAGTGATTCTCAACCTGAGGGGGACCGACCCTCAACTCGAGGAACTGTAATTTTGAACGGTACCTCTACTACTTGTCTTTTTTACACTGGATTAAGTTTTGATTGTATTGTCGCTAGGCACCTAGTCAAACCCGGTCAGGAGACAGAGGAAACCGTCAAACTTAGTGGAGTTTTCAGGAGTGATGCACCCAGGACGCTTCCTATCGCACTGGTAGAAATACACTCTGACTTTGTCAGAGGAGTTATTAAAGCGGCCATAATGGATGATCCGATCTACCCAGTTATCCTGGGATGTAGATATGTGTTCATTGGGAGACCTAAGGAGCCGACTGTGGCAGCGGTAACCACAAGAGGGCAAGCCAAGAAGGAGAGGGAGCCTGCGCCAAACTTGTTGCCGAATGAACTGAAGGAGGCGCAACAAAAGGACCCTACTCTGGCGCCCTGCTTTAAAAAACTGCCCATGGCTAAGGACCCCAGACACAACGGAGACATCTTTTCTAAGGATGGTGTATTGTATCGTAGAACGGGCAACCCGGACACGGGGAATAACCAGCTCCTAGTACCGACGCAGTACAGAAACCAGATCTTAGAAATGGGGCACTCTCTTCCCTTTAGCGGACACATGGGACAAAACGCCACTATTCAGCGAATAAAAAAACCACTATTGGTGGCCAGGAATGAACTCTGACATTGTCAGGTATGTGAAATCCTGCGCCCAGTGCCAACGGGTAGCACCCAAGCACTTGACACCCCCAGTACATATGGGGCAAATGCCAATAGTAGGGACTCCATTTGAACGGGTTGCTGTCGACATTATTGGTCCTCTGGAAAAGACCAAAAGAAGGAACAGGTTCATCCTGACCTTAGTTGACACTTGCACTATGTGGGCCGAAGCCGTACCGCTACCATGCACTAATTCCAAGCATGTCGCAGAAGCCCTTGTGCAAATTTTTACACGGTTGGGATTCCCTCAACAAGTTTTGACGGACAATGGATCCCAATTCCGTAGCCTGTTAATGGAGGAGATCTTTAAGATCTTGAGGGCCAAACACATCCACACAAGTCCCTACCATCCGGCCGGAAATGGGCTCGTGGAACGTTTTAACGGTACCCTCACCATGATGTTACGTAAGCTGGGTCAGGAGAAACCGGAAGACTGGGACCAATATATATCGGCTGCCTTATTCGCCTACCGAGAGGTACCCCAAGCGTCTACGAGTTTTGCGCCAGCTACACTTTTATTTGGCAGACCTATTAAGGGGCCACTAGAAGCCTTACTTCGGTCCCTGACAGACCAGAAGGCTGACGAGACAGTCGTCTCTGCAAGCAAGTATGTATCTGAGCTTAAGGAAAGGCTAAAGCTAGGATGGGATCTAGCTACTACCAACCTTAAGAAAGCCCGCGCTAAAATTACTAAAAGATACAACAAAGCTGCAAAAGAGAGAGAACTACAACCAGGGGAGAAAGTCCTATTGCTACTTCCAACCGGAAGCAATAAACTTCGCATCGGATGGCAAGGACCGTTTACCGTCCTTAAAACGATCTCACGTACCAACTACAAGATCTCCATCAAAGGAAAGGAGAAGGTCTTCCACATAAATCTGCTAAAGAAATATTTGGAAAGACCGGTGCCATCCTCCGAGCATCTCCTGGCTGTCGCCATAGCAACGGAAGACGAGGAAGATGATGATGGTTGCATGGAGTATCCATTGCAACCCACAGAATCCTTTAAAGATGTCAAGTTCGGCGACAATCTCTCACCAGAACAACAAACAGAAACCAGGGCTCTACTAAAACAGTACAGTGCAGTCTTAACGGATGTACCTGGTCGAACAAATCTCATTGAATTTGATATGAAATTAACAAACGAGACCCCTGTTCAAACCAGAGTTTACCCCATCCCGTACGCTAAAGCTGATGCACTTCGCGGAGTAAGAGAAATAGAAAAGCTGCGCCAGGCAGGAATTATCAGTGAGTCTACATCTCCTTACAGCTCGAGTGTAGTGCTGTTGCAGAAGCCCAATAAGGAAGTTCGGCTGTGCATTGATTACAGGTTGCTAAACGCTGTAACGGAATTCCAGCCCGAACCTCTCCAAACTGTTTCTGAGTTGTTCACCAAGCTCAGCAAAGCAAAGATCTTCTCCAAGATTGACCTCAGCAAAGGTTATTATCAAATACCAGTCAAGGAGGAAATTAAACCTTTGTTAGCTTTCAGCACTAGTGAAGGACATTACACATTTAACGTGATGCCGTTCGGTTTGCATAACGCACCAGGAGTGTTCACCAGGATGATGAGGAAGCTTCTACAACCTTTGCAAAGTCCCCATATCCATAATTTCATGGATGACATCTTAATTGCATCGGAAACCTATGAAGAACATATTGCTACGGTTGCTATGCTCCTCAGGAGACTACAGGAAACGGGTCTTACAGCCAGACCTAGCAAATGTCTCATCGGGTTTGAACAGTTAGACTTCCTGGGGCACACTATTTCTCACGGATGCAGTTAGCCTATTAAGAAGAACGTGGAGAAAATAATGGCAGCAAAAAGACCCCGAAGGAAGAAAGACGTACGTTCCTTCATATCGCTATGTGCATACTATCAGAAGTACATCCAGAACTTCAACGGACTGACGGCACCGCTGACTGACCTCACAAAGAAAGGTTGTCCTGATAAGGTCATATGGGATCAAAAGTGCGAACACGCGTATAGCACTTTGAAAGGACAGTTGTCTGCATACCCCATCTTGAGGTTGCCTGACCTCAAGAAACCTTTCGTACTGAGAGTCGACGCGTCAGGTCAGGGCATTGGGTCAACACTGCTTCAAGCCGATGACAGCGACCTGAACATGCTATTTCCAGTTGCCTATGGCAGTCGGAAATTAAATAAAGCGGAACGGAACTACAGCGTAGTTGAAAGGGAATGTCTTGATTTGATTGACGGTATCAGACGCCGTCATGAGTTTCTTTATGGTACATCTTTCACGGTGCAAACAGACCACGCTCCGTTAGCATTTCTTGGTGCCAATAAAGAATTTAACGCTAGGATCATGCGTTGGGCCCTCCTTTTAAGCGTTTATTCTTTCAAAGTGGAATATATTCCGGGAAGACAGAATGTCGGGGCTGATTTCCTGAGTAGAAACTGGTCTACAGAGGAAGAAGAGCAAACTGAAGATACCACTCATCCTAAAATCACCAATCAGGTCACCTCCATTGTCAAAAAAATGAAACATGAAAAATGGTTTCATGTCTAAAAGTGGGGACGATTGTGACGTACGTCTAGTTTGACAAGTGAATTCTCCCTGATATGATGGATGATTAAAAGGGACTTTTAGCTTTTCATAACATTAGAACCCCTGAACATTTGTTGTAACTTTTCGTTTGCCAGAACTCATTCCACCGGGACTCATTTAGTAGGCGGCACGAGATCAAAGAGACGAACTGAGGGATTTTAGGGGAGACTATCGGCGCTATCAAAGACAGTAGTGGTCCCTGATACGAGACGCAGTTGCTTGCCGCTATTTTCGCGTCTCGGTGTCAATCGAGGAACCGAGCGAACGGGGGAAAGCGAAACGGGCAGCAGCGAGCGGATACGAAGACCAGGGGGCGGCTTCTTCTCTTGATTTGGCGGTCAGATCCCCAAAAGTTCGTGAGATCAAATAAGCTGTCAAGTTTATCATGTCCCACTCAACTTACATTCCATTTTAGCTAAATAGACCATGAAGAACTAGACACGTTATCACTCGCTGGCCAGACCTTTACAGAAGCACTAGCTTTATTGAAATTTTGTTATAGATTTTCCCCTGGATTTTATATATATATTTGCAGTGTTTTCTATTCTGTGCAGAGCGGTAATATATATTGTGTAAAGTGATCAGTGGTCTAGTTCAGTCATTCTATTTCAATGGAGTTTGTGTTAATTTAAATCTATTAAATTAAACCATCTCAATAGTTCCAGTGGTAAATATAATGATCTATCTATTATATTATTTCAAAAGATAATAGATGCTTAAATTAACTTTTAAAGTCGCGAAGGAATTTATAATTAATAAATTCAGTTAAGTCCTAGTTTTATAGATGTGGGTTTTTAACCACTAGAATTCGCGCAGTGTTTATTAAATACATAATTAAATACTCGAGTGTATTATAGGCTTAACAGGAAATTCATCGCGCTTTAGAAGGTTATTTGTTTTCGGTATATTACATGTCTTTTTTTTCTTTCATACAGAGTGATCGTAACCTGTGCGATCCCAGCATTAAGAAAGCAATAAAGAAATCAATCTAAGCAAGGCAAAGCATAAACAGTGTGTAGAGTTCCCCTGACGCAGAACTTGTTGAGACTGTGTAAAATTTTAATCTTTGAGGCGATTCTATGTTTGGAATTCCGCTATCTAACTTATAGCAAAGAAAGCACACCCAAAGACAAATTTAACGCACCATCAAACAACTTTAGTCGTAACGGGAAGAAGAACACTGGCCCGAGCTTTGTTAGTTTACTGACACAGAGAGATAATTCATAATTTCCTGAACAGTGATGTGACTAGTTTTCTCACTGGACTTAAACCATACCTCACGGATAAAGTGTACCAGCACGCGTAAGAATTTTATTATCAGCGGCATAGTCAAATAGACCACACCATCCTCACCCCGGTATCAGAGACCGTGCCCTGCCATAGAAACTGTTATTAAGAAAAGAGACACAACTACAGATTCATTTTCCAGCGATTACGGGATCCTTTTATGTGCTGACCGCCTACCCGCAAATCTGGGGCTAGAACTTGAACAAACACTCATACATTTAGTTTGAGGTGTAACTGCTGTTGTGTTATTCTATGGAGTGCAAGATTTTTTTCACAATCGGTAAGTGAGAGCAAGATGAGTGAAGGCCTTTGCTAGCGCGTGTATGAATGACAGGAAATTAATTCTTTTGTGTGACCATTTTGTTAACTTGCTTACCTGGTAATATATATCTTTTCTGTATACCCTACATTGTTCCTTTAAGTGGGATAGTGGATAATTTGTTAACTCTGTTTAAAACCACCTCCTTTCCATTTGCTTAGTAAAGGGAAGAACAGCTGGGAAGAACAGGTTTTTTTCTATCACCTATACCTAATTTTGTAACACCTCTTTCAGAGTAATTAACTTCACTGTTAGGTTAACGTACCTATGTTCCTGATATTATCTATCTTTGGACTGGGTTTATCTTTGTCTAATAAGCGGGAAGGGCTTAGTCGATACCAATCTTCTTCACCCCTTCCAAACTTGTTATTTGCATTTGTGTACTTATGATAATTTATGTAATATCTGATATTTATAGTGATTGATGTTTAAAGTGAATAAAATCACATAAACTCATTTAGTTCTGTGTGTTGGATATACCCAAAGCCCAACTTTTCCCCTTATTCGTTTAATATAGTTTGTATCAACGTCGCCTGTGTGTGTGAAAAAACACCAAATCGGTGTGCGCGCAGATGCGGGTCTGGAAAACTGGCAACTAATTGTTTGACCAGGAGAGTGAAAGAGAAGATTGAGAGAAACGATTTGTCGTAAATAAGTCTGTCTTTACTCTCCTCCAGCTCGCTGTGAAGCAACTATTAAATCTCTACATTTTCTATCACTGAGCTTTCCATCATCATTTTTCACTCTAAACCGGACCACTATTTCTAAGACTCTTTTCTCTCTAAATAAATTTACGACAGTGCTCCGATCTCCTCCCTTAGATCACACAAGAAGGATCTCATCATAGTGTACGAACTCCGTAGCACCAGCGAGGATCCAATGTGTGTAAACAGAAATCACACATTCTATAAATATGTACTGGGTAGGTGTCTTAATCGTTAAATTCTGCCAGGGCAGCGGCCGTATGGCCTACTCTTTACGAATTCCAACTGCCGAGAGATTTTTAACGTGCGCAACTTGCACATTGGACCTCCTATTTTTTTCGCCCTTATCCGAGAAGGCTAGGCATCCGATCTCACTACTCATGAGATCAGGTGGAGGCTGGTTTATTAGGAATCATTGGTTCTGAAAAAAATTCCCTGTGTTGGGAATCGAACCCGTTACCTTTAGAATTAGAGACGGACGCCATAATCTTAGCCCCTTCGACCCCCTCTCCGCTACAAGAGTATGTGACTGCTTGGCGCTGGCTTCCTGCAAGGGCATAAGTTGCAAACATTTATTACAAATAAGGGAGGGAAACCTGAGGCCTGTAAACAGTAAATTAATATGAAACAAATATAAAGGTATGTTATCAGGCACTCGCAGGAAATAAAGAAGTAGAACACCAGACAACAGAAAAAACAACAGACATGAGTGGCTTACCCAGGATTTGAACACTGGACCTTCCGTGCGACAACCCCGCCTAGCCATGCAAGCGAATCACACTATCCGCTCTGCCATCTACGCATCATCAAAAAATGATGTTTCAATGGCAGGTCAATAGTGCGAACCACAATACACGACAACAGAAGTCCTCCATGGGCAGTTCAGCCTATTAATGACGCAATCACTTCTGTTGTATTTCTATCAAGCAGTATAGGCCGAATCCAACAAGACCCTTAGGACCTTAATACTGTGTCCAGTAAATGATAGTAGACTAGAACAGTGAGAACAGGATAGTGGGTAGGTTTGGTATTGTACAAACATTTATTACAAATAAGGGAGGGAAACCTGAGTCCTGTAAACAGTAAATTAATATGAAACAAATATAAAGGTATGTTATCAGGCACTCGCAGGAAATAAAGAAGTAGAACACCAGACAACAGAAAAACAACAGACATGAGTGGCTTACCCAGGATTTGAACACTGGACCTTCCGTGCGACAACCCCGCCTAGCCATGCAAGCGAATCACACTATCCGCTCTGCCATCTACGCATCATCAAAAAATGATGTTTCAATGGCAGGTCAATAGTGCGAACCACAATACACGACACCAGAAGTCCTCCATGGGCAGTTCAGCCTATTAATGACGCAATCACTTCTGTTGTTCAAATCCTGGGTAAGCCACTCATGTCTGTTGTTTTTCTGTTGTCTGGTGTTCTACTTCTTTATTTCCTGCGAGTGCCTGATTGCATAAGTTGCAGAGATGGTTCTATCTTCCATAATGAGGTCAACGGAAAATAATGATGTTTATAATGATGTTTATAATGATGTTTATAATGATGTTTATAATGATGTTTATAATGATGTTTATAATGATTAAGTAGATGTGAACCCACGGTATTTAATAACTTTTTCGGAGCTGAAGTTCGTGTGTGTGTGGAAAGGGGGGGGGGGCTAATCTGTTGAGGCTGAAATTGACGAGCGCAAGAAAAATTGTCATGGCAACAGTCACATTTGATAATATCACTTTAAGTTCGTCTAACCATTCCAGAGAGAACAATGAACTGGTGCATTAGTGGACAGTCGCTTCTTTATGTAAGATTGGCTTCAACAGACACGAAGCATGTCGCAGAAGCCTTAGTGGGGTTTTCTCAGCAAGTGCTGACAGATAATGGGTCTCAGTTTCGCAGCTTGTTGATGGAGGAGATCTTCAAGATTCTCAGGGCGCAGCATATACACACCTCCTTCTATCACACCGCCGGAAATGGGCTCGTGGAACGGTTCAACGGGAGCCTGATCATGATGCTTCGCAAACTAGGGCAGAAGAGGCCAGAGGATTGGGACCTTTTTCTTCCGGCGGCCCTGTTTGCTTATCGAGAGGTCCCACACGTACCGCTTGCCACCAGCCACATTATTATTCGGTCGACCTATCAAAGGCCCAATAAAAGAACTGCTTAGATCGTTGACAGATCAGAGGGCCGACGAGACAATGGTGTCGGCCTCTAAATATGTAGAAGAGCTGAAGGAACGGCTACAGTTATGCTTGTGGCGAGTGTGCCGGAGAGGTTATTGATGTTACAAAACTACTTGTACTCAGAGTGAGGTCAAGCTATGTAAGTCCCTGAGTCTAATTGTTGATGATGATGTGTTCTCAGGGTACCTATCCGCTACCTCTCTAAGATTTCACTCTGGGAAATATTTTATGAGATTGTTATATGTTTTATGGCTACGTGTCTAGCGTAATGTAAGTATAGTGATTAGTGCATAAAACAAACACAACTGTAACTCAATGAAATTGAATTAAGTAAGACTGTTGTTAAGTTTATATAATTATGTTACAATTTTAATTTCCTGTCCCTCAAATCTTTTGGGGCAGGAATGGTTAAAAATGAAGAGAACTGTATTTACATATAATAAATAAATAAGGAGGACTCTTTGTCCATAACTTGATAATAAACAAGTGTCACAGTAGGTGTAGAACACAGACTGATGTAATACTGTCTAAACGTGATAGTCAATGGTGGGAGGGACTATTGTTGTCATCACGCCCACAATAATGAATGTTCAAGTGTGGAAATTTTTAATGAATGAGTTTTCAGAGCCCACTTAAAGAGACTTCACCTGATGTTTCTATCTGAAGTATTTTACAGTAGATCACACAAATTCAGCATAAGAGTTGTCTTCAGGCTATCAAATGCAGCATACAGCTTTTCTGAGGACTTCACTGTCCTCAAATTATGTCTTCACCAGGTTTCCTGCCACCAACTGGTAACAGGCAAGATAACCCTGAAAAAAGAAGGACATTCCCCTACTTTTTATATGCTGGTTATAATAATTCCCCACCTAATCACAACCATTATTAATTGTGGTCAGTATCGTGTGCCAAACATTTGCACTAGCCCCTATCTTATTTGACTTCACTCCGTACTGTGTGTACATTCTTCTTCCATATGGCTGTAAAAATGCTATGCAGCTGATCTTAATCTAACTGTGTTGAAATAATTGTCTCAAGTGGCAGCTTATTCTGGCAAAGCGTTTGTTTTATCTCCCCTTCCTAAACTATCATTAACCAATCAAACAAGTCAAGCAAATTTGACTGTTCAAAAACGCGTCCCGAAAATGTAACTTCCGAAGACTTTCAAAATTGAGCAGTTCCTCAGTGTGTTTGTCTGTCTGTCTTCAATTTTTATTTTCTACAATATCTCGGTTATTATTGGGTCGATTTCAATTTTTTAAAGTGATTCTTAAACTGCCCTTTGGCCTCTATCATCCTTTCTAGTTTTCATCTAACTCTTCTTCATCGTTTTCATCTATGTAATTTGTCTCTATATTCATTTTGAACAAAATGCTTTTCTATAAGGCAAGATAATTTATTATAGGGAATAGTATGGTATTTTTATACACAAAATTATCGCTATAATTCAAAACATCCATTTTATCTACCCTCTTTATGTTATCTAAGTTTCTCTCTTTCCCCTCCTCTCTGCACAAATTTGGTTTTAGTTTCAGTTTCAAACGCATAAGTTAGGCTTGATTCTTTTTCATTTTAATTCTCCCCCCCCCCCCCCCCCCCCCCCCCCCCCCCCCCCCCCCCCCCCCCCCCTCTCCCCCCCCCCCCACCTTTCCCCTCTCTCCCTTTTTCAAGACGAGGTAACAAGTTGTTTTTTTCTGCCAACTTTCCGGCTTTCGTCATAAAATATTGGGAAGGGAAACGCGAGCTGCGTGTGTGTTTTTGGAGTATGGGACTCAATACGCTTGGTCTTTGAAAATTCAAATCTTGTGCCAATCGTGGCCTGTTCGGATAGGCAATGGCCTTGGTGCAAAATTTCAAACATTGTAGTTATTTATAGTTACAACCTTCGTTAAATAATAGGGCGGGGTGTATGCGGTTTTGGGGAAGGGTAACCTTTTCAAACTATGGCAGTAGAAAAGTCAAAGATTGTCCAATTCTTAGCAGACGTTTTGATATTGCCCTTGGCAATTTTCAAATATAATAATGGGGTTTATAGATTGTAATTTTTCGTCACTAGATTTGTGAATAGGGGAATTAGAGCGGGGGGTTACACGATTGACTTTATCACAATGCTGGAACTTGGCCTCAGCTAACCTCCGTAAGGCTCGTGCAAAACAGGCGCAAAGATACAACAAGATGGCAAAGGAAAGAGAACTCCAGCCAGGGGAGAAGGTCTTGTTCTTACTTCCCACGGGGGACAACAAACTGTACATGGGATGGCAAGGGCCGTTCGAAGTTCTGGATAAGATTTCTAACACAAACTACCGGATCGCTATCCGAGGAAAAAGGAAGATATACCACATAAATCTCCTTAAGAAATTTTTAGAACGGGCCCTCTCGTCGCAAGAACAATTATTAGCACTGTCGGTAGCTATTGTGGAAGACGACGAAACGGAGAATTTCTGGGAATACCCCTTGCAACAGAAAGAGTCGTACAGAGATGTGAAATTTGGAGAAACTCTTTCAGAAAGAGCGGCGAAAAAGACCAACGCCGTATTAGAACAATACACGGATGTATTAACTGACAAACCCGGGCTTACGCATCTCCTTGAGTACGACATGAAGTTAAAAAACAAAACGCCAGTACGGACTAAAATATATCCTGTTCCGTACGCAAAAGCAGCCGCTTTACGGGAAGAAGTAGACAAACTACTGGCCGCCAACATTATTTCAGAAACTACATCCTCTTACAGCTCTAGCGTGGTGTTGCTTCAAAAACCGAATGGCGAAACGAGGCGGTGCATTGATTATCGCTTGCTAAACACCGTAACGGAATTTCAACCGGAGCCTCTCCCAAGCCCTGCTGAACTTTTTACCAACTAAGTAAGGCAAACATTTTTTTCTCAAAAATAGACTTAAGTAAAGGCTATTATCAAATTCCGGTGAGGGAGGAAGTCCGGCCTTTGTTGGCTTTCAGTGCTAGTGAGGGGCATTACACGTTCAATGTCATGCCATTTGGACTCCATAACGCCCCCGGCGCCTTTACCCGAAAGATGAGGAAGTTGCTAGGGCCGTTGCACAAGCCTCACATTCATAACTTCATGGACGATATACTGATCGCAACAGACAATGGGGAGGAACATGTAGCAACCGTCGCCTTGCTCCTCAGGAGGCTGAAGGAAGCGGGACTGACAGCCCGCCCGAGTAAATGTTTATTCGGCTTTCATACCCTAGACTTTCTAAGGCACACTATCTCTCACGGTATCACGAAGTGGCTTTAATTTAGAGTCTGTCTGAGTACAGAGACAAGACGCTAGTTATGAGAAAGTCTGAGAAGATAGATTTAGATGAGAATTAACGTGAATATGGAAGGATGAGACTTATAGCTTCGAGGGTGAGAACCGAGATGGACTCTCCCTCGCCACTTGTGACTTATGTAATAGCTACTATCTCACCACCTCTGTCTACCAGAAAGGAGATAAGGTTTCACTAAATTTCCACAGACACAACTATACAGACAAAGCCTATAAGTACAGTATAATTAAAGATAAACTGATACTGTGTACATTTTATGGTTTATTAAACAACAAATCAAATCCACCGTAAACAAAATAAAGTGCGAGTTCGCACAAACCTGAAAAAAGAACAATTTAAATGAAAGACACAATATAAACAAACAATTCCACACCCCTTTTCACACCTGCATGGAAAAAAATAAGGATTAAACAACTTGTTACGTGCAGTTTTCATAACTGATAATGTAGTCTGTCTGTATACTTGTTATGTTTGAAAATATTCCGATTGAACCCTAATCTAAGTGCGAATACTCATTTTTTGCTTTGAGGGAAAGTAAATATGTAGTTACTCCTCTTGAAAGGTTATACCAGCTGACTGTATAGGTCAGAGGTGGATGCGAACAGCGCATGTCCAAACTAGATAGAGTTTGGGAAAGATTTCCGGCGGGAGGCCGTTTTTGTTGAACTGGGTCTGTCAGACGAAATGTCTGATTACGTCTCTGCATTGCCTCTGGGGATGGAAACTCTTCCACTGTTATTGAAAGTCCCCTGTGTTATTTCTGTTCGTCAGGAAGACGGCAGTTGCTTCTAAGTTGTGTTAGGAATTCGTAGCAAGGTAAAAAAAACGAAACTTTCACACTTCCTTTGTAAGGATCATATTTTGAGTCAACCGGTGACGAGAGCTCACGAATGGTTGAAGGGCAGAGTATTCTACTTGTTATGCTCGTTGTAGCCATCTAAGACCGTTAGGTCTAGATTTACACACAGAGACCCATGAGAATAGATGTTATTCTAAAACCCGCATGATTAGCGGTATATATCTTTGAACTTAGACGCTTATGTCTACAGATGAGGAATCCACAGTGTTTACTGTTTTATAGAGGCCTAATATATAATTATCTGGAGTGGAAGACCAGATGAATTATCAGTTATTGCTATTATAACTTTGAAAGTGAAAACTCGCCTGATGTACGAGGGAGTTATATAAGACTATCTTCGAAAGGACAGCCTATCTTTGATACGTCCGATTAGAGGGATGGACTATGCTATTTTCGTCGCCCGCCATGTTTGGGGTTGACTTAAGGAGAGCGACTTAAGAAAAGTCAGAATGAAACTGTTGGATATTTATACAGTTATTTACCCGTTCTGTAAAGCGGGGTTTTTCTGCTAGTTGTGGAATGAGAGTTAAATTGGAGTCTGCAACACATTGATAATCATATATTTATTGGAACTTATATACATGCACTTGTAGTGAATTGTCTTCATATCCGCCATGTTCCTGTGTCATGCTTACATGGATTTGTCTACGTCTTGTTGCTGTGATAAATGGTGAGAAAAACGTACACAGCTGTTCACCTATATTTTTGACTCCATACCTGTAACACGTACAACAGTTGGTTCCATCAACCCTACATCTACACCTTTCAATGTGATGAATGCCACACACACTCTTGTATGTTACATGTTGTGATACAAGTCTGCACTGCTACACAGATGTCCACCTTGACGAACTTTCCAACACGCATTCGCGCTATATATATATATATATATCAGCCTTATTGCATCAGATTTACTGCATAAGCAATACACCATCAATCAACATGTTTGCATCAGTGGTGGATCAAATACGTGGGTTTACGAGGTGAGACTCTAAACAGACGTTACCTTCATCAAATTGCAAAGTACCCGGCGTTGCCTGTGAGACTCTGATTTTCTACGCAGACGTTATTTTACAGAATGCAAAGTACCCGGCGTTGATTGTCAAAACTGCTGTTTAGAAGGCCAAGTTTCATGAACTTTAGTCATTACTGTTATTTTGAAGAACAGAAATCCGATTCTACCATCGCCACAGTTTCTGAAGCAGAATCAATAGTATATTTTTTCATCGTTGGAACGTCATTCCTAGAAAATTGACTGTTCTTGAACAATATAATTATTCAAAAAGTGGCCCATTTCATGTTGTAAACTATACTTTATATGTTATAACTAAGCCTGTTTGCAACACTCTTCATACTTATGCTATATGTATTTATGTATTTATGTTACATGTTATTTGTTTGTATATTATTCTAGTATATATTTTCAGCGGGATTCAGGTTGGGCGGTGACTCCTTTAGAAAAAACCACGTGACAGAGGTTTTCTACTGAGAGTGTTCTGTAGGGTTTATGCAAATTTCCTATAGTGAAATTTGCTAAGCGACAACTGTTGCTATTTTGTGTTAGTTGTGACGAGGTGTGCTTTTTTTCGTTTTTTTGTAACATTTTTCTATTCTTTAGTTTTGATTAAATTTGTTTGTATTTGTAGGTCTACTCTTTCCTGTCATTCAGTTCTATACACCTTTATGTTTATACACTGTGACGTCATTTGTTTTGTTTACATTTTCGCAGTTATCACCACATCCTTTGTGAGACTTCCTTCAGTTTAGTTTTTTTTTTAGTTGACTTCTGCGAATGTTATCGTAGTGTTTTGAATATTTGTCTTCGTATTATTGTTATTGTTTTGTTTTCTATTGGTACACATACTTAGACATACACTATTGACATTTTGATTGAACTTATGATATAAATGTCTGATGATGTTATTATTGTAAAATTATCATACAAGTTCTTACAAAAGACTTGTCTTCAAAAGACATTGAAATTAAGGGAGCTGATTATACAAGTTTTTGTTAAAAACTTGCTCCTGTCTGGTTGAAATAAATTAATTTGTTATTTCAGGGATATTAGTCACATATTGTTAGACATTATGTCGACTTTAGGTTACTTTATTGAGCAAGGGAAATCCCTGGGCAAGACTGGTGATAAGTTGGAGGAGTATGCTACCAGTCAATATGAAAAAGCACAAAAATTAGAAATTGATAAACTGAAGGCTGAAGAGAAAAAACAAAAAAGTGAAGAGAAAAGATTGGAACTAGAATTTGAACAAAAGAAATTGCAGATGCAAGTGGACGAAAAGAGATTCCAAATGGAAATGGAAAAACAAAATAGAGAAGCTGAGGCTGAACAAAAGAGATTAGACAGAGAAGCTGAGGCTGAACAAAAGAGATTAGACAGAGAAGCTGAGGCTGAACAAAAGAGATTAGACAGAGAGGCTGAAAATAAAAGACTAGAGGCTGAGAACAAAAGACTAGAATTGGATGCTGAAAATAAAAGATTAGAAGCTGAGGAGAGAAAAACAAAGATGGAACATGAACACCAGGAAAAACTTTTAGCTTTTGAGATAGAAAAATTAAAGTTGACAAGTATGAGTAAAGTTAATCAGTCACCTGGTAATGATGGTAAACCTTCTACTTTTAAGGTTAAGCTACCACCGTTCAATCCTTCCAGTGACGATATAACATTCTGGCTGAATAGATTTGAACGTTCTTGTCGAACTCATAATGTGGATAGATCACAATATGCAAATCAGTTATCAGAGAATTTGAGAGGTGATTCTCTGACTAGTTTAAGTCTGGTAGAAGAGGCTGATAAAGATAATTATGATGTTATTAGAGCAGCCTTGATAAAAAAAATATCAATTGACAGAAGAAGGTTATCGTCTTTTGTTTAAGACGATGGTGCCTGAGGCAGGAGTAGAATTCTCAGAATTCATTGCAAAGGCACGTCTTATATTTACACGATGGATTGAGCTATCCAAGACAGAAAAAACATATGAAGCACTTATGGATTTGTTGCTCAGAGATAAGATTATGTCATGTGTAAATAAACCATTCCTTGAATTTATACATGAGCGTAAACCCAAAACACTAAAAGAAATGGAAGAATATTGTTCCCAATATGTCACTGCACATCCTGACGTGGCTTTTGGCAACATTAAGATTAAGGAGAGTATGCCAGTTGCTTCAGCAACACCATACAATCCTAATTATTCACACAAATTTCAGGGACCTCAAAACAGGTTTGATAAAAAAGGTAACCATAATAGTTATCAAAACCAAGGTAACCAATCATTTCAGGGTTCTTCTTCGAAGAACTGGAGACGAGCCGACAGCCCTCGATTCAGGGGTTATCACAATTATAGGAATTTCTGCAGAGGAAGTCATTATAGAAACTATCCAAGTTATCCGTCATGGAGACAACAAGATCATAATTATAGAGATACTCATTATAATGAACATGATAATGGTAACTATGAGAACTATGACTCAAACCCAAATAGGGGTTACAATAGAGGAAACAATAATGATTACAGAGGCAATAATAATCGAGGTAGATCACAATACAAAAAACATAAATCACATTATCAGGCAAACTCTGCACAGCAAGAGTCCCATGAAGCCTATAAACAGACTAAAGATAATAATGATGCTAATAATATGGCATGTTCCGCTTTTGATTTTGGGAGAGCGTCTCAGTGCCCCCAATGCAAAACATTACTTGAACCAACTACGGTGTCTACTTTAAGTTGTGGCCATCCCCTTCCCGCTCTTCCTGCGTCAGTCGCGCATGATGGAAGAGGTTCTCTTGTCTTACATAAAGGTCTAGTAAATGATAATCCAGTCTCAGTTCTTTTTGATTCTGGATGCACCACAATTGGTGTTAGGCAGTCACTCGTAGATCCTTCTCGTGCCACAGGAAAAGTAGTCAAATGAGTAACATTTGGCGGCACCTTAGAGAAATACTCTACTGCTATCATTAAGATTGCTACTCCTTTCTTTACAGGAGATGTACACGCATGTCTTCTGCCGAATCCGATCGCTGATCTTATCATCGGTCGTATTCACGGAGTCAAAGAATGCACTCCGCACCAAATTTCCGTTTGGGAAAAACAAAATATGCAAACTGCTAATGATGTAGTCACTAGAGCTCAAGCTCTTAATATGCCTCAAACTTCATCTACTGAAGATAATGAAGTGCATAACCAAGATGATCCCTTGGTAATTTCTCGTGACTCATTTATAAAACAGCAAGAAGATGATCCGACTCTAAAGAAATTCTTCACTCTTGCAACAAAAGGTGATCCAAATAAGGATACAAATCGTAAATCTTGGATTACAATGAAGAATGGCGTACTTGTACGTATGGTACAAGACTCCACTAAGTCAAGTCATTCTCAGATTCTTGTGCCCAAGAATTTGAGAGTTAAAATTTTGCAGCACGCTCGCGACTCTCAGTGTGCTGGACATATGGGTTTTTCCCGTACGAAGTCAAGAGTTCTTGCGGCTTTCTTTTGGCCATTAGTAAACAAGGACATACGGATATATTGTCGATCTTGTAAAGTATGTCAAGAGGTCAAATCTAAAGGTCCACGCCATGCTGCACCTATTCAGGCTGCAGACATTCCTATTCGGCCGTTTCAGAAAATGGCAATAGACATTATTGGTCCGTTTAAGATCAAGTCTGCCAGAGGACATCAGTTTATCCTGACGTGTGTTGATATGTGCACACGTTGGCCAGAGGCAATTCCTCTGAAGAGCATTACTACTGCTGATATTGCAGATGCTCTTTGGCTCATATTTTCTCGTCTGGGATTTCCCGGAGAAATATTATCAGACCATGGCACCCAACTAATATCGGATACCATGTCTCAAGTAATGTCTACTCTGCAGATAGAGAGATCTTTGAGTAATATCTATTACCCAATGTCTAATGGGATGGTCGAACGCCTAAATAGAACACTCAAAAACTTATTAGGGAAGATAACTGAGGATCATCCTCAAGATTGGGACAGGGTTTTACCTGCGGCCCTCTTCGCCTACAGAGAGGTCGCCAATGAACATACAGGATTTTCTCCCTTTGAACTTGTCTTTGGCGCGCAACCGCGCGGCCCTATGTCTTTGCTTCATGATCTCATAACCGCTGATAATATTAACGATGACACAAAATCCTCTTACGAATATGTCATCGCGCTTAGACAAAAGATTATCGAAGCATGCAAATTAGCAACTTCTTCTGAATTTGCTAAACAGAAGGCAAGGCAATTTGCAAATAAGAAAAGAACCTTACGACAACTTTGTCCTAGTGACAAAGCATTTGTTTTGCTACCTTGTAGGGAAAACAGACTTCTTATTTCTTGGAAAGGTCCGTACGATATAATATCGAAAATTTCAGATGTTGACTATACTGTCGATATTGACGGGAAGTATAAAACCTTCCACATCAACATGCTTACGGAATTCCATGAACGTCCGGATTATTTACAGCCTATTTTCCAGGCAACGGACGATTCTCCAGTCCAACATGGGCATTAATCATCACTGTCCGTAATACAGGATGAGGAAACAAGTTTTTCAGATGTAAATCTTCCTCTTACGATGATTCCACTTCATGCTAGTGAATCATGGAAAAATGTTACTGTCTCTCCTGATTTATCTCTAGGAGAACAGCGACAAGTTTCGGCTATGTTACAAACATTTCAGGATGTCCTTACTGACATCCCTGGGCAAACTCATGTCATTGAACATGACATTGTTCTAACTGACCATAATCCTATTAGGGTCAGACCTTATCCTATCTCTATACATTTTCAAGCACAGGTTGAGAAGGAGTTGTATGAGATGATAGATTTAAAAATAATTGAACCATCCACTTCTGCATATTCTTCGCCGATGGTTATTGTTCGGAAAAAGACAATAACATACGTCTTTGCGTTGACTATCGCAAATTGAATCAAGTTACAAAGTTTGACGCTGAACCTATGCCTTTACTAGAAGAGCTACTTACTAGGCTTTCTAAATCTCCTTTTTTCACTAAACTTGACTTGTCTAAAGGATATTGGCAAGTTCATTTATCTGAACGCGCCAAACCTCTTACGGCTTTTTCTACACCTAGAGGCCTTTTCCAATGGAATGTCATGCCTTTCGGCCTTATGAACGCACCTGCTACATTCGTACGCATGATGCGCCGAATCCTATCTTATCGGTCAGATGTCATTGCATACCTAGACGACATCTGTCTGTTCAGCGATACTTGGAAAGATCACTATTCGGGGTTAGGTGAATTACTGTCTACTTTACGTGAGCATAACCTGACAGCGAAACCCTCTAAAGCTTGCATTGGTTTTAGCGAAATTTCTTTCCTAGGCCATCGAGTCGGTCATGGTTTCCTAAAGACAGAGGACCATAATATCACTAAGATACTTAACATCTCTATTCCTAAGACTAAAAAGCAAGTGCGAAGTCTCTGAGGTCTTATACAATTCTATGGACGATTCATTCCGAATCTATCCTCTATCATGGCACCTCTTTCTACACTACTAAAGAAAGGGTCTCCTAATATGGTTCACTGGTCTCAGGAATGCCAATCCTCGCTGGATAAGATCAAAACTATGTTTTCAACACCACCTATTTTAGTGTTACCTACTAAAGATAAGACATTTTTTCTTCGTAGTGACGCTTCATCCACTGGGATTGGAGCGGCACTAATGCAAGAGTACTCTGGAACTCTGCATCCTGTAATGTATATCTCCATAAAACTTAACGCGGCAGAAAAGAATTACTCTTTTTTAGACCGTGAACTATTGGCTATGGTCTGGTCAATTCTCAAACTACAAAGATTCCTTCTAAGCGCACATTTCATAGTAGAAACCGACCAGAAAGCTCTTACGGCTATACAGAGTAAGAATTTGAAGAGCTCGAGGTCTACTCGATATGCAATTGCTCTTCAACCTTTTCATTTCTCGGTACGAGCTATCCGTGGATCAGATAATGTGATGGCAGACATTTTGTCTAGATGCCCACATGATTCCACCTAACTTTTATGTCTTGGACTTCCTAATACGTCGAAGTCTATAATAGTTTCTTTCTATATCAAGTCAGGTACACATTTGTAATTTGTAATATAGTGATTGTATCACTACTTAGCGGTTCATTGATGTATATTCACCGCTATTCTTTGATGATTTTTCTTCTTTGTTAATCATCAACTTAAGATACCTAATATGAAATTATTGTATGAAATTATTGTATGCATTGTGTCATTGCCAGTATTGTAGTATAAGTTGGTGACACCTCTCTGGAAACATTTATACTTAGAGAAACGCTTTCTCTCAGATTATGAGATATATTCTCACCAGTCGCTCCATATGTCGACTTAGCCTCACATTTGGCGTTATATTTATTCTTAATACTTTTCATCTGCGCATTATTCATGCGTTGTGAGCCTATTGTATGTTGCTCCTAGATGTATTTTTTTTTAAAATGTTTCATTTTTTTTCCCGGGAGGTGTGGTAAGACTGTTGGTGGGGGTCTCTAACTAAGAGCCACCACTCCTGTCTACACTATAGTTACTAACTAACTCTCTATCCCACTGAAGAAGTCTATCTAAATAACCAATGTCTCAAAGCGCTCTAGGCTGTCCTACACAATTGACTAATACACCACAAGCACTGCTACACTAATTGACTTTTCAGCGCTAACTCAGAGGCTGTCCTCTAAGTATTTCTGTATGACCCTTCTGTTCCTTGCTAACTTCTCTCTCTTTCTCTTCTGTCTCCGTTCAGTGCCTTTTTGACGCTACCGTCTTCGTCTGAGGATCTGGTGAGTTGCTTCTCCGTAACTCCCCTCTTCTCGTTTGCATTTTGGAAAGGTATGTTTTCCCTCTCTCCTTTCCCGAATACTGATGGTGAGGGCTTGTTAATAAGATAGCGAGGTAATTGCCAAGTGATGTAGATGTTTTCTTTGCTGATGACAATTCTTCAACCTGCTGAGTTAACCCGGTTCGGATTTAGGCCTACTGCGTTATTGTGGCAGTATTATAAGCACCAGATTATCGTGGAACCAATAAAATTTATTCTGGTAGCTAGGAGGTCAGCGGGTTACTTAGTATTATGTATTATTTCTGCGCGTGAGGAAAATAAATTTGCGATTTGCTTGGTAAACACTGCGTCATCGGTTAAGCTTATGATATGATTGGTCGGGTCCGATTTAATTTATGTGCAGGTAAGAAAATAGGTCATAGGTTGGTTGGAAGTGGTTCCAGATAAACGGACGCGAACGCGTTGACTCACCACTTCTGTTGTTGCATCAGAATAATTCTTACTTTATATTGAGCATCAAAAATCTTTTATCTCTCACAAGTCCCAAGAATTAAACAGAGTAGGTGCAGGTGGTCGGATTTATCCTAACAACCAAAAAATATAACCCAGAACTAATACTAGTGAACTAAAACGCCTAATAAAATAAAAGAACACAAAATTATATGAAAAAGAAAAATGGGGCGAGTTGAAAATAAAATAACAGTAGCTCATCACACGGATGCATGTGGCCGCTGGGGAAAAATGTGGAGAAAATACGTAACGCAACCCGCCCCATCACGAAAAAGGATACGCGTTCACTTCTCTCCTTGTGCGCCTACTACCAGAAGTTCATTCCTAACTTCAATAGTCTAACCGCCCTATTAACTGACCTCACCATGAAGGGTCAACCTGAGAAAGTCAATTGGACAGCGGATTGCGAGAGCGCTTACACCACTCTTAATGAACGGCTGACCAGTTCTCCCATTCTCAAACTTCCCGACCTGATGAAAGCTTTCGTGTTACGAGTTGATGCCAGTGCGACGGGGATAGGATCAACTTTGTTAGAGGCAGATGAAACACAGCAGGGTCTACTGTCCCAGTTTCTTACGCAAGTCGGAAATTAAACACCGCTGAAAGGAATTACTCTACGATAGAACGGAAATGCCTCGCCCTAATTTCTGGGATTTGCAAACATCATGAATATTTGTATGGGGGTCTCATTTGTCGTGCAAAGCGACCACGCCCCCTTGGTGTTTTTTGGTGCCAACAAACAAAATAATGCGAAGATCATGAGATGGGCCCTTCTGCTAAGCATGTACTCAGTTTCGGTACAATACATCCCTGGAAAGGATAACAAGGGAGCAGATTACTTAAGCCGGCACCTAGCTCCCAAAAGAGAACATGGAAGAGGAAGGGATAGCGAGATGGATCTCTACGGACATACATAGGGGCGAATGTAAAAAGAAAAAGTACAGTCTTTAGGCCTTTCTTGTAATCGCCTCAAAACGGCGGAGTAATGTGACCAAGTGATGGTAATTTTTATTTTCAACCCGCCCGTTCTTGTTTTATTATTAAGGTTGTTTTTTTTCTCTTCTATTTTTATCAGGGTTTCTGATTTTTAGATGTTTTCATTTCTTGTCATGGTTCTAGTATTGTAGGATCAACCCCACCAACCCTTCTTTTTTTCGGGGGTGGGAGTGAACCCCTACCCGTGTGGTAGAGTGTGCTAGTGAGTAATTCTTGTTGATAGACAGTCAGATACGTTTACGAAACATTGCGTACATTTTTCAGCGGGGCAGCGGGAATCATGGGGAGTTCATTTTCTTTGATTCCACTTCCCCCCCCCCCCCCCGGTTCCAGCGGGGGAATAACTCTTCGTCGCTTGTGAATTGGTAGTGTTAAGACGGTTAACGATTCGTCAGATGTTAAGATAATGTTGTGATGCTTAACGGGAAGCTCTGACGATTGGGTTCAATTTTTAATTTATGTAGCAGTCATTAGATTACGTCAAAGTGGGGTAGATGCGGTTTTTGGGAGATAATTCTAGAGCTATGACTCACCGCGTCTGTCTTGCATCAGAAAATTGGCACTATATAAACTTAGTCTGCCTGGTTAGTGGATATTCTGAAAAGTCTGGCGATTCACGGCGTGGTAGATAACCATAAGCCTGCAACGGACTTTGCCTTCTCAGAGAGGGAGGCAAGAGACATCAGTGTAATTGGAAAACTGGGTACACGCATAGTCATGGGCGCCCTAGTTACGTCTGCACGACGGAAAGGCATTAGGAATTCTCCTGAGGTGAGGAAATATATACCTCAGCGTGGAATTGCCTAGAAATTGGAGCTCTTAGCTCTTACGGTCCAATACAGAACAGGCAACGCTGCCTGGTATTGTTTACATACTGCCACAATAAAGCAGAAACCTACCCTCTGTTCTATACTACTGTCCTTAAGTCTTCTATCATTTACTGGACACAGTATCAAGGTCTTTGTCTTGTTTGGACTGACATATACTGCTGAATAGAGGAACAACAGAAGTGATTGCGTCATTAATAGGCTGAGGTGCCCATTGTAAACTTCCGGTGTTGTCTTGTGTTTCGCACTGATGACCGGTCAGTAAAGCATCCTTTTTTTGGGGATGCCTAGCTGGCCGTGAGGTTAGTGTGATTCGCTTGTATAGCTAGGCGGTGTTGTCGTACGGAAGGTACGGGGTTCGAACCCTGGGTAAGCCACTCACGTCTGTTGTTTTTCTGTTGTCTAAGTGTTCTACTTCTTTATTTCTTACGAGTGCCTGAAAACATACCTTTATGTTTGTCTAATATTAATTTACCGTTTACAGGCCTCGGGTTTCCCTTCCTTATGTGTTATTAATGAAAACTAGTGGAGAGTAGTCTGGTGTGTGTGGGACTTCACGGTGTAGTTAGTTAGTAATAGTAGAGTTCAGGTGGTGGTGGCTCTTACTTAGAGACCCCCCGCCCGGTACATGTCTTTAACCTTAGTTTTTTTCGTGTAGTTGTGCAAGAGAGCGTGGCGATTCGATAATTGTGCCTTTCATTGATTTGTTCTTTTTTCAGGTTGTGCGACCTCGCACGTTATTTTTGGTTGTTTTTTTTTTTTTTTTTTTGCTGTGGTAAAGATTTGTTTGTTTAATA
Source organism: Oreohelix idahoensis (assembly GCA_024509875.1). NCBI lineage: Eukaryota > Metazoa > Mollusca > Gastropoda > Stylommatophora > Oreohelicidae > Oreohelix > Oreohelix idahoensis. Next base: position 187,101 of record JAMPIV010009915.1, read on the forward strand.
AACTATAAAATGTGCACTGGTTCAGTTTGTCTTTCACTATACTGTACCTGTATTCTTTAACTGTACAGTTGTGTTTGTGGATGCAAATTAGTGTAACCTTATCTCCATCGGAGCAAGAGGTGGTGAGACAGTAGCTATAAAAACAAGTCACAAGTGGCGAGGGAGAGTCAGTCTAGGTTCTCACCCTTGAAGCTATAAGTCTCATCCTCCACAGCCACTTTAATTCTCATCTTAATCTATCTTCTCAGACTTTCCTCAAAACTGGTGTCTTGTCTCTTTACTCAGACAGACTCTTAACTAAGCCATTTCGTGACAGGGTGTTCATGTCATCAGGTCGTTCATCTGTCTTTCTCACTGCTGTCGCCATAAGCCCCTGACACCTGGTCATAACTTCTTTCTCTCTTAGCTTGTACGTTGTAGTACTTAACTCTCCTGCTTGATTATTTAGTCTCGTGCGTGATGGTGGACAATGCCTGAGCAAAGCAGCAAGCCTTTAAGTTGTTCTTTTAATCGTTAGCAGGTAATAATCACTTCCAATCTCTGGCCCTTTCCTGACTCTACCATCCAGCACATACTTTAATGCGCTTTTTCTAACAATGGCATAATCGATGACTGATTTATCATTCTTTGTTAGTTCATTTCTGATGTATGCATGCATGGGGGAACTGTGTTCGTAATCACAAGGTTTTGCTCAATGCAGAATCTAAGGAGTCGCTTTCCATTGTCATTCAGTGTATCTTCTCCATATCTTCCAAAAACTTTATTCCATCTAGTATGGTCATTTCCAACTCTGGCATTGAAATCGCCAAGGAGTATGATTTCGTCCAAGGCAGTTGTCCACTATCTGTTGAAGCAGCTCGAAGAATGCTTCTTTGACTCGTCCCACATCTAAGAACTCCTTGTCCCTTTCTCTTGGTTTCGATCAGAGCCAGGAGTTATAATATTGCTCTCCTCATGTCCTTCACCAGCTCCTCTCCTTTTCCGTTAATACTCCTAATATTCCATGATCCATAAATCGTAGTAATCCGGTGCCAGTTCGACGGCTTTCAGCCCGGTTTTCACTCTAGCCTTTCTTGTAATCAGTTTTATCGGTAAACATGTGATTAGCCTGTTGTGCCTTTGCAAGGTGAAGGGTCTGCCTCCTTACGTCCTCCATGCATGTTATCTGGCTGGTTCACGGTTTTACACGCCTTTTCCTTAGACGCTTGAAGTGCTCAGGTCAGTCAGAATCCCTCTTCACTTTTTCAGCCGAGCTTAGGGCTGGCCTAGGCGAAGTTGATTTTTAAATCACAAGCATCTCTATTAGCCTCAGAGACATATGTTCCAGATTCTCCTACAGCAAATTCTGTCTCCAAGGCATTTCGACTACGGGAAAAACATGGAAATTTGACTCTTAGCTCACCTGTAAATGTACACTTATGTTTCGGCATTGTTTCGGGTATCTGTTGTAATACAAGAAATATCTTCTTTATAGATTGAAATTAACGATAGAGGGGATCCAGACACCCAGGACGACCCAGAGTCCTCTGGGAGGACAACATTAGGTAATCTCTGGAGGACCGATGACTACATTGGAACTAGGCCAGAATGAAGACAAACGATAGGATAGTATGGAGCTCCCTCCTCCAAACCTTTACATTTCACGGTAGAAGAGGATGACTAAGTAAGTAAGTAATTAACGATAGTGGGACCATGTGTTCCATACGGCCTTTTAAAAAAAAAGATTCCAGAGGCGAAGTAAGGAGTCCTAGACCTGACCCTAAACCCGAACGACGTTGGCGACTTATTTGGACGGCATCGAAAACTCATCCGATTGTTCTTCATTTAAAAAAAAGTTATAAATAATAACAAAACTGCGCTGTCAATTACAGCTTGTTAATAAAAGTTAAACTGTATACTTTGGAATATTTTAATTACTAGGCTCAAGCAAACATTATTGCATATTTAGTCAATTAAGCATGTTTGTGTGTGTTTGTTTTTTTGGTTTGTTTGTTTGTTTGGTTTTTTTGTTTTTTGTTTTTTTTTTTAAAGAAACTGAGACTACGACTAGGACAAGAGTAAATCATAAATAATTTCTTTCTTGTTTCGTGCCATACAAATAAAATGTAAAATTTATAAACTACATAAAAGTAAAGATAATGTAGTAATAAATAATTATTACACCAATGGTCAATAATGAAAACACTAAACACTCTGTCGACTGAACAGTTAGCGTTCTTAGCTTCTTAAATTCACATGCAGAACTAACTTGACAAGAATGGGCACTGGTGTAATTTTGATATGAAATATTCTCACCACGGCGTTCTCCATACCTTGAAACAAATCTCCGAAAAACGCCGGAAAAATAGAAATTTTGGCAAGAAAAAAAAAAAAAGCCACCCGGATGCTCAGTCGTGAGGTAGACAAAGAACGAATCCATGGAAATCGAGAAAATTTACAACACCACCAAATATAAAAGAATTGGGTACTGTTGAATCTGATTCAGGAAAAATGCGTGTTCGACTGGTAGAGGGGGGAAAAGTGAAACGGTAGCGAGAATGTTTGTGCAGACCACTTATTGTATAATGTCTATGGTTATGTGGACCCGTGCAGTTTTCGGGCATCTCAAGGGAGACAAACGAAGAAAAGTACTAATACTCCCTCTGGCGTCTTCCAGGGAATGTCGTAATTTTTTTGTTAAAGAGCAGAAGTTATTGTGTGATCCAACTCAAAAGTATGAAATTGACCCTCACAAGAGAACAATACAGTACGGCATGGAGGTAAAATGGGGGGAGGGGTGTTGACGCCAAGTTGAGCTCGCTCCACCTTCAAAAATCCCTAGTGCCGCTTCTGATTTCAGCCAATGTCGCAAGAAGCGACTAACAAACGGTTGTGCATGGGGCTGGTAACTTCATGATGTTAAACAACTTGCAGCAGAAATCACCGCTGTAAAATCAAGTCAATGGTTTGATGCAGGCTTGCTGCAACCAGAAGCAGTGGTGACTCCACGCTTCATTGGGAGCGATACGGAAAATGAGGATGAACGATGGTTATGCCAACTAAGTGGTGTCTCTTTTTTTCGGGAGGAGAGGTACCTTGACTGGCCAGTCACGAGTGTAGTCACCGAATTCAAATGACCATTTTATCTACATTCGATATCGACACGCTTCAGTCTACCCAGCTGTAAATGGGTACCTGACTTTGCTCTCGTTAGGGAAGGAAAGGGCAAAGAGAAGGGAAATGGTCACCCCACCTCTCGATTCTGGTCCTAGTATAGTGAAGTCCCTAACATTTCACCCCTCTACAGCAGTATCTGCTATGAGACTACCTGTTTATTTTTTTTCAAGCATTGATACTCTATACGTCCTGTACCGTTCCCGGGAGACAAAGAAAGGATAGAACTTGACCTTCCTCGGACATCTCGTACCAGACGACAAATATAAGGCATACGATTGGCTATTTCATCATGTCAAACAAATTTTAAAAGAAAACTACCCCCTGAAATAGCGTGTGCATTCTTGGTACAAGGAGACCGCCTGCAGTGTTGGTCACATGTCCAATAAGGAGTGAACAGAAAAATAAATGAATTATACTCTTTACATATTTCCCTTTCGTACTATTATTTTTTTCGCTGCCTCTGCCCTAAAGTGTGAATATTGACTTTGCTACTTAAGTCCGACCGATGAATTTTCCATTTAGAGAAGCCAATCCTTTCTAAATTACTTTTTTTACCAAATTTTTATAGTCTAACGGTCTAATCTTTAACCTTCTCGAATAACGGCGATAAATTCCAGATTCTACCGTGCGCACTAATATAATCCTTTGGCATATGTAAATCAAACAAGATTTGAGGATTGGAGCGGTGGTTCAAACCAGAATTCAGAGTAGGCAGAACTTTAAACGACCTTTTATTATTGTTTTTTTTTATTGAGGCTAGGATAATGCCAGTACCTCGTGCTTTCTTTCTGCAGATTGACAATCGAGAATTTCGCCACACCCTCTCTTTCTTGTATCTCTCTCTCTCTCTTTCTTGTATCTCTCTCTCTTTCTTGTATCTCTCTCTCTCTTTCTTGTACCTCTCTCGCTCGCTCTCTATCTCTCTCACTCGCGCTCTCTGTCTCTCTTTCTCGCTCTCTTTCTATGTCTTTAATTCATTCTTAAGCTCCTCTATCTACCTATGTATCTATCTATCTATCTATCTATCTATATATCTATCTATCTATCTATCTATCTATCTATCTATCTATCTATCTATCTGTCTGTCTGTCTGTCTGTCTGTCTGTCTCTCTCACTCTCTCTCTCTCTCTCTCTCTCTCTCTCTCTCTATCTGTGTAAATGTCAAAAGGTTGAATACCTATTTCATTTTCCTGTAATAAATAAAGATACTCACTCCCGTCGTTCCAACTTTCGTTATGGCTCTCTCTACCACTCTTTATCTTTTTTAGTAAAAGATTACATACATCCAGCCAATGGAGGATAGAAGAGATAGCAGAGCGCAGCAACAAGCCGAGATATTCAGGAGGCTGACAGACCACCCAGTGTACCAGAAAATAAATTGACGGAAAAGGAAGCTGAAGCGAAGCAACTTTGTTGAATCAGTCAAAAGAAAGATGAGAGCAGACCCCATCAATGCAATACCAACAGCTACTTCCATCTACACTGTACACAAGCTATTAGTTTGGAAACAAAAGCGCTTTCCTCAAATGCTAGAAAATATTCCAGGCACTGAAAGAAAGAACAGCCAGAATGAAACAGAAAGAAAAGTCATAACATAAAAATACATAGAGAAACATTACGCAAGAAAAACCTGCATTTAAGCATACACAGACTGATCAGCAATAAATGCAACAGAAGAAAGAGATGGGGGATTCTTTCTGAGCTTAAGCAATGGTACACAAAAAAAGCTGTCAGTCACAACATGACAATTATTGAGTAACTTCAGAGCAGAGGAAGAGGCCTTAAAAACTGCAGTAGAAGTCCTAATGACAGAAGAAAGCTCAGAGTGATAAGTGGCTATCTTCTCAGATGAGCTGTCAGTGTTGCAACGCTGAAGAATCAAAATAAAGCCGACCTGGATGACCTAAGAGTAACACTCACAAACTGCGTCAGCAATTCAAAAGAGTTGTGATACAGTGGATCCCTTCTCACTGCAATTTCCCCGGAAATGAAAAGGCTGACAGATTGGCAAATGAAGGGGGAACGCTACCTTAACTTGACACAAACATAACATATGAAGAGGCCAAGAGTTTTATCAAGCGCAGATACAAGAGCAAGTGGGAAGCAGAACATCCAGGCCACAATAAAAATGATCCATATTACCAGCTCAGCAGAAGTGAACAAGTGGTAATCTTCAGACTTCGCACAGGTCATAACAGATTGGGATACCATCTATTCAACAAGTTAATGATATGAACTACCGATGAGTGTAACTATGGCACTGATATAATAACTGCTGATCATCTGCCTCAAAGGTGACCAACATATGAGGAACATAGAAAGCACATATGGCCATTTTCAGTACCATTCCTAGAAAAGCTCTATGGAGATATCAACAGCCTCAGTCTGACCGCTGCTTTCTTTGAACATATTCAAGTTGACGTCTGAGGGTGAACGAAAAAGAAAGATATGGGACCAATAACCCCACCCTTAGAAACTTTAAAACACGAAAACGTGAACAAACAATACGGATCAGTCAATCAAAGGAATTAAAACTCAGTCATACAAGACCGAAGGAGGAGACTTATTGAGAAAACCTGTTGACAGCATTGCTTTGGTTTGATTTGAAGGACTATCTTCATTGCACACGGACAACCCCATCAGTGCTTCCATCTCCTCCCTTAGATCACACTAGGCGGATCTCAGCACAGTGCATGAACTCCGTAGCACCGCCGAGAATACCATTATGTATGTATATATATATATATATATATATATATATATATATATATATATAATATATATATATATATATATATATATATATATATATATATAATGGTATTCTCGCTGGTGCATATTATATATATATATATATATATATATATATATATATATATATATATATATATATATATATATATATATATATATATAGGAATCACACATAAATATTTTTGTGGTGGGTAGGTTTCCTCATTTTTAATTTTTGCAAGAGCAGCGGCCGCATGGCCTACTTTTTACGATTTCCAACTGCAGAGGGTTTTTAACGTGCGCAACTTACACAGGGGACCTCCTATTTTTTTCTCCCTTATCCGGGAAGGCTAGCCATCCGATCTCACTACCCAGGAGACCAGAAGGGAGTATGACATCATTAGGACCACGGGTTCTGAAAAAGAATTGCATACATTATATTCCCTCTACTAGGAATTGAACCCAGTACCTTTATAATTCGAGACGGACTCCATACCTCATAGCCACTTTGGCCTCTATGCATTACCAAGCAGTACTTGTGTTGGAACCCAAGGTTAGGAGAAGCTGTGGTAGACTAAAAAACACACGATGAAAAGAACTTAAGACAGAAATATAAATAATGAGGAAGAAATGAAAAGATCTTGAGATTATGGCACGCGACAGGAGACTTTGACATTCATTGTTAAAGGCGTATGTTCCTTTGGGAGCAGAAGGTAATGAATGAGTGAATGAACAGCGTTCTAAACAGACAATCTTACTAGAAAAGGGTTTTCGTCTGGGCGGTTGTCTCCGTTCGATATGTTATCGTTAATTCAGATATTAATTGAGTTTGTCCGTTCTATTAGTCTTATTTTTCCTGTTTATTTGCTCCTGATTGTCTGTAGAGAAGAATGGAGCTTGATAAATCTCGGCTAAATCAAGAAGAATGTAAAACGAACAGCAGCAATACCAAAGTAGCATTTAGCAGTATTCCCTCGAGAACAACCTCTTACTTGAGGAAATTAATGGGTGGAGCTACAGCGCATTTTAAGTCATAAGAGCACAAACATGAAAATTGAGATTAGTCTATATTCAGATAATTTATAGTCTCATGAATCTAAATCTGTGACAATAATTTGTCAGAACACATTCTAAGTCGGTGTCTTTTATGAATAGTATTTTCTTCAGAAATTGTGCTTTTTCTGTGAAAAAAATCTTGATTGTCTCAGAACCTTGTTTTTTGTTACTAATGTTCAAATAACTTGCAAAGCTTTTAGTCTGTCAGTGTGAGATTTAAGAGCCACGGTGGCGCAGTGGTTAGTGCACTGTTTCCTAGCTCGGTGGTCCCTGGTTCGATCCCCAGTTGAGGTGGGATTTTTTAGACCCAGCCTCATGAATTGGGTACCAGAGCAACTCTGGGAAGGTTAAGGCGGCCGGCGCGATGCTGACCACATCACCCCTAGTGTGCCTATGGTCAACAAAATATGGGCCTAACACCATATTCCCAATATGCCTCAATGGGCGTGTAACAGGATCCTTTACTCAATATGAGATTTGGCACAAATACTTTCCATTAGATAATAAAACTTTTGTCAGATCAAATTTTTGATATCTGATCAAAATTATGATTTATTGCAAATAATGTAAGATTCTGAAGAAAAAAAATGGTAATTTTGTTTTATATACATTCTTTAAAGTTCTATATCTCAGGATCTCCTTAAGTTATCAAAAAGTCAAATCTGATAAAAGTTTTAAAATGTAATGATAAACATGATAAACATTCTACTTAAATTTGGTATTGATAATAATAATAATAATAATAATAATAATAATAATAATAATAATAATAAATAATAAATTCTTTAAGCACCAAACACGGCGCATAAGGCAGAAACCAGTGCTCTCCAGGTTGTACGTTGTGACGCCACTCCTCTTAGCTCTTGCACACTGGTATTGATAGCTTAATAAATAAATCCATTGCAAAATAAAATAGAAAAGTTGAATCCAATAAGTCCGCCGTTTCCGTGGCAACCAATTATGCAATACCATCAAACCCTTCATTATGTGTATCTGTTATTCGGGGTCGGAGTGACTAAGAGGTATGACGTCCGCCTCGAGTTCTAGAGGTACCAGGTTCGATTCCCAGTTGAGGGAATATAATTTCTGGAATTTTTTTTTCAGAACCAGTGGTCCTAATTATGTCATACTCCTCCCTGGTCTCTTGGGTAGTGAGATCAGATGCCTAGCCCTCTCGGATAAGGGCGAAAAAAATAGGAGGTCGCGTGGGCATGTTGCGAACGTAAAAAATCCCTCTGCAGTTGGAAATCGTAAAGAGTAGGCCTATCAGGCCGCTACCCTGGCAAAGTTTTAAAATGCTGAGATCCTCCTAGTGTGATCTAAGGGAGGAGATCGGAGCACTGATGGAGTTGTCGTGTGCAATGAAGATAGTCCTTAAAACCAAACCAGACAAACCAAACTGTGATTGGTTTAGATTAAGTCTGTGTATTTTCATTGAAATTCTATGATTAATAACGACAATAGCATTTTATTGGAGCTCCACCATTTAATCTGATCCACGTTTTAGCATCGACACTAAAAATATCATTTAAACACAAGCAAAACCAGAAGTTTCAGAGCTTGGCTCGTGATATGTACACAGAAGGAAACAAAGAATTCAGAAGAATTATAAGAACCTCTGTTCCTGGACAAATACTGACGAGCTGACAAAAGAAGCAGAGGAATTAGCAGCCAAAGGAAATATGAAGGATTTGCACATAAGTAAGATCATCATATCAAACAAATTGATACAGAGACCACTGATGCAGGAGCAAATGCTTAGACACAGACTTCCTCAAGGGGCTATCTACAGCGGTGGTTCCGTGCTTCATAAGGAGTTAAAAATGATGATGATGATTCGCCAGGTCCACAGTAAATTTCCATACGGTTAGTATTTTTTTTAAATATCAGTCTTGCATCATTTTGTCAATGAAACTTAACTGGTTTATTATTTTGTCAATGAAACTTAACTGGTTTATTATTTTGTCAATGAAACTTAACTGGTTTATTATTTTGTTAAAAGTTATAACATCATATCCAGACCTCAAGGTCTTTTATATTTGGACCTGCGCCCTAATATAACCGACTAGGTTGAACGTGGACTTCTTCAATGTCTTTCCCTTCCCTAACTCAAGAGCAGAGTCGGGTGCTCAGTTACAGCTGGGTAGACTGGAGCGTGCCGTTACCAGGTTTTGATCCCGGAACTCGTTAACTGTGCCACGAGAGGACAGCGCGTTAACTGCTTAACCAGTTATGTCCATAATACAATATCAACTGAATTTAGTGCACGAATTACAGTGTATGTATCTTTCTGTAATCACAGATGAGATATTTCTGCATAAGCCAGGCTACAGTGTGTGATAGTTCACTGTTGATAGCTCAGGACCTCTACGTTACCAAGTACAGAGTCATTAGGCCACAAGGGTCCTTACTTAGTAGAAAACAAACTTCTAGCATCGACTTTGTTACATTTCTATATCTCACAACTTCTTCTACCAACTCCTCAAAGCGCAAATTAATAACTTGTTCTTACAGTACTTATTCTTCTTCGTTCGCTCTGAGACTTCTACATTAATGACTCTAATAAAGGGTGTAGTTAGCTCAAGGTTCCTGACATCTTCAAACAGTTTGTTCTTACAATACAAAAGTAAACAAGTGAGAAAGAGGGGCAGGTTCTGTCAATCGTTTTTTTTGTTTCATTTTATTTTTTGTCTTGTGGTGTTGTCGTATAATTCATGCACTGCTGATGACCTACTTATCTAAACCCATATCAACTTGGTTTTTCTCTATATTTCTCTGTTCCCCTTCTCTTCTAGCGTGTTAAAATTATTTTTGTCTTCACATTAATCCTTTATTTCGCTCTTACTTTCATTTTTAATGTCTTCACCTCCACCTTATCTCTGTCTTCCTTTGCCATTCATATTCTCTCTGGCTCTCATTCATCCTCACATCATTTTGTCTTCTCTTTTGTTGTCTAGTTAGACACCTTGCTATCCTCGTCGTGCATATGATGATGTTAGACTAACAAGATTTTACACACAGATGGCCAAAATTATGGTGTTATTACGTCAAGAGGCCATTTCTATGTTATTGTTAATAAAACCAGAAACAGCACAGTACTGGTTTTTCTTCCCTGATTTATCATCGTAATCTGACCTCAAATATGATTGGCACAAGCCAGCATCTGGCCTGCAAATGTGGATAAAGAGCTTTGTCTTAACTCTCTCTCTCTCTCTCTGTCACTCTCTCTCTCTCTCTCTGTCACTCTCTCTCCATCTCTATTTTTTCTCCTTCTATGAGCGTGTTTATATATATATATACATGTGTGCGCGTGTGTGTGTAGTGTGAGGGTTTGTTTGGAAGTGCCTGTATGTAACTGTGAGAACGCCTATGTATATGTGAGCATGTGTATATGCCACTGTGACAGTGTAGGTGCATTTGTATGAGTGTGTGGGTGTGCGTGTGTGTCCCTATGCTTGTAGTAGTGACAATGTGCATATGCATGCACGAGAATGAGAATATGTTTTATGTGTGAATACGCTTGTATTGAGCATTGTAATCAAATGTGTAAGCTGTAAGAGTTACTCTCCGTATAAGCCCCATGGTTTTCTCATGAGAAAAGACATAAGTAAGACGTCTGCTGCCCATAGGCATTACGCACAATCCGACTACGGTACTATAAGGCTGTGCAAGGTACTTTCATCCTCATCAGTAAAACAAATAGCTAAACAAACTATTGCTGCAATGTCATATGAATGTTTTGTGCATGCTCCTAGCAAGGTAGTCACCTGCAGTGGTTAAAATAATGATGATGATGATGATGATGATGATGATGCTGATTATGATGATGATGATGTAAGAGTACGTATATGTTTCTAATTGACAGCACAGATGTGTGTCTATTTTAATAATATCTTTACATTTTGGTCGTTAATGGTGAGTCAAGGTTTACGGACAGTCATATGTGTATGTGTTAATACTGTTTGGTTCACGTATTTATCGATCACCGACCCTTCACACTGGCATGTGCTGATGTTATATATAGATTTTCAATTTGGTTATTTATTATTTCATTCAGTGTTTCCCAAAGTGTGGTACTCGTACCCGCGAGAGTACACGAAAGGGTTTCTAGGGGTACATTTACATAATTATTTATTTTACTACATTTTTTTAGCTGCACAAAACAGTTCAATAGAATTTAATACACGAAAATGGTGTACTGTACATACAGGGTGTCCATAAATTATTGACCCCATTATAAGCCTTAATAAAATCTTAATTTTAGGAGCTATCTTAAAACGGTTTCTGGCAATTAATAATACATCTCAAGAAATGTTTGCTTTAACTAAGAATACTACAACTGTTCAATCAATACGTCAGCAAATCCAGAATTTAACTAGCTTTCACGTGAGCCCCACTAGTAGCACGCAGAACATCAAAGCGATAGATAATTTTGTTCTAAACACGAAGAAGCATGTCTTGTTTTATTGTTGTTCAGAATCGACGTCACTGCACTCTGGGCAAACCCATAGGTGCTCAGTCTTCATTAGCAAATGTTGAACGGTATGAATGCTAATTATTCCTGTTGCGCGTTGGTTGCATACACGCCGGATACATCCTCCCATTCTTATTTCCCAGCTGGTCTTACGTTGTTTGATGCTAAAATTGCTGGAAGATTGGTTGATGGTTCATCGATTGGAGTGTCATTCTCTAATAGGCGATCATTAATTGCCCTCAGTATCTCTCCCTTATCCATATCTAATGCACCTTCTATGGGTGCTCTTGAAGCTAGTCTTTCAGCTCTTTCATTGCCACTTACCCCTGCATGACCAGGACAATAGATCCACACCAGTTTCTGAAAATTCGAACCTTCTATGGAGGTTTTCTATTCATACTGGAGCCATCCACTTTGGACCTTCCGAAGCATGGATTGTGAGTCTGACACAATAACCACCCTTGTTAATGAAGTCTCAGACAATCACCTTAAGACTGCAGTAGATGCCTCTACCTCCATTCTCATACTGCAGGTTGTTGTCATGTAAGCCCCGTTATGTACAGCAACGATTCTGCCCTTTATTCTAGCAGAGAAGCCCCACCATGATTTCTCACCACGGATTACAGACCCATCAGTGTACACAGTGGCATCATCATCCCCAGCATGATCATTTATTAGTTGATCAATTTCCAGCTGTGCCCTCCCGTTGGCCCCGGTTCTGCACTCTCTACCAAGGCTGATGATGACTTGTTGGTAATTAGTCCAGTTCTCATCTGATTTACTCCACTCTGCCCCTTTGAATATATTTTCAACTGTGGTCACCTGCTTAATCGTTGCCAAGGCCTGTGCCATACATGACATACCCCGCTTTATTCTCGCTCCCTTACTGTCAGCTATGTTTCCATGTTGGGGTGCCTTTTGTCCGTGGTTTATATCATATAAGCTTTTGACTGAGCCATCGCATATTTAGATCTAATCGACAGTAATCCAACATGTACCGCATCGTCACGATGGGGGTATCTCGCGTACAGTCCAAGACTACACGCATCCCTTCATTTTGAATGCGTTCCAATCGTTCACATTGTGATATTGACAGCGTAGTATTCCCAGACCATACTAGATGACAGACATGACTAACTGATTATACAGGGAAAACAGTAGTCTCTGTTCCAGGTGCGCTGAGCCCACTGTTTTTAGGGCACACAGGCTTTGCTGGGATTGATCTTGGAGCCGGTGTCCTCACACCATTTACCTACCTCTTGTAGTGTCTCGTGTATGCAACTGACCATTTCTTGGCGGTTAGAACCAGTTCTGTAAATGAGTATGCCATCAGCAAATGTCAATGTTCGTCCCAGCCCAGTTAGCGTAATGGTGGCTACTCTTGCTGTAGAGATGTTAAACAGCACTAGTGAAAGTGGAGAACCCTGGGATAATCCCGGGTTAATGAACATTGGTTCTGATGTCCATGTTCCCAAGCGAAATGCAACTGATCTCTCAATTAAGGCGGCTGCTACCCATCTAGTTAGCCAAGGGTTAACACTGTCACAAAATGACATCGGAAATGTGCATTTCTTGTGCTATCCCGTAATTCATTTTGTGCTCTTCACGTTCTATTTTCCTACCTCGGACAATATTTGGTATTTTCGAGTCATTGTTTACACTTCTTCCTGTAATAATTCGTCATGTTTGTTTGCCTGCCCATCTTTGCTGACAGTTGATACACGTAAGACCAGATTGGTCGCCAGTCATTTTCGTGTTGTGACACCCGGTGTTTGTATTTGCACAGGGAGCGCCGGTCATATGACAGACACACCTGAAGACGGCAGAAATTTTGTAATAGCTTCCGGACAGAATTGTTACGAAAACATTATTTCTGATGATGTAGGAAGCTGTGAGTGTAAACATTACCGATAATCAACGGAAATAACAATTCCTTATATGGAAAGTGACTTTTTAAAAATCATGCAGAATTTTCCTATGATGAAATTGTTCGGATAAACACACATGATTGAATACAATTGGTTGTGCGATTCTAGATGTTATAAACAACACTTCTGATTGGAGCCTGGTCAGATAGTAACAACAACGTGCGTGGGACGAAAGTTGCAATATAATCTGACACTTTCGCCGGTTTAGAGCACATTGAAATTCACCTCGTCAATAAGACAGCCAGCTAGCCAGAATAAGGAATAGGATCAAAATTCCATTTTTCGGACCGGACCTTGTTTGAGCATCTTGTGGACTTATATCCCAGGAAAACTCTACCTACATTAACACGGAAAACCGGAATCCTAGGAATCCGAACACAAAGTCAGAGTGGGAGCCTAGTGTAAATTAATACCCTAGACGTGTGCAAGAGGCATCTTAATTAAACAAGTTGCCTTAACAATTTCTCCTGTTTACACTCAAGACTTCTTACACAAATAATGTCTTCCCGAAAACTTATTATAACATTCCGTCTTTCATGTGCGTGTCTGTAATAGGTCACCACCTGGATAATTTACTGCCCTTTACCTGTGCAAACATTCATCGTGCTACCATTTGGGTTGTGTTCTCTCCACGAGAGAAATTAGGAAGTTACAATAGCCATATCAGCGCTAACCGAGCTCGCGGGGCGATCTTCGTGTTAATCCAGCGCGTCAATGTCTGGTATACGAAAATTTTACCAACATGACTGTCGGTCAATATTACATCATCTGTCTGCTCTCTCAGCCGGGTTGATCAGGTAAACAAACATGACGAATTATTACAGGAAGAAGTGTAAACAAGTGACTTGGCGCGCATTTCTGTGCTCCGAACATGACAAATAAGTAGATCATGTGTGAGAGAGAGAGAGAGAGAGAGAGAGAGAGAGAGAGAGAGAGAGAGAAAAAAATATGAAAAGGGGAGTGTCCAATAACGTCACTCACAGTATGTCTGTCCTATCACTCATGTGTATCCTATCACTCATGTACACTCACTCATGTGTATCCTATCACTCAAGTACACTAACTCATTTACACTCACTCGTGGGTATCCTACCACTCATGTACACTCACTCATGTGTATCCAATCACTCGTGTGTATCCTATCACTCGCCTGTATCCTTTCACTCATGTCTATCCTACCACTCACGTGTATCCTATCACTCATGTATGCCACATTTCCTACAGAGCAAAGAAGCTGGAGTGACTGCTATCACTGCCATCGCCGAGCAAGACGAAGAGCAAGAGCTGACCCACGTTGATACTGACCTTCAAAAGTAAGTGTCCCAACATCTGGATGTCTATTTGACCTCATCTCTCTGTCTGCTCTGTTTATGTCTATTTCGTTCATTCATTTCTGTTTTTTCATGGTCCTGATAGAGCACGGGGCTACAATTATATCCGGCTCCATGTAGGAAGCCTGCATGGAAGCCCAATGACCTTGTAGCGGTGTTTCCTATAGCATTTTGTTTTACATAATGAAGTTGCCACCCTCATGCACAGCTCCACAGCCGCGTTGAATGACTTGTCTGAGGAGGCGGTCTTCTTGTTCATTTTTTTCTCCATATGGGCTTCTGGAAACTTGACTGGGTATTTTATTCAATTAGCATCAGCTGTGTTTGTTTTTTCATTGATTCATGTCCCTTCTCACTCTTAATGGAGCATAGACCCACCACTACAGCTAGTCCCCAGAAAGCCTGCACCAAATCATTCATGTCCTGTACCATCCGTTCAAGGTCTTCCCATGTCTTCTTTCTGCTATGCTTTGCTGTAGCAATGTATTTTACATGATGAGTCTGCCAGTCACGTGGTAAAGCTCATAATAGTCGCCTCTTACGACATACCTAAGACAGCAGTGATCCCATTCAGATATTTTCAGAGACCCGTGGAGGAGTTGTGTTCGTCACTCTTGTATGACACTTTACAGTGTTGATAAGAATATTGAGTTGTGTTCGTCACTCTAGTATGACACTTTACAGTGTTGATAAGAATATTGAGTTGTGTTCGTCACTCTTGTATGACACTTTACAGTGTTGATAAGAATATTGAGTTGTGTTCGTCACTCTTGTATGACACTTTACAGTGTTGATAAGAATATTGAGTTGTGTTCGTCACTCTTGTATGACACTTTACAGTGTTGATAAGAATATTGAGTTGTGTTCGTCACTCTTGTATGACACTTTACAGTGTTGATATGAATATTGAGTTGTGTTCGTCAATCTTGTATGACACTTTACAGTGTTGATAAGAATATTGAGTTGTGTTCGTCACTCTTGGTATGACACTTTACAGTGTTGATAAGAATATTGAGTTGTGTTCGTCACTCTTGTATGACACTTTAAAGTGTTGATATGAATATTGAGTTGTGTTCGTCACTCTTGTGACACTTTACTGTGTTGATAAGAATATTGACACTCTTGTATGACACTCAGTGTTGATAAGAATATTGAGTTGTGTTCGTCACTCTTGTATGACACTTTACAGTGTTGATAAGAATATTGAGTTGTGTTCGTCACTCTTGTATGACACTTTACAGTGTTGATAAGAATATTGAGTTGTGTTCGTCACTCTTGTATGACACTTTACAGTGTTGATATGGGAGTTGTGTTCGACACTTGTATGACACTTTACAGTGTTGATAAGAATATTGAGTTGTGTTGTCACTCGTATGACACTTTACAGTGTTGATAAGAATATTGAGTAGTGTTCGTCACTCTTGTATGACACTTTACAGTGTTGATAAGAATATTGAGTTGTGTTCGTCACTCTTGTATGACATAGTGTTGATAAGAATATTGAGTTGTGTTCGTCACTCTTGTATGACACTTTACAGTGTTGATAAGAATATTGAGTTGTGTTCGTCACTCTAGTATGACACTTTACAGTGTTGATAAGAATATTGAGTTGTGTTCGTCACTCTTGTATGACACTTTACAGTGTTGATAAGAATATTGAGTTGTGTTCGTCACTCTTGTATGACACTTTACAGTGTTGATAAGAATATTGAGTTGTGTTCGTCACTCTTGTATGACACTTTACAGTGTTGATAAGAATATTGAGTTGTGTTCGTCACTCTTGTATGACACTTTACAGTGTTGATAAGAATATTGAGTTGTGTTCGTCACTCTTGTATGACACTTTACAGTGTTGATAATAATATTGAGTTGTGTTCGTCACTCTTGTATGATACGTTACAGTGTTGATAAGTGTGGAGGAGTTGTGTTCGTCACTCTTGTATGACACTTTACGGTGTTGATAAGAATATGTGTGCTATTACAGACCTTCTTACTCACGTCGTCGTCATCATCATCATTCCTTTTCGTTCCATGTGGAACATAGGGCAGAAACCGTTGCTTTCCATCTATTTCTATTCTGGGCTGTCTTTTTCAGCTGTGCCCAGGTGAAAAGTCATTCCAATTTCCCTAGCCTCCTCTTCAACAGTTCTTCTACAAGTTCTCTTTGGCCTCCCCACTCTTCTTTTCCCCTGTGGGTTCCAGTCGTGGACAGCTCTGGTTATGCTTGATTTTTCTCTTTTGAGTGTATGCCCTATCCATCTTCACTGGACATATAATTATTCTGTCTACAGCGGATCTGTGTTTTCCATGTCTGAATTTGCGTAACCCATTAAAGGCACTATACACTTTGTAAAACTATACACGTCATTTATACTTTGCTCTTATTTAAGAATGTAACGTGTGTTATAAATGTGAAGAATCCATTTACTTATGAAAGAGAAGATATTTGATTCTATGAGGGTTATGTAGATGTTTTGTTAAGAATTTTTTAAATACTATTGGAAATGATGAATCGTTAATGGGGCTCTAGGCCTTCAGAGGTTAATATTCCTCTTTTCATTACATGTATAGCACAGTATTCAGATATGTCCCTACCTGTGACAGCAAGTTGTAGTTTTATGTTTGTCTGTTAATTTTTGTTTGTTTGTTTATTTTTTTGTTTTATTTTTTTTTTGTTTTTGAGGGTGAAAAATTGGGCTATCTGATACAATTGATCTTAAAATTGTATTCTGAAACAGGGGTAGACTGAATGCTTCCCACGACACCTATGTGAGCACTGACGATGCGAGCGAGAAGCCTCTTCTCACTTCCGGTGGCTACTACGACTCTAGCAACATCATTTCATCCAGCGGGGATACCCTCAGCAGCGGAGGTTATTTTTGGCCACCTGCTCCTCTGCAGCACCCCTATTATTCCATGGCGATGATGGTGTACAAGGACCCCGCACTGTTTTGTGCTCCTTATTTCTCTACCCCTTGTCCCACAGAGACTTACGGCACGGGGCCCATTTTCGCCGCAAATACGAATACGGGTGTTTTTGAAGTTGGCGACGAAGCAGGAGCAGCAGCAAGTGGTGGTCTCTCCTATTCGCCGCCGTCACAGCAACGAGATGCGGCCGTGCTAGAGACGTCTTCTGTCACCTTACAGCAGCAGACTCACCCGTCTGCATGCTCCTCCCCAGCGTCAGATTCTGGGTCACTTCTGGAAAGTTCGAAAATATTTCCAGCTGACTACGTGACGTCATACCAGCGTAGTAGTGGTAGTGGTGGTGGTATTGCGAATTCCACCAGTGTAGGAATTAACAATCTTCCAAATCCTACTGCTTTCATGATGCTTAGAACTTTGGAACTACAAGAAACAATATGATTCTGACAGACAACAAATATCCCCTTCTGTTTACACTTAACATTAAAAGGCTCTTCTTATAAACAAAATGTTGTGTCTTGAAGAGATAAGCACATTCTATGGGGCAGTTGTTTTCACTGGCAGAGCAGAAAAATAACTGTGCTCCTAAAGGATACCAAGCTTCTCCTTGCCGGCGGGAGATGGGGGTGGATCGGAGAAAGCACTGCTTATTATCGTTCGAAAATGGCCTCAACTAATGTTGATTCATACAGGAAATGAATTGTCGATACCTATATCGTAACTATCCTTAAACAGAATACTGTGGTACGTACTACCACTACTACAGTAATTAGCAGTATGACAAAGTCGCCAATCATCGTATATAACATTTACATTACTTCTTTTAATATTTATGGTAGTTCATTTGAGGGGATGAGTGGTATTAAATTTTAATTCAAAATAGGACAAAAATGAATACTGGGAATAGTTTATGATCTGATGATTTATATTCTCCTGAATCTCAATATGTCAAAATCATAAGACCACATTCTAATAGGTGTCTGTTGATGTTGCATATTGTATTTTCTTAAGAAATTGTTCTTGTCACATTATCTCAGAACCTTGTTTAATATTACTAATTTTCTCATAACTAGCTTATTTCTTATTTAATCAACATGAGATTCGTGACATATACTTTTCGTTGGATAGTAAAAATTTTGTCCGATCAGATTTTTAATATCTTAAGAAAATTTTGATTGACTGCAAATAAGGTAAAAATTTTGTTAATGTGTAACTGTTTTAGATACTAATTTTAAAGTACTGTATCTTATGATGTACTAAATGTATCTAAAATCTAACCTAATCAAAGTTTTTAAAGACAATAATAAGCTTCAATATCAACTTCGGTGCGCATAACTCAATAAATAAAAAAATTTTAAAACATTAGTGAATTGACATATAGGTTTAAAATTCAATATGGCTGCCTTTTCTATGGCAACCAACAAAATTATACCATCAGATGCGTTGGTACGCGTAGCTATGACTGCATTTGTATCGAAATCCTGCATTTATTTATGAAAGTAACATTTAATTGCAGCTCCACCCCTTAACATTTATATTAATTTATTTAACATTAATAGTTGTTTATTTAACATTTACAGTCATCCATTCAACATTTATATTCGCTCATTTACTAATGTAACATTTGCATTTATTCATTTCACACTTCCATTAATTTATTTAATACTTACATCCATTCATCAGTGTAGTTTGGACCATTTACGCGCTTGAATATCTATGCTTTCACGCACCACAGACAAGGTGTTACTAGACGTGCAGGTGTGTTTTTTGCTTGAAATGCTATATTCATTGCAGTAATGTGAATAACGCATATTAACAAAATGGGTGGCTTGGTGAACGAATATAAGGTTAATATTAACTATTCTTTCTACGAAAACTATTTATCTATTTTAAGGACTGCTATATTTATATTTAATTATGTATTTGCGATACATGTGTACATATATAACACTCGATGATTGCTTGTTATTTGTAAACATAAAGCATATGTGCATGTGTGTGTCAGCAGTTTGTATGTGTGATGTATGAGCTGTGAATGTTGTGTATGTTTGTCGTTGTTTGTTGACTTTGTGTGTGTGTGGCTTACAATTTCTACTCGTCGGGGTAGCTGGAGACATACATTAAAATGACAAGAAACACACGGAAACAGGGGCGGCCTGACAATGATTGGGGCGGCGGGGCGAAACAAAAAAGGTCCTTAGCCCCTGATTATCGATTTTACATGGATGCTAGAGTAGGAGGTAAGGGGAGCGTGAACCTCTCTACTGCTGTGGACACTAAGGCAGTGCCCGAAACGCCCAACGCTCATTCCGCCTCTGCATAGAAAGACCTTGAGTTGATGGCACGTGATAGGGAGACTTGGCATGTGTCTGTTGAACTGTTGAAAGCCTACAGTCCTTGCTGACCTGAACGATATTGATTGATTGATTGATTGATTTAACTCTTGTGTTGTGACGACTTGAGTGCCTGTATCTTACCTCTAAAATTTGAATCGCACATTCATTTTTTATGACTGAAGAAGCAAAATTACTGAGAATGTACAATTGTCAAAAAAAAGTTCATAATAAATCTTGTCACACGTAAATAAAGATTCACATTTTGTTTAATTTTTTGTTGTTTTTAACTCTGGTGTTAGGATAAACGTGCCAGCATCTGGTCAAAGTGCCCTGTGTAGTTCCGAGGGGAGGAAGTGTGTCTTATTAGATAAAGAAGCAGTATGACAACTGCCCCCTCAGGCATGTCGTAGAAGGCGACAAACGAAAGTTATGTATGGATCTGGCAAACTAATCAGGTAACACAAAGTGCTACATAAACCACGTGAACGAGAGCATGTCAACTCTGTGTGCAGGCATCCTGTGGGGGGGGGGCAGTGGGCAGTGATGACTGTTTGCTGCATAGGGAGGAAACATAAAAATGATGACGGATAATGATGATGTGAAGAGAGTGGAAATCTTGTTTTAAAAGTAAAAAAAAAACATGTTGTTTTCTCAGCCATTAAGGATTTGTTTCGGCTGTGTTTATGGTTTTTAAACTCTTCCACGCTCGCGTGTCAGCGTTCGATTGACACAGTGGTAAGAGCGATGGTCTCTCGCGGCATAGATGCAGGGTTCGATTCACGGTGTCGACACGCTGTAGTCTAACCAGCTGTAAATGTGTACCTGGCTTTGCTCTTGAGTTAGGGAAGAAAAAGGCAGTGAGAAAGGGAACTAGTCACTCCCACCTCTCGATGCTGGACCTAGTATAGTGAAGTCTCTAACACTTCACTCCCCTATGGCAGTAACTGCTATGGGACTATCTTTACCTTTTACTCACACGTGTACAAACAATGCGTAACCAGGTAATGCAGGTGCTTGGCTGTATGAATGAGCACGGTAAATATATGGTTTTCATCATTTTCCTTGTTTTTGTCTCGATGAAGCTAGAAGCCACCACTCTACTTGGTCACCTTACTGGAAGCCTGTGTCACAGCATTAATGTCTTCTTGCTGTTATGGTTTTTGTAACATTTGATTTTATGCCGTGCGTTTCTACGAAGATAATCATATAGCAACGCTGGAAAGAAAGATAAAGGAATAACACTGATAATACCAGAACCAATGTGAACACAAGCATAAATAGAAAGAAAAAGATTTTATCTCTGAAGAACCAAGGACTGGATTGGAACCATGCCACAAGGAAGACTGCCAATAGGATAACATGGCGCTCTCTCTGGCTAATCTCTACATCCCGATGTAGAAGAGGAAGAACTAGATAAGTAAGAAGGAAGTTCTATTATTAGAAGAAGCACAGAAACTGTTTGAGAAAGAGCTAGGAAGTAAAGAAAGATAGAGAAACACACAGATCAAAACATATCAAAAAAGAAACGTGGAAATGGGCAAACGAGTGATACTGGTAGTAGGAGGGAATAAAAACAGCCATATTTACCAGAGATAAACTAAAGAGAAAGATAACAATAATCCGAGAACGAATATTAAAGATACACAAAAAAATAAATAAAGAGAGAAACAAAGAAATAAGATGAGAACGCAATGAACAATATTTCCGCTACCATATACGTTATAAATGTAGCATTCTAATTTATTTATACATGTTTTTTTAAACAGTCGGTGGAACTGGCATCTTTACATCTATCTGTTCAAGCCAGGGCATTAAGTAATGATAATATTTCGATATATTTTAGAATATGTTATCCGCTTACATTAACAAATCAAAGAGCAACGCGGGCATTTGTTCTGCTCAGCTACTTCCATTTCCGAACTGTCAAGAAATAGAAAATATTTGACAAATAACTTCCCGAAAGCTATGACGCAGCTATGAGCAGATGCAAATTCAGATCACAAACGTGAGGTGATAAAATTGTATATACCGCTGGAAAAAATATACAGAAAGTGTAAACTATAAAGTGCTTCCAATAGAATTAACAACACTGATAGAAACCAGAAAGACAAACATTTTATGAAGTTACTAAATATGAAAACTTAATGACAGAAAACGTAAAAGAATTCTGAAGAGATCCAAGGGAAAGTAAACATAAAATAGGACCGTTAAGAATAAATATGCGACAAATAACTAGTGAAAATTTGCCCAACATGAAAGAAACGCCAGAAAAAGGAAACATGGATAACAGAAGACACCATAATAAAAGGTCTGAAAGAAAGAAAGCAAACATAAACATAAAATATGGAACGATGGAAGAATAAAAACGTAATGTGTGTATAGAAGCATAAGAGGTACGTATAGAAAGAAAATGCACGGAAATAGAAACCAAAAGGAAAAATACACATAACGTAAGAGACTAGCATGTACAGTACGTGTAAGAAACATTGAGAAAACAAATATAAACAAATTCTTCTCACAATCTCCAACGTCTACTTGAATATTTTCAAAGAAATCAGTGGTCAGCTTCAGGTTATTTGCATCTCCATTGAGGTTTTTTTTCCGAAAATGGTACAAGTAACGGCCATATGTGCATTGTAAGTTCCTCATATTTCTTTGAAGTAGATGTTCAGCAATGAGTTTATCAGTGTCATATTTACACTCATCGGTAGTTCCCATTTTTAGCTTGTTGAATAGATGATATCCCAATCTGTTGTGACCCATGCAGAGTCTGAACATTATAACTTGCTCTCTTCTGCTGATCTGGTATTATGCATAATTTTGTGAATGACATGGATGCTCTACATCCAATTTGTTTCTGTATCTGGTTCTAATAAAACTCTTTGCCTGTTCGAAAGTTATGCTTATATCAGGTTGAGGTAGCTTTCCACATTCCTTTGCCAATCTGTCAGCCTCTTCATTGCCGGGAATACTACAGTGAGATGGGATCCGTTGTATCACAACCTTTTTGAATTGTTGATATAGTTTGTGAAGCACTGCTCTTAGGTCATCCAGGTTTGTTGTATTCTGGCTGTTCAGTGTTGCAGTTACTGACAATGCGTCTGTGAAGAAAACAACTTGTCTCTTGGTGCTTTCCTCTGCCATTATAACCTCAGCTGCAGTATTTAAGGCTTCTGCCTCTGATCTAAAGTTACTTGAGAATCTTCCTGTTACCACCAACATCTTTCTTTCTTTTTTCTTTTTTTATACCAGTGCTTAAGCTCAGAAACACATTTCCACCTCCATCTTCTGTGACATTCGTTGCTGATCCATCTGTGTGGCTTGGGTAATGTTTCTCTATCGATTTGATATTATTAATATAAACAATATTTTTTTTTAATCAACCACATCGTAGCATGGCGCCATACGATGAATACGCTTCGACATCGTTGTATTTATTTGATTTATTATTTTTATTTAATTTCTCGTGTTTCACCTCTCGCTTTCTTTCCTTTCCGCAATGAAAGCTTTGTGGCCACAACGCTTGAAATTTTCTGTCTTTTGTCCTAGTAAGATACATTACCCTTTTATCCCCCTTTCTTTAATTGCATAAACCCACTCCTAATTTTGGAACCAACAGTCTCGAAGAAAATGTTCTACCATTTGTTTTATCCTCCCCATTGAACACACAACTGTCTATGATATTTTCAGTTTGTTGATGTGACAAAACGTCTGAATATGTTCTTTTGTGTGATCTCTCACACCTTCAGCCCTCCGGCCGTATCCTTTCTTTTCTTCATTTTTCTCACTCATGGTTTTATTTGGCATAAATCGTGCCTTTTCATTCGTTATTTTCACTATTTTGCTCTATGCTGAACACAGCATGGTGAATTCTCTAACACGCCACTCCCCTATGGCAGTATTTGCTATGGGAGTAATGCGTATCTTATTGTTTCACACTCCACTCCCAGACTGTTGTTACGATTCGCCAGGTTTGGTGACCCGGCCAGCGATAATATTTTATCGCCTAATCTGTCTGACCGCCTGTGGAAATGGGGCGGTCAAACATTTGACCCCATTGGAAAGCTGTTGATCATGTTGACACAAGCCGTTTTGTGATACGATGAAAGAAGACAATACGGTCTGCCCAGACATCTGTCTGACGGAGGCACGCAGATAAAGGTGATAAACAGAGGTGCGCCGGAAGTCTTAGGTAACGATATGACATCACTGTGTAAGAGGCCACGCGTGTAAATTTAAAATTAATATTTTCAAATACGTGTGGGATGAATAATGATAAACTTCCCCACCAAAACAGTGCTCGATAGATTGGATTGGTTCGCCAGAATCTACTATGATTCGATTGGAACTTTCGGCGGAAACACAGCTGGGGTTTGAAACTAAGGATTGTGAGATATAATCTAACAAACTCGGAGTCACAGCAGAGACAGGCTGCATCGCAGCGGCAACTAAACACCTCCTACAAGCCAGAAGAAAGAGGATAGGACTTATCATTCCACAACTATAAGTACCAGATCGAGTATTGGGCAACTTTGGAATTTACAAGTAAACCTGCAATTAGAATACAAGACTGGAAACTTGGGAATTTTATCACAAGGAGTCATAAGAGGAATTATAGATTTCAAGACCAAGTGTTTCACCCGTCATAAGAGGAATTATAGATTTCCAGACCAAGTGTTTCACCCGTCTTAAGAGGAATTATAGATTTCCAGACCAAGTGTTTCACTCGTCATAAGAGGAATTTCTCAGACTTAAGTGATTCGAACAGCATCTAAATACAGGGCTGTGAGTCCATTCTAATCTGCGCCAGGAGAAGTATGTATTGCCAAAATTTTGGGGTAAGTGTAAACAATTTATTTACTAATGTAAATTTTACTGGTTCTTGCTAAGTGGTTATATATATGAGGCAGGCAACCTCACACGGCTGTTTGTGCCCTATACCAGAGCGCTCTTTTAGTTTCGGTGACCGGAATTCTGACACTGGGTATAAAATTTTGTGTGCACCGTAAAAGACTATTTAAGTTTTTGGCGGGGAAAATCAGCTGATGTGTGAGTAAAATCAGTAAAATATAAATCATTACACACTCGTTCTGGATAAACACAGCGCTAAAATTCTTTTGTGTACTATAACTTTGTTCTGTATTCTATTTTTGATTGCATTTTTATTTGTTTGAAATTAGTTTTGACGGAGTTACAGACTTTTGAAAACAGCGTCATCATTTAAGGAAATTCATAAAATAAGTAATCTTTTTATTAATTTAATATCTAAAAATCGGCCCATTCGTTTGAGTTTATAATTATAAAGACTTCTCGAAGGGAAGCTAAAGATTATTTCCACATACTTTTTTTTTTTGGTTTCATATCTTGAGAATGTGTGGTAGTCAGTTTTGTGAGTGTGGCATTACAAGAACAAGCATATTGTCACCAGATTTTATAGCATTTTGTCATAAAATTAACAAGTGATACAACGTAAAAATTCTCCAAAGGATAAAATGTAGGGATAAAAACATAACGCGTAAGCTGCTGATAGTACATGATCGCCCTGACCGCGGGTCATCACCCTCCATAAAAATTGACTTGTTAGACGGGAAATCAAAACGGTTACCATTTGGAGGGATGAGAACGGCGGATCAAAAGGAAAAAAAAAATATGACTGAAAAAAATTGCGTGAGACTAGCAAGGCTAAGGAGACGCACTTGGGGAGGGGGGGGAAACGGAGGAAAAAATTCACGTCCCCAAATTGACACGAGGTACGGAAACGGACGCTTTTGCGATACCAAGCCTTTGATTTGAATTCAGCGGCTAAACGCAGATGCTTGAAATATTACAAAATTTAAAAAGTAACTTTTCTTAATATTAATGTTAGGAATATAAAAATTAGCTGGCCGGATGGCCCATTCTGAGCAGTGAAATAATATGTTTTTAATTTGACAGACGGATAGATAATAATGAAAATAATGACAAAAGACAGTGTTGTTCACAACAGCGAAAGACTGCATTGAATCAAAAGTGTCGCTATTTGCACAAAAATCGCGACCTTGAGACGCAGGTGTTCAAATCTACTTAGCATGGAAGAGAAGGGATATTGGTGGAAGCTGTGTCTAAAAATAACTTTTATCGACAAAATTTTGGAGGGGAGAGAAAGGTTGGTTCAAAAATCAAGTACGTTTTTGTGAAAACGCAAGTAGAGACGGACAGACTAACAGATAAAAATCCATACTTGACTGAAGCATGACTGAAATGACTTTAGTGTAGGAAATTTGAATTTAAAAAAAACCAAGGCATTGATTGGCCACAGACAATCATATTATCCGCGCTCAGACGAGCTTTTTTGCCATTCCTCAATAGTTGTCCAGTGATAGACACAGTAAATTTCAAGTGTGGTGATTTCCAAATGAAATAAATTGAAATAAGTTCAGGGACGCCATACTATAGCCAGCAGCTCAGCTGAGTTTTGCTAGCATTTCTGTGTTCTTTATTCATAATCTGGTAAGATTGAAATTATTTCTTTGTATATTTTGAATATTGTTTAATGTTCGAGTGATTTGATACTGCCATATCGAAATCTAGCCTTGCAAACAAGTAAGGATTGGCTCTGGACCCCCCGCCCTAGTTCAGGGTCTAGGGACAAACAATATATAAACTACAGCAAGGTTTAGGAAGGGGTGATCAAGTGTTGAGAACAATGAATCATATCACCTATCCTATTCTATGGCAGTGAGATAATGCACCTATTTCAGAATCTGTAGACTGGGGAAACTTACCCTATGCGAAACCAACTAGGTAAGATGTGCTGTCTGGTCAGAGAGAACTGACCCTGTTTATGTGGTGTTATTGTAATTTGTTATGTGTAGAAGTGGCTTATTAGGTAAGGTTCTGAGCAAAAACCAATACTTTATTTCAGAGCTGTGAGTTCGATCTTGACACTAAGGTGGTGTCAAATGCTGATTAATAATTGAAGTGAGGACCCGTGCAGGGTACATTTCGACAGAACATCTGTGTATTGCTCAAGCACGGAGAGGTGGGGCCATCATATTCCGGCACCAGAACAAATCTGGCAAAGTTAAGTAGGCTAGCTGGCCTGCTGAGCTTACACCAACTTCATAAAACTAGCACCCAAGAGAATTTACTACTGAAGCATCCCATTTCCTTCCATCATTAATGGACAATGCTGTGTAGGCATAAACAGGGAGGGATGAAGCCACCCCAACAGCACATCCATTCATAGTTTTCCCAGGAAAATTAACATTACGAACAGTAATACTATAATTAATCTTGAAGATTGCATATGTAAACATCTTTCATTTAACATGCCATTTATTCATGCCATTCATTCATAAATTTCAAAATCTTTGCATAAGTTCTGGCCAAAATAAAACCTTGGTTCAGAACAAATAAATTTAAAAAAAAAGATTTTCTATTCTAAATTTAACCAGCTGAATTTAGTTCATTGTGTTATAAATTTTATTGATAGTATTAGACTTAATTAATATCTGTGGGTGTGTGTATATGTCCATACAACACATTGCATTCAGTACCCTAGATTTTAACGTAGCCACATTCATTAGTAAAAAAAGATATGTGTGAGGTCATAAAGTGGTAGCACGAAAGGGCCTTCTGTATATTCACAGTTACAATTATCTCAGGAGCCTTCACAGCTGACCTCACGCATCACACTAGGTGATAACACCACCATACAATACCATCAAAATCCACTACATATATTGGGGTCTTGTCCAGGGATAATTAGCATAAACAGTAATATAAGGATCTCCTGGTGGGAGAAATAAAATTAGGGGAACAAAATTGTAAAATTCCCTTAAAATTAAAAGTGTCCCTTTAAATTAAAAGGGCAATTAGAAGTTGGTGAATCTTCACAGCCAGTAATAATTAATTAGTTAACTGGTTAGTTAGAATTAGTTAGACTATAGTCATAAGAAGTACTTAGTGTATTTACTGGTTAGAGATTTATCTTGTATATTATTATATTGTCTAAAAAGTATGGCGGAGCTAGCAAAATTTAGATCAGCTGCTGTGCTGACCGCAAAGGAGATGGGAATGGATGGTCAGGTTTTGGTTCAATATGTAACGACTGAATGTGATAAATATATTGAAAGGGAAGATAGAAAGGTAGCTGAAGAGAAGAGGTTACAAATTGAGGCGGATAGAGAAATTAAGAGGCTGCAGATTGAGGCAGAAGACAAACGACAGCAAAGGGAGGCAGAAGAAAAAAGATTGACTGCCGAAAGGGAGGCAGAAGATAAAAAGGCCGAAAGGGAGGCAGAAGATAGAAGGTTGCAAAGGGAGCACGAATTACGACTAAGGGAGCTGAAATTACAAGGCCAGGCTCCTGAAAATGGTGCCAGCCCTTTTGCCTCAGATGCTACGCCCAGTCTGGGAGCCTCAAACTCAGCTATGGGGTTTCATTTAGACCATTTTGTTGAAAAAGACGATGACATAGAGGGGTACCTAGGACGTTTTGAGTTATTAGCTACTACATATGGGTTAGAGAGAGAGAGGTGGAGTTTAAAGCTATCACAAGGACTGAGAGGTACTTCTTATGAAGTCTTTGCTAAAATGAACAGGGAAGACCAAGACAATTATGACATGTTAAAGCAGGCTTTGTTATTAAGGTACGAGAAGAATGGTGAATTTTATCGTAAGAAATTTAGAAATGCCAAACTGTTGTCTGGGGAGACATACCACCAATTCTCTGCTAGACTGGAAACCTATTTGGAGAAATGGACTGCTCTGGGGAAGACCCAAGATCTTAAAGAAATGATCATGATTGAGCAATTGAGAGAGTCCATGGCTCCAGACATGAGAAAATTTCTCATGGAACAAGGTGCAGAGAAGTTGGGAGAGGTTTTAAATGTCGCTGAGAGGTATCAGGCAGCCCAGGCAGAGGTAAGTGGTGCTAAAAAGAAGCACATAGATAATTTTAAAGCTCCACAGCAATTTAATAAATTTGATAATAGAGAGCAGGGAAATAAAGGTAGGACAAACTTTGAGCGGCCAAGAAATGACTATCGCGACAGAAACTCACAGTTCAATGACCAAAAGTTCAATGAAAGAAAACCGTTGAACCAAGGAAAAAGATGGTGTAAATGGTGCAAGAAAGATAACCATAACACCGAATTTTGTAGAAGGAAACCTTCAAACATTGCTGCAATGAAGTCGGGGACGCAAAGATTAAAGGTTAATCCTAATGGACAACAGGAACCTTATCACCCCCCAGTTTGTGAGGATGTTATTTGTAATGGGGTCACCATAAGGTGCCTTTATGATACAGGTTTGGATTATGATTCAGTTGTGAAGTCTAGCCTAGTGGACCCAAGTCAGTATACCACCGAAACAGTGGAAATACAAGGGGCGACTAAGGACATACCACTCATGACACTTCCCATCGCAAGGATAACGGTGAAAACTCGCTATGTGGAGGGAGAAATCAGAGCAGCAGTGATAGATGAACCAATCTACCCTCTGATATTGGGGTGTAGATACGTCTTCTTGGGGAATCCCGAGAAACCTGTGATCATGGCGACAGTGCAGACCAGGTCACAGAAGAAGGAGGAAGAAGGTGAACCTATAAATGCTCATCCAGAGGAGATGAGAAAGGCGCAGGCTGAGGATAGGACACTCAAGCCATGTTTTAAAAAATTGCCCAAATGCCACACACCTCCGAGCAAGGGGGAATATTTCATGAAGAACAAACTATTATACAGGAAGGCCGGAACTGGAACAAATGGTCACAACCAGCTGGTTCTTCCCACCTCATATAGAGATAAAGTGATGGAACTCGAGCATGCGATTCCCTTCAGTGGTCACATGGGGATCAGCGCCACAGGACAGCGTATAGCTTGTCATTACTTCTGGCCAGGGATAACGGAGGATATAAAAAGATATGTCAAATCCTGCCCTGAATGTCAAAGGGTAGCTCCAAAGCACTGGACTGCTCCTGCAACTCTAGGGGAAATGCCCATAGTGGGAACACCTTTTGAGAGGGTTGCAGTGGATATTGTGGGACCTCTCACTCGGACCAAGAGGAGGAACAGTTACATCCTTACTCTGGTGGACACTTGTTCTATGTGGGGAGAGGCGGTAGCCCTGCCATCAATTGATTCAAAACATGTAGCAGAGGCACTACTTACAATATTTACCCGATTAGGATTCCCGCATCAAATCTTGACGGATAATGGATCTCAGTTCAAGGGGAAACTAACGGAAGAAGTTTTTAAACTATTTCAAGCCAGACACTTTCATTGTAGTCCGTACCATCCACAAGGGAACGGCCAGGTAGAGAGGTTCAACGGGACTCTCATTTCTATCCTGAGAAAGCTGGCACACGAAAAACCGGATCTGTGGGATCAATTCCTGCCCGCCGCATTGTTTGCGTATCGGGAGGTACCACATAGTTCAACCGGGATGGCTCCCGCAACTCTGCTATTTGGGAGGCCAATAAAAGGTCCTTTAGAAGCTTTATTAAGGACCTGGACGGATGAGAAGGCGGAAGAACCTGTTACCTCATCTTATCAATACGTGAACGAACTGACCACTCGTTTGAAAGCTGGATGGAAACTGGCAAATGATAATTTGAAACAAGCCAGGAAGAAACATGCAGCATATTTTAATAGGAAGGCAAAGGACCGAGAACTAGCTGTGGGAGAGAAGGTGCTTCTTCTACTACCCGGTAGCCAGAATAAATTACAAATTGGTTGGCAAGGTCCATATACGGTTCTAGAGAAGGTGTCTAGAACAAACTATAAAATTGACAAAAAGGGGAAGGAGAAAGTTTATCATGTAAACTTATTAAAGAAGTATCTGGACAGACCACTCCAGGAAAGCACCCCCTTATTGACCTTGGCTATTGCAACCCAGATGCAAAAGGAACCACTCACCTCACATGAATACCCATTACATCCTTGTGAAACAGCAACACAGGTAAAAGTCAGTAAGCACCTGACTAAAAACCAGAGGGAGAGAGTTCAACAGGTTCTGGAGGAACATACAGATGTACTAACAGATAAACCAGGCCATACAAATTTGCTACAGTATGACATGAAACTGGTAGACTCAAACCCAATCTGTATGAGAGCCTATTCTATTCCGTTTGCGAAGGAGAAGGCATTGAAGGAAGAAATAGATTATTTGCTGAAGGAGGGGATTATTTCGCACAGTGAATCATCTTTTAGTTCTAGTGTCGTTTTGTTGAGAAAACCGTCTGGGGAACACAGACTGTGCATAGATTACAGGAAACTGAATGCTGTCACAGAAGGACAAGTGGATCCATTACCAGACACAAAACAGTTATTTGCCAGACTGAACAAGGCAAAATACTTTTCAAAGGTGGATCTTAGTAAAGGCTATTACCAGATCCCAGTGAAGCCTGAAGTGAGACCTTATTTGGCTTTTAGCACTTCGGATGGACATTATGAATTCAATATGCTACCATTCGGACTGAAAAATGCTCCGAGTGTATTTTCAAGGATGATGCGCAAATTGTTGGATCCCCTGAATAACCCATGTATCACGAATTTCATGGATGATATTCTCGTCGCCACAGAGACATTTGAAGAACACATTGAAGCTCTAGAAATGTTATTTAATAGACTTCGGGAGGCGAACTTAACTGCTAGGCCAACAAAATGTTGTATTGGATGCAAAGAGTTGGAATTCTTGGGACACACTGTATATCAGGGTAACATGACCCCTGACCCCAAGAACTTGGAAAAAACTGCAGAGAGCACCTAGACCACAAACAAAAAAGGACGTGCGATCATTCGTGTCGTTATGCGGATTTTATCAGAAATACATCAAAAATTTTAACGCTATTTGTGCTCCTCTGACTGATCTGACTCGCAAGGGACTTCCAGATAAAATTATTTGGACTGCACAATGTGAACTAGCGTTCCAAGAGTTAAAGGAAAAACTCACTAGCAGGCCTATTCTCAAACTGCCTGATTTGACACAGGACTTTGTCTTAAGAACCGATGCAAGTAATGTAGGACTCGGAGGGGCTTTGTTGCAAAGATCATCTTCACCTGATGGGGAACTGAAACCAGTCGCTTATGCAAGCCGCAAATTGAATAAGGCGGAACAAGGATACTCCACAAGCGAAAAAGAATGTTTAGCGTTAATCTGGGCAATAAAGAAGTTTCAAATCTATCTGTATGGTAGGACTTTTGTGGTGGAGACGGATCATCAGCCTCTCGTATTCTTATCTCAGGCTAAGCATGAAAACGCAAGATTGCTGAGGTGGTCTTTATTGCTTCAACCTTATCAGTTTAGTATCCAATATATCCCAGGCAAATTGAATGTCGGTGCAGATTTCCTCAGTCGGCACCCCTGTGATCAAAATTAGAGTAATGGCAGACGGGAGGAGAGATTTTATCTATGTGTATCACTGGTTTTAGAACTTGCCGTAGGCATGTTTTCAAGTGGGGAGATGTGTCATAAAATTAACAAGTGATACAACGTAAAAATATCTCCAAAGGATAAAATGTAGGGATAAAAAACATAACGCGTAAGCTGCTGATAGTACATGATCGCCCTGACCGCGGGTCATCACCCTCCATAAAAATTGACTTGTTAGACGGGAAATCAAAACGGTTACCATTTGGAGGGATGAGAACGGCGGATCAAAAGGAAAAAAAAAAAATATGACTGAAAAAAATTGCGTGAGACTAGCAAGGCTAAGGAGACGCACTTGGGGGGGGGGGGGGGAACGGAGGAAAAAATTCACGTCCCCAAATTGACACGAGGTACGGAAACGGACGCTTTTGCGATACCAAGCCTTTGATTTGAATTCAGCGGCTAAACGCAGATGCTTGAAATATTACAAAATTTAAAAAGTAACTTTTCTTAATATTAATGTTAGGAATATAAAAATTAGCTGGCCGGATGGCCCATTCTGAGCAGTGAAATAATATGTTTTTAATTTTACAGACGGATAGATAATAATGAAAATAATGACAAAAGACAGTGTTGTTCACAACAGCGAAAGACTGCATTGAATCAAAAGTGTCGCTATTTGCACAAAAATCGCGACCTTGAGACGCAGGTGTTCAAATCTACTTAGCATGGAAGAGAAGGGATATTGGTGGAAGCTGTGTCTAAAAATAACTTTTATCGACAAAATTTTGGAGGGGAGAGAAAGGTTGGTTCAAAAATCAAGTACGTTTTTGTGAAAACGCAAGTAGAGACGGACAGACTAACAGATAAAAATCCATACTTGACTGAAGCATGACTGAAATGACTTTAGTGTAGGAAATTTGAATTTAAAAAAAAACCAAGGCATTGATTGGCCACAGACAATCATATTATCCGCGCTCAGACGAGCTTTTTTGCCATTCCTCAATAGTTGTCCAGTGATAGACACAGTAAATTTCAAGTGTGGTGATTTCCAAATGAAATAAATTGAAATAAGTTCAGGGACGCCATACTATAGCCAGCAGCTCAGCTGAGTTTTGCTAGCATTTCTGTGTTCTTTATTCATAATCTGGTAAGATTGAAATTATTTCTTTGTATATTTTGAATATTGTTTAATGTTCGAGTGATTTGATACTGCCATATCGAAATCTAGCCTTACAAACAAGTAAGGATTGGCTCTGGACCCCCCGCCCTAGTTCAGGGTCTAGGGACAAACAATATATAAACTACAGCAAGGTTTAGGAAGGGGTGATCAAGTGTTGAGAACAATGAATCATATCACCTATCCTATTCTATGGCAGTGAGATAATGCACCTATTTCAGAATCTGTAGACTGGGGAAACTTACCCTATGCGAAACCAACTAGGTAAGATGTGCTGTCTGGTCAGAGAGAACTGACCCTGTTTATGTGGTGTTATTGTAATTTGTTATGTGTAGAAGTGGCTTATTAGGTAAGGTTCTGAGCAAAAACCAATACTTTATTTCAGAGCTGTGAGTTCGATCTTGACACTAAGGTGGTGTCAAATGCTGATTAATAATTGAAGTGAGGACCCGTGCAGGGTACATTTCGACAGAACATCTGTGTATTGCTCAAGCACGGAGAGGTGGGGGCCATCATATTCCGGCACCAGAACAAATCTGGCAAAGTTAAGTAGGCTAGCTGGCCTGCTGAACTTACACCAACTTCATAAAACTAGCACCCAAGAGAATTTACTACTGAAGCATCCCATTTCCTTCCATCATTAATGGACAATGCTGTGTAGGCATAAACAGGGAGGGATGAAGCCACCCCAACAGCACATCCATTCATAGTTTTCCCAGGAAAATTAACATTACGAACAGTAATACTATAATTAATCTTGAAGATTGCATATGTAAACATCTTTCATTTAACATGCCATTTATTCATGCCATTCATTCATAAACTTCAAAATCTTTGCATAAGTTCTGGCCAAAATAAAACCTTGGTTCAGAACAAATAAATTTAAAAAAAAAGATTTTCTATTCTAAATTTAACCAGCTGAATTTAGTTCATTGTGTTATAAATTTTATTGATAGTATTAGACTTAATTAATATCTGTGGGTGTGTGTATATGTCCATACAACACATTGCATTCAGTACCCTAGATTTTAACGTAGCCACATTCATTAGTAAAAAAAGATATGTGTGAGGTCATAAAGTGGTAGCACGAAAGGGCCTTCTGTATATTCACAGTTACAATTATCTCAGGAGCCTTCACAGCTGACCTCACGCATCACACTAGGTGATAACACCACCATACAATACCATCAAAATCCACTACACATTTAAATCCCTTTAAACGCATTCCTGCTACCCACTGTGGTGAAGTGGGATGTTATAAATATTTATAGGGGACTTAGTGTACTGACTGAGATCAGCTGTGAAGGTATCTATATCTATTAAGAGTAGTGTATTATAGATAACCTTACTTGCTACCACATATCTATATATCTCAGTCAGAATTATTCTGGAATAGTGTGATGACTACGTTATGTGTCTAGGGTATGTGTATGATGAAGTGTAAGTCACAACAACAGACAGATAAACAATTTAATTTAATCCACTACACTTGACAACACTGTGACACTCACATACATATAACACTCTATGAGAATATCTTAAAGGAGGCACTGATAACTTTTCAAATAACAATCTGTATTAATTGCTATCATAAAGGTATATGTGTCCTGATTCAAACACAAAGGAACCAGGAATCACAATCAATTTTAATTACAAGTATATGTACAGACTTTATCAATATGAATATCGTAGTGACATATATTATTAAAAATATCCTATGTGTGTCAGTTGTGTAGTAGTAATATGAGGTAATACTGGTTTTGTTTTGTTCAAGCTCTGTTGGTATTTGTCATCATGACTTCAATAGTTTGTCTTTAGGGACTAGTATTGGAGATGTTCTCAGTTCCTGATATTAAGACAATTAAATTCCCCTCTGAATATTATTTTTACAAAGTCATTTCAAGATGAGGGGACATAATGTTGAGCTCAGCTGGCCAACTCTGCTTATCTTGCGTGATGGCGGCAGGAGAAGACTCCTCTGCTCGAATTCTCCTCTGGGCTCTGGAGACACCTCACTGATAGCTAAAAAGACCAAGGAGTATGCTGTCCTACACTGGATTCAGCACAGCTCTGACCAGGTGCTGCTCAGTACCATCAAGACCACGGTCCCTGAAATCAAGAAGGATGTACCTTCTACTTCATAACTAACTTATACTCTCTTTTACACTGATCACAATACAGCACAAACATTGAGTTCAGAGCGTTAGGCCAACTATCAGCTTCATTCTGAAGTACTTTATTCCAGTATTACCCTTCTTAATGGTTACTACGCCTCTGCACTTCCAGCATTATTTCTTTCTAGTCACTCATCCAGGTGTCAGTGTACTATTTGGCCATTCCATGCCGTTTTACTTCCCTCCGACACCCTCTGTTCAGGCTGGAGCATTATAGGCTTTATCTCCTGTTTGCCACTGAACTACACATATATATACAGGCATAAATTAACAATTTACATTCAATTTTCATTAAAAGATACTGAATGGTTCAAGCTTACCACAATTTCATGGAAATAAACACAGATACGTTGATTAGCAATGAATTCTGGCACATTTACTGGCACAAATTCCCATCTGCTTATGTTCCAGGCTTTTATTTAACACAAATATGAGCTGGCTTCAACGCACTGTTGCTTTATCAAGATCATTTAAACAAGTGGTCTCGAACTAACGCTCCCAAGGGAGTATATCAGCGAGTCTAGCCAATGAGGCCACGTTTCGACAAGTGTTTGAAAAAATGTTACCTTTCCCCGTTTCCCCTAACAACGAAAGATAGTATTTATAGTCCGACCAATCGTGGTTAGGCTTTCATTTGTTGCGCTCCAATCAATTGGGAGTTTACATGGTAGGCTATTTATGTAACGTAAGGTTTTTTCAAACACGTTATAAAAAAAAATTTTATGAGCAGAAATGATTCCATGCTGTCAGGCATCCTCACTATTTTATTTTGGGTATAATTTATTAATTCCTGGACTATTTGCGTAACGTTTTACATATTATTTGTCAGCAAGCCCTAAGGAACCCAAATATACCAATTTGAAAGAGCTACGTGGCTGCGTTCAAAATATGTATTTTCTACCTCCTGTTTCGAAGATGTGCTGTCTGGGTACTGTTATGTTTTCAACCGTAAACCCATCTAATGTTGTCTTTCCTAATAAGAGTTTTTCAGGATTTATAAACCTAACTCTGGGAAAGGGTAGTGTATTTTATCACTGTCCGTCTGAAAAAAAATTAGTGCATGTAGACTTACACGCGTGATGGCAGCATTTGTGTATCGCGCGACGCGTGTTGCATGCGTTCCTGATTTTCAGCCCTCCCCTCTCTCTTTATCCTTTTGTCCATCTGTTCGTTCGTTTTGGTAACGCAGTGTAGAAAAAGACATGAATGGAATTTAAAATTTAGGTCAACTTGCATATTTCAAGGTTTTTCTTAGAAATACAGCACATTTTATTGAAGAAAGCGCGGTATAATACAGTAAGCTTTTACTATCAACGTGAAAGCGTTACAATTTGCAGACGAAGCAGAAAACAAGGGGGATTTCGAGTACAGTCATTGTGACAGCACTGTTCTTTACCATTCTTCTTCCTTTATTTATTATATGTATTTATTAGGCTTTATATTTACTTGATAATTTATATATGTGGATTAGAATATTCCACGACACCTCCCCTCTTAAAACAGACATTATATGTCAGTCCTTTATTCTATATACACATAGAGAAATTTATTATTATTTCTGGGGTTTACGGTGATTCTCATCACACGGATGGCGGCTTAAAAAATCCGCTCCCAAATTGGTTTTTCCAGATATATACTCAATGCTAAAATTATATGGAGCCAGAAGTAAAGACCATCGGAGTAACCTAGAGTTCTCATGCTTAGCCTGTGCTAGAAACGATAAAGGTTTGTGATCTGTTTGCAACTTAAATGCCTTCCCATATAGATAAATATTGAATTTCTTTATCGCCCATATTACTGCAAGACATTCTTTTTCGCTAGTTGAGTAGTTGATTTCAGCTTTATTCAACTTTCTGCTAGCATATGCCACTGGGCTTAATTCCCCATCCAATGCATCTGATTTCCGTAGTAGAGTTGCACCTAACCCAATATTACTTGCATCCGTCCTTACTATGAATTCTTGACTTAAGTCAGGTAATTTCAAAATGGGTTTACTTGTGAGCTTTTCCTTCAATTCTTGGTAAGTCATTTCACATTGTGGTGTCCATGTAATGCGATCTGGATGTCCTTTACGTGTCAATTCAGTTAACGGTGCACATATGGAATTAAAGTTTTTGATATACTTCTGGTAGAAACCACATAATGAGACAAAGGATCTCACGTCCTTCTTGGTTTGTGGTCTCGGGGCTTTCTGTAGTTTCTCTAAATTCTTTGGGTCAGGGGTCATGTTTCCCTGATAAACTGTGTGTCCCAGAAATTCCAATTCTTTACATCCAACGCAACATTTGGTTGGTCGGGCTGTTAAATTTGCCTCCCTAAGTCGATTAAACAGCATGTTCAGAGAGTCAATGTGTTCCTCAAATGTTTCTGTTGCTATAAGGATATCATCCATAAAATTTGTTATACAGGGATTATTCAGAGGATCCAATAATTTTCTCATCATTCTAGAGAAGGACACTAGGCGCATTCTTCAATCCAAATGGCAATCTATTAAACTCATAGTGTCCTTCTGAGGTACTAAAAGCTAGGTATGGTCTAACCTCAGGCTTTACTGGAATCTGATAGTATCCTTTACTCAGATCCACTTTTGAGAAATATTTAGCTTTATTTAGCCTGGCAAACAGCTGATTTGTATCCGGCAATGGATCCACCTGTCCTTCTGTAATAGCGTTCAGTCTCCTGTAATCTATACAGAGTCTATGTTCTCCAGAGGGCTTCCTTAAGAGTACCACACCGGAACTATACGAAGACTCACTGTGCGAAATAATTCCTTCCTTCAACAGATAGTCTATCTCTTCCTTCAAAGCTTTCTCCTTAGCAAACGGAATCGAATATGGTTTCATACAGACAGGTGTGGGGTCTATCAGTTTCATATCATATTCCAATAGGTTTGTATGCCCTGGTCGGTCTGTTAACACCTCTGCATGATTATTTAGAACCTGTTTTGCACTCTCTCTTTCTGAGTTTTCGTTAAATGTGTACTGATTTTCACCTGTGCTGCTGTCTCACAGGGGTGTAATGGATATTCAAATGATGAAAGTGGTTCCTTTTTTCATCTCCATGGCGATGGACAAGGTCAACAAGTGTGTCTCTTCCTGATGTTCTCTTTCCAAATATTTCTTCAGGAGATTCACATGATAGATTTTTTCTTTCCCCTTCTTATCTATCTTATAATTTGTTCTAGATACCTTCTCTAAAACTGTATATGGACCCTGCCATCCAATTTGTAACTTATTCTGACTCCCGGGCAAAAGAAGCAGTATCCTCTCCCACAGCCAAATTTCTGTCTTTCGCCTTCCTATTATAATAGGCAGCATGTTTCTTCCTGGCTTGTTTCAAATTTTCATTGGCAAGTTTCCAGCCAGTTTTTAACCGAGTGGTCAGCTCATTCACATATTGGTATGAAGATGTAATGTTTTCCTCTGCCTTTTCATCAGTCCACGTTCTTAAACAAAGCTACATATGGACCTTTAATTGTGTGGACCTATTTGTCCATGCACCGGTATGGTCTCTTCCACTCGAAGCTTTATAGTGATGATTTTTCTTCCCAGAATTATCATGCATAAAACGACCGCCACCAATTTTTTTTTTTGGGCTTTCTCCCCACTTAAAATTCTTGATGAGAGATTTCCTCTCTACATCCTCTTCCTCCAGTTTGTTTAAGTCCGATTGAGGGATTGTCGGCTTATCCTGGGGTAAGACATCTTTTTGCACTCTCCGCATAGTGGCCATTGTAAAACAGTTAAGTGAAGCTTGTCCGTGAAAAGGGGCTTCCCATTCCATTTGGTCCACTTTATCAAATCTATTTTTCTTTTTATTATCAGGCCTAATTTTTGCCCCGTGGCGTGTCCAGGTCCTGATCCATGTTCCCACTTGTGGGTGTTCCCTCGTGTGCTATGCTACACCTTTCTACAAAATTCTCAATGTCCCATCTTGCTTTGGGCCAATAATAATTGTGAGCCACCTTTTGAATGATGGTACCTATTTTCTCATGGTCCCCATCTGGTTTCACATGTAGGCTCCTTATTAAGTCTGCCCTATATCTTTTTGGAAGAACCAGCTGTCCGTGACCATTGGATCTAGCTCCAGTCTTCCTATACATCAACTTGTTTTTTTCATGTAAAAATCTCCCTTGCCTGGAGTTGTATGACAAGTTGACAATTTTCTGAAACAAGGCTTGAGAGTTTTATCCCCAGCCTGTGCCTTCCTCATCTCTTCTGGAGTGGTATCCAACATAATATCCTCCTCCTGTCTTGAGGTCGACCTGACCTGAAGGGTTGCCATATACACAGGTTTCCTTCTGCAACGGTCAGTGTCATGATTGTCCATCTGACAATTCTTACACCACCTTTTTCCTTGGTTGAAAGATTTTCTTTCATCATATTTCCTTTCATCGAATTGTGGGAATTTATTTTTTATTTTCATACCGTGGCCTATCAAACTGGTGCTTACCTTTATTTTGATCCCTAGGATCAAATTTATTAAAGTTCTGTGGTGCCCTAAAGTTATCCACTTGTTTCTTTTTATTACCTGTTACCTCTGCTTGAGCTGCTTGATACCTTTCATCAACATTTAGCAACTCACCCAGCCTCTCTGCACCTTGTTCCATGAGAAACTTTCTCAGGTCTGGAGCCATGGACTCTCTTAATTGCTCTATAAGGACCATTTCCTTAAGATCTTGGGTTTTCCCCAGAGAAGTCCATTTCTCCAAGTATGTCTCTATTAGTGCAGAGAACTGGTGATAGGTTTCACCTGACAGTAGTTTAGCATTCCTAAATTTTTTCCTATAAAATTCTGCATTCTTTTCATACCTTAACAAAAGAGCCTGCTTTAGCATGTCATAATTTTCCTGATCACCCCTGCTCATTTTTGCAAAAACTTCATAAGCTGCCCCACGAAGTCCCTGAGATAACTTTAAGCTCCACCTTTCTCTCTCTAACCCATACGTGGTAGCTAATAGTTCATACCTATTTAGGTAGCTCTCAATATCATCGTCTTTCTCAACAAAATGATCTAAATGAAAATTCATAGCTGAGGTTGAGGCTCCTTGAGTAACCGTAGCATCAGAGGCAAAGGGACTGGCACCATTTTCAGGAGCATGGCCTTGAAACTCAAACTCCCTTAGTCGTAACTCATGTTCCCTTTGTAATCTCTTCTCCTCTTTTTCTGCTTCCCTCTCTGCAGCTAATCTCTTGTCTTCCCTTTCTGCAGCTAATTTCTTCTCTTCCCTTGCAGCTAATTTCTTCTTTCCCTTTCTGCAGCTAATTTCTTCTTTCCCTTTCTCTAATTTCTTTCTTCTGCTTCC
Organism: Oreohelix idahoensis; assembly: GCA_024509875.1. Taxonomy (NCBI): domain Eukaryota; kingdom Metazoa; phylum Mollusca; class Gastropoda; order Stylommatophora; family Oreohelicidae; genus Oreohelix; species Oreohelix idahoensis. The sequence continues at coordinate 228,050 of JAMPIV010009915.1, forward strand.
AATTTCTTAGCCTCAGCCTCAATCTGCAACCTCTTAGTCTCAGCCTCAGCCTCAAACTGTAACTTCTTAATTTCCCTTTCAGCCTCTAACCTTCTTTCGGCTTCTTTTTCTAATCTTCTTTCTTCGCGTTCAATAAATTTGTCACATTCCGTCGTGACATAGGCAACCATAACTTGCCCATCTAATCCTAACTCTTTTGCAGTCTGTACAGCAGCAGATCGAAACTTGGCCAGGTCCGCCATTGTCTATCAGGTAAATTTCTACAATGTCTAACCAACAATTCAAATTCTAAATATATATAATGGACAACACAGGCACCGTGAGCTCAACCTTATTTAATTCCACCCAAGGATACCTTTTAATTCTTATATTCCCTGAAGTGAATTACCCCCAATATTTTTAATAGGGAAAGATTCAAAATCCCAAGAGCGAGACCCCAATATATGTGGTGAAGTGGGATGTTATAAATATTTATAGGGGACTTAGTGTACTGACTGAGATCAGCTGTGAAGGTATCTATATCTATTAAGAGTAGTGTATTATAGATAACCTTACTTGCTACCACATATCTATATATCTCAGTCAGAATTATTCTGGAATAGTGTGATGACTACGTTATGTGTCTAGGGTATGTGTATGATGAAGTGTAAGTCACAACAACAGACAGATAAACAATTTAATTTAATCCACTACACTTGACAACACTGTGACACTCACATACATATAACACTCTATGAGAATATCTTAAAGGAGGCACTGATAACTTTTCAAATAACAATCTGTATTAATTGCTATCATAAAGGTATATGTGTCCTGATTCAAACACAAAGGAACCAGGAATCACAATCAATTTTAATTACAAGTATATGTACAGACTTTATCAATATGAATATCGTAGTGACATATATTATTACAAATATCCTATGTGTGTCAGTTGTGTAGTAGTAATATGAGGTAATACTGGTTTTGTTTTGTTCAAGCTCTGTTGGTATTTGTCATCATGACTTCAATAGTTTGTCTTTAGGGACTAGTATTGGAGATGTTCTCAGTTCCTGATATTAAGACAATTAAATTCCCCTCTGAATATTATTTTTACAAAGTCATTTCAAGATGAGGGGACATAATGTTGAGCTCAGCTGGCCAACTCTGCTTATCTTGCGTGATGGCGGCAGGAGAAGACTCCTCTGCTCGAATTCTCCTCTGGGCTCTGGAGACACCTCACTGATAGCTAAAAGGACCAAGGAGTATGCTGTCCGACACTGGATTCAGCAAAGCTCTGACCAGGTGCTGCTCAGTACCATCAAGACCACGGTCCCTGAAATCAAGAAGGATGTACCTTCTACTTCATAACTAACTTATACTCTCTTTTACACTGATCACAATACAGCACAAACATTGAGTTCAGAGCGTTAGGCCAACTATCAGCTTCATTCTGAAGTACTTTATACCAGCATTAACCTCCTTAATGGTTACTACGCCTCTGCAATTCCAGCATTATTTCTTTCTAGTCAATCATCTAGGTGTCAGTGTACTATTTGGCCATTCCATGCCGTTTTACTTCCCTCCGACACCCTCTGTTCAGGCTGGAGCATTATAGGCTTTATCTCTGTTTGCCACTGAACTACACATATATATACAGGCATAAATTAACAATTTACATTCAATTTTCATTAAAAGATACTGAATGGTTCAAGCTTACCACAATTTCATGGAAATAAACACAGATACGTTGATTAGCAATGAATTCTGGCACATTTACTGGCACAAATTCCCATCTGCTTATGTTCCAGGCTTTTATTTAACACAAATATGAGCTGGCTTCAACGCACTGTTGCTTTATCAAGTTCATTTAAACAAGTGGTCTCGAACTAACGCTCCCAAGTGAGTATATCAGCGAGTCTAGCCAATGAGGCCACGTTTCGACAAGTGTTTGAAAAAATGTTACCTTTCCCCGTTTTCCCTAACAACGAAAGATAGTATTTATAGTCCGACCAATCGTGGTTAGGCTTTCATTTGTTGCGCTCCAATCAATTGGGAGTTTACATGGTAGGCTATTTATGTAACGTAAGGTTTTTTCAAACACGTTATAAAAAAAATTTTATGAGCAGAAATGATTCCATGCTGTCAGGCATCCTCACTATTTTATTTTGGGTATAATTTATTAATTCCTGGACTATTTGCGTAACGTTTTACATATTATTTGTCAGCAAGCCCTAAGGAACCCAAATATACCAATTTGAAAGAGCTACGTGGCTGCGTTCAAAATATGTATTTTCTACCTCCTGTTTCGAAGATGTGCTGTCTGGGTACTGTTATGTTTTCAACCGTAAACCCATCTAATGTTGTCTTTCCTAATAAGAGTTTTTCAGGATTTATAAACCTAACTCTGGGAAAGGGTAGTGTATTTTATCACTGTCCGTCTGAAAAAAAAATTAGTGCATGTAGACTTACACGCGTGATGGCAGCATTTGTGTATCGCGCGACGCGTGTTGCATGCGTTCCTGATTTTCAGCCCTCCCCTCTCTCTTTATCCTTTTGTCCATCTGTTCGTTCGTTTTGGTAACGCAGTGTAGAAAAAGACATGAATGGAATTTAAAATTTAGGTCAACTTGCATATTTCAAGGTTTTTCTTAGAAATACAGCACACGTTTCATTGAAGAAAGCGGGTATAATACAGTAAGCTTTTACTATCAACGTGAAAGCGTTACAATTTGCAGACGAAGCAGAAAACAAGGGGGATTTCGAGTACAGTCATTGTGACAGCACTGTTCTTTACCATTCTTCTTCCTTTATTTATTATATGTATTTATTAGGCTTTATATTTACTTGATAATTTATATATGTGGATTAGAATATTCCACGACACCCACAAATCTTAAATAAGGTAGTAAAAAAATAACTTTTTGTAAAGCACCATCTGTTTTTGCATTTTTATTCATTTATAATGATATTTAGCTACGTATATAAGCGTCAGAAAACATGTAAAGCTATAGATAGATTACTTCCACATAATTTGATCTATCTTTCAAGTCTTGTTAATCTTCTATTTATAATATGAATTTTTTTTTTAATTGTGTTTGAGATAAGGACTGTTCCATTGGTGTTCTTTGGTAGACAATCCTGTGCACACGACGGCTGCCAGCGAATTCTAAGTAACTGTTTGTATATCTTCTTTCATTCAAAGTTACAATGCAGGTAGTAAATTTAGAGAAACCAAATTCTAAATCTAATACCATCCTTTTATCAATGGCTAGAGTCAGAGATACATATGATAATTTAGAAATATTTATGAATGGCATGAAAGCTCAGATAGAGTCACTAAAATATTTAGAGTGGGATGGTAAACAAGTTGTTGTTTTCTTATTCGGGGATTATTTCCTTGTTTTGCTGGAGACACCACAGACATGGGTATATTCCTTGAGCTCCAGACAAACCAAACATTTTCATCAAAGACATCCAGAGAGCATACAACTTGCAAACCAAGAAGTTTGGCCATGTTGATAAGAGATTACAATAGATATATGAAATATGGGAAAGGGAATAAAAGGCAAGTGGCACATTACCATAATTGTTTATACAAACCAATGTTAGAGATTGAAATTGAAAATGTAGCTCCTCCTTACCTTCATATTTTATTAGGCATTGTTTTGAAACACCACAGACTTCTAGAACAGGTAGCTGATACAATAGACGCAAAGATATTTGAGAATTCGCAAGAGATACATGCAAACATTAGTACTTTTAAGAACTTGAAGAGATTTAGTAAGAACTGGAAATAGGCAGAAGAATTAGGAGCTAAAATTGAATTGTTCAGGTAGGTATTGAACTTTGTGAGGAAAAGGGGGAGACAGATAATTTTAAAGTTAGACTTGAAAATGCACAAGATGCGCTGGCCAAACTTCAGTTTCAAGATCTGTGTACTAGGTCTGGTCCAGTTTGCTCACACATGGACAAGGTACTAGCCAAACACAAAATCATACAACAGGCTTATAATAGCAGAGCATTTATAGGGAATCACTGCCACAGATATCTCACACAAAAAGTTTATAAAGATCTTACAAGAGCAATCATTACACAAACACTGAAAATTACAGACAAACAAGATATAACTAACATAGCTTTTATTGCCCAAGAACAATTCAACTCACTGAAAGAAGCATTTGAGAAAGTACACAACAAAATATCACACAGTAAACCAATTAGTAAAGAATCAATAACAGCATCGATAGAGACTTATATGTCTTTGTTCAGAAAGCTATTCCCTAGTAAGACAATTCATAAACAGCACATATTAGAAAAACATTGCGCAGACTGGATCAGAACTCATGATGTATGATTGAGATAATTGTTAGCTCTCATGTTCTGGGGACAATTGGGTGTGTTATTTTAAGGTTATAAATGTGGACATGCAATTTAAACTTTCAATAATTAATGTTTGACGCATGAAACCAAAACAAAACTTTGATATCCATTTTCTGCAGGTTTTCTACTTTTGATTTCTGTAATTTGTTATGCATGTTGATTGTGACCGTTTTAGTGTAAATTGAATTAGAAACAAACCATAACAAAATGTAAAAAAAAAAACGTAAATTTTACACTATTTCAGACTATTATATCTTCTGTTCTAATTGTGATAAAATGTTTGTTCTTGTTCTAAAATTTACTCTAACATTTCTAGTCTAGCTTTACGCAAAATTAAAGCCGGTATTTATAATAATAAAGTAGCATAAAAGCAATTCAAACATGTTTTGGGGACAATTGGGTGTGTTATTTTAAGGTAATAAATGTGGACTTGCAATTTAAACTTTCAATAATTAATGTTTGACGCATGAAACCAAAACAAATCTTTGATATCCATTTTCTGCAGGTTTTCTACTTTTGATTTCTGTAATTTGTTATGCATGTTGATTGTGACCGATTTAGTGAAAATTGCATTATAAACAAACCATAACAAAATATGAAAAAAACGTAAATTTTACACTATTTCAGACTATTATATCTTCTGTTCTAATTGTGATAAAATGTTTGTTCTTGTTCTAAAATTTACTCTAACATTTCTAGTCTAGCTTTACGCAAAATTAAAGCCGGTATTTATAATAAAAAAGTAGCCTAAAAGCATTAATTAAGCCCTATCAAAAGTAAACATCGCCACATGTTTTTCCCATTAGGAAGCTGACCACGTGACCTCTGTCAAGTGGGCTATAAATAGCGCGGTCGGTTAAAAAGGGGAAATAACTAAAAGATCGCTCGCAAACAGCCGTGCTCAACATATGAAAATAATATATGCATGAACCACTACTGCAAGAGCTGGTGATTGTTTCTGACTAGTCGTGCGGGAAACCCGACAGCAGAGATGGCCTAGACCCCGACGAGTAATGAGTGATGATTACATCACATGTGCCTAAAGTGTAACATATCATGTTGTGAGATTTATATACCTTTTTTAATTGTAAGTCAGGCAGATCATTATTCACGCACTCCAGACGCAATTTCCTAGTTGACACCCAGAAGGATATTGGTGAATTATCATCATATTCCCTGAGTTACATTGTGTGCTCGGGAATTTAATTCTTCTGAGAGGTTAACATTCGTGGGTGGAGCGCATGAAAATGGGCCTGTTAGTTTGCAGAGAACAAATGTACTGAGGCGTTTGTTTATTTCTAATTTGTCACAGTCCGTGGTTACAAGACATCAGACTTAAGTACTGAAGTTCCTACGCCACTAGTGTGGTAGAAGAGTATCAACACTGACCTCCGACAGTGGACGAGTTACGTGGAGAAGTGTACTCATCACCAAAAAAAAAGTGACGGAAACCACCGCTGCAGAACGCATCTGGAGCTAAGTTTTATATAACAGGCTACAGCAAAAATACGGACATTATTATTAACGCACTACTAAAACATCCGTGAGGAAACTTTAATTTCATTTTTCACCAAATTTTCCATATTTATTTTCCCATGTTTAAAACTACTTGACTATTAAATGTGTTGTAAGTTATTTTAAACTAAACAATAATAGTTGATTCAGTTTATTTGTACGAAAGCAAACGTGTGAGTCAATCTTTCTTGATAAATGGATATATAAATATAGAGCCATTAATTATAAGAGGGCATTCGTTGGATTACTCCAACTTGGGGCTTGACGGGCCAGAATCATCGCATAACCCCTTCACAAAAGGCGACGGACCAGATAATAAGTTAACAAATTTGCTCAGCCCTTAAGCAGCGTTTTGTTCTTGACTTCTGGGAATTTCTTGTGAAGGCTCCCCTAAGGTAGAAACGACATTCATCTTCTATCTATATCTTTGCCAAGAGTAATCTTGCGCGAAGATAGATACATTGGACGACCTACTTTTAGATACGCTTGCGTTGTGACCATTAGTGGACCACTACTGCAAAGCAAGGGGAGGCAATCCCGTGACAGTTGAACATATAGTATTGTATTCTCCAATAGTAAGTTCTCAGTCTGAAAATTATCACTTGATCTCTTCTTGGAAAGGAAAAGTCGCATGCATCAGACTCTGAGTGTTCCTCGGACTCTGAGTGTTCCTCGGACTCTGAGTGTTCCATATGCAATTGGCTTTGAGCCAGTTTATGTTTCAGAAAGTTTTCAGAAGAAAGACAAAAACAAGCACAAGGCGTATAGGCATATAACAGTAAACACGCTGCTAAACTAAATTAGTAAAACAAAACGAAAGAAACCAAAGCTGCGAGGGCTGAGATCCAAGTGTAAGCGCTGTGCAAGATCAAAGTAACATCAGAAAGCTAAAGTTATTAACGACCTCCATAAACACACATCTCCATGAAACATTACCAAAGTTAAGACACGAATTACAGTTTTATTTTCCTCCCATGTTCTCTTAACATCTGCTGGAATAGAGTGCCCAACCCTAGCGGAAAAGCGTACGCAGTTCTTAAATAGAAAGTTTGCCTGCAAATGAACTGGGAGGTTTGCAGTAAGGGTCGGCATAAGGTACATCCACCATCTACCGGTAGATCAAAGAGATCGTATATATGTACAGTAGAACTCCATTTATCCGAACCCCATGGGACCGAGCATCGTTCGGATAATCAAATGTTCGGATAATTGGATTACATAATGTATCGAGTACATGTACACATATTTCTAAAAATAATTAACCATCACAAGGAAAATACACTATAAAACATATTTACTTGTACTGTAATAATAATACCCACACTGTATTAGATCACTGTATCACCAAAATCTTTCATTACACTGCAGTGCATGTACTACTTGTACAGTATTATTATTTTTTTTTTAAAGAGAAATATTTTCAAAATAACATTACAAACGATTCAAAACCAGGCACAACTTACGTATACATGTACTTGCACAGATGTAGCCCACTATTTAAAATAATGAGGAATCCTCTTTTGCACCAAACTGGATAGTCTCCTTTTGGCTGCTAAGTCCCGCATTCTCTTCAACAGCAGAAGCTGTGTAGGACAGCTGTCATCTTCTTGCTCGTACCAAGCCATCGTTGTTTCTAGTGCTATAAAGGCTTCTTCAGGACTTGGTCGACGTTTTGGTTTTTCTTCATAATCTACAAGTACATCATGTACTTCTGAGGAGTCTTCATCATCGGTCACTACATGTATTTGGTTTTCTTCTTGCACAAAAGACAACATTTCTTCGTCATTCAAAAACTGAAAACCAGAATCATTATCATCTTCTAGCCACAAGTGTGCATCATCTTTGTCACAGTCCGAAAATCCGGGCATTGCTTGAAACAGTTCCACAAATTCATTTATACAATCATCATTTGTGTCCACTGCAGTAGTTTCATTGCCTCCTTTTTTCCCAAGCAATCTATTCCAAGCCTTGTTGAGATTATCTTGTGACAGGGTGGTCCAAGCATCAGCTAACATATAGCAGCAGTCTTTGAGATTAAGCTTTTTGGAAAACGCCACCACACTTTCTTCATCTTCAGCCAACAATAAACGACGCAGGACTTCCTTCTTGTACATCTTTTTAAGCTTTGCTATAACACCCTGATCCATTGGTTGAATCAGTGCTGTTACATTGGGAGGCAGAAAAATTACTTTAAAATTTGCATCAACTGCATTCAATGTATCTGTCTCTGGATGAGATGGTGCATTGTCCAGTAGAAGAATTACTTTTCCAGTTTTCTTTTCTTGTTCTCTCGACCTCTTCACCAATCAAGAAATATTTCACTATTCATCCAAGCACTCTTCTGTGCTTTGTAGCACAATGGGAGACATGTCACATTCTTTAAACAACGTGGTTTTTTTTTGGCTTTGCCGATCATTAGCACCGGTAAACGATGACTTCCACTGCAATTCGCGGCTATCAAAATTGTTACTCTCTCTTTGCACTTTTTAAACCAAGGAGCAGCTGCTTCGCGCTGAGATGCAAGGGATTTTTGAGGCAATGATTTCCAGTATAAGCCAGTCTCATCGGCATTATACACATCATCGAGTGAATAACCTTCTTCTTCCAAAACAAAGCCAAGAATGTTTCTTTAAAATTTTCAGCGGCAGTTGCATTGCTAGATAAAGATTCCCATTGAATCTTCAATTCTCGTATGCCATGACGAGATTTAAAGTTTCTTAACCATCCCTGGCTAGCCTTAAAGTCAGGAGGACCGTCAAGTTGTTTGTTGAACTGTAGTGCCTTTTCACACAATAGAAAGCCAGAGATAGGTTCCCCTTTGCTTCTTCTTTGCACAAACCATATGTACAAAGCCTCTTCCAATTTCAAATCTTTCGCATTTCTCATGGTTTTACGTTTCTTCGACCCATTTTCACTATCCAATTTCGATGCAAAACTCATAATTTTATCATTGTTACTTTTGATGTCAGAGAAGGTAGCTTTCCCAACATTGAAAATCCTTGCAAGACACAGTTTCACCTTTTCCTAGTATCTTGATAATTTCTGTTTTCGTTTCAACTGACAAAACATTGCGGTTCCTTTTATATGCTTTAGGCCTACTGGAAGATGCCATATCGCACAGAGAAATACTTGTACACCAAAATTATTCTGCTGTAGTAGCAGACACAATTATTTTAAGTTGAACTGTCTGTTTAGCCAGTGTTCTGCCTAGAACGCACACGTACACTGGATTGGTAAACCAGATATTAACTGACATTATGATCTAACTGACTTCTTGTACATAAACGACCGACCATTAGCCCATCCCATCCTCTACAAATTGTTTGCACACATTTGAAGCTTGCCGCATCAAAATATTCAGAAATATAGTCAAACGTGACTGGTGGCGCCTGATTTTTTTTTTTTTCTGGAAAAAGTGTTCGGATAATTGGGTGTTCGGATAATTGGGGTTCGGATAAATGGAGTTCTACTGTATTGGTAGATCTCTACTCGACGGAGAAAGAAAAGAAAGAAGTTTGAAGCTAGAGAAATTTCGAACTAACACTCTCCCGCCTGAATATAAAAGTGCGGTGCTCCTAGCATTTAAAGTACTTTTTCTTCATTCCCAGTGAAAACACACGAGCTAGCTTTAAAAAAACTCACTCTAAACGTGAACTTCATAATATACGAACGGGATCTTTTCTTGAAATGATGTTACTTTAAAATATCATTTAGTTTAAATTTTCCACCAGATCGTTGGATCAAAGTTGGAGGTCTGTTGGATCAAAGTTGGAGGTTTGTTAGATCAAAGTTGGAGGTCTGTTTGATTAAAATTGGAGGTCTGTTGAATCAAAGTTGGAGGTGTGTTGGATCAAAGTTGGAGGTCTGTTTGATCAAAGTTGGAGGTCTGTTGGATCAAAGTTGGAGGTCTGTTTGATCACAGTTGGTGGTCTGTTGTATCAAAGTTGGAGGTCTGTTTGATCAAAGTTGGAGGTCTGTTGCACCAAAGTTGGAGGTCTGTTGGATCAAAGTTGGTATGTTTGATTAAAGTTGGAGGTTTGTTGTATCAAAGTTCGAGGTCTGTTTGATTCAATATTGGAGGTCTGTTGGATCAAAGTTGGAGGTTTGTTGGATCAAAGTTGGAGGTTTGTTGGATCAAAGTTGGAGGTCTGTTGGATCAACATTGGAGGTCTGTTGGATCAAAGTTGGACGTCTGTTGCATCAAAGTTGGAGGTCTGTTGAATCAATGTTTGATAAGGTTGGAGGTGTGTTGGAGGAACTGCGGGATGCGGCTTGTCTGGCAGAGATAAAAGTTACATAAAGGCTGAACTCATAATAACTGAAGATGGCAGGTGTGACGCAGAAATGAAGAAGAGATTAGTAAGGGCCAAAGCACTCAACAGCAAGAGCCAGAAACTAACGTTTAAACAAATAACTGACAAACTGAAAATGTGGGTGTGTGTGTGTGTGTATATATATATATATATATATATATATATATATATATATATATATATATATATATATATATATATATATATATATATATATATATATATATATATATATATATATATATATATATATATATATATATACCTTATTTCACGTGGAATATTTTGAAAGTACCACACCCTCACCAGTCTGTTTGAAAATGATTGGAGCGTTTATTTAACTCCATAACAAACAGATGCGTGGGAGACCGGGAATATAACCTGACACGTTTCAGTGTTATTCCACTGTGAAAATCGCTTGCCAAGATACCAGACCTTGCAAGAGTGAAGCCTAGAATTCAGAATTCCTTCTTAACATACCGGACACATTTTATTGGAGAATTTTGAACGGACTTTCATAGCCCAGGAAATCTCTTTCATACTAAATAAGGAAACTGGGACTGACGAAACTGAAGGACCACACACGAAGTCAGAGAGGGAACTTATTAAATTTACGACACCCCAGACGCGTGTAAGAGGCCGATTCAAGTCTCTTTTATTCATCTGAACAAAATGTCTGTGAGCCAGGATTGGCGTAAGTTGTCATTTTACATTCTATACTTCATTAATAACATGTGAACTTACATATAAATGCATATTGTCGTGAAACGAGTTGTGTAGACCCACTGCTTTGTTAAATCCCTATGTCGAGAGCCCAACCAATCAACGAGCACCGTTCACCAGTTGCTGAGCCAGAATAAATTACAAGAAGTTACGCCAGGACAAAAACTTAAGCCCTGTTTTTTCGGATGTGGGTCGCGGCCATCTTGTTCACGCAAGATGGCGGAAAAAAAACAGAATAAAATTAGGCTGGACGACGCCTGGGCCTAAACTGCAGACAACCAATCAGCTTGCCCCGCCAGGAACCAACCAAACGCTTTCACCTGCCTATATAATCGGGCGAAATTTTATGCTAAAACACGCAACACCTACACGAAGCCAGATAGACAGGCTGAAGAAGAGAAGCTGTCAACCCTGATTTATTGCTTACCTGAGTGCATTGAGCTGGCAGCCTGCTTCACTAAGTCGAGTCAAAACCTGGCCTGTTTAAATCTTGGAGGGTAAATATAATTTACTATTTGTAGGCAAATAGGCCTACAGCAGATATATAGTGTTTGTATTGGTTGTGTGTCATTTGTACTACCTACACCTGTATATATTTTATATAAATTGGTTCAATATGAATGTATCAGGTTACTGATTGTATCTTGGGGCATTAGGTATAATGATTGTATTTCCTGATATGATTGATGAAGACGAAGACTAATAGGACTCATGCTTCAACCTATTGTCTCCTATAACTTCAATCTATTATCTCAGACCAACTGAAATATAACCAAAACAGTCCTTGTTAGGACTCAACCTATTGTCTCCTATAACTTCAATCTATTATCTCAGATAAAACCAACTGAAATATAACCAAAACAGTCCTTGTTAGGACTCAACCTATTGTCTCCTATAACTTCAATCTATTATCTCAGATAAAACCAACTGAAATATAACCAAAACAGTCCTTGTTAGGGCTCAATCTATTGTCTCATAAATCTCAATCTATTGTCTCATCTAACTCCAATCTATTGTCCCATATAACTCCCACCTGAAATATAACCAAACAGTCCTCGTCTCATATACTCCTATCATAAGAACATAACAATATTGTTAGGATATATGTTGCCAGCCAGTATAGCACTTGTCAGAGAGGGCCTGGTATATTATAGGGGGAAGGAAATGGTTGTATCACACCTAGGTGTACATATTATTGGATGTATTCATGTATTGAATTTATATTATTGAATGTATCCATGTATTAGTTTATCAGAAAGAAGGTTTTGCAAGTAGACACCTGTCTTGTCTCACTATTGCTAAATCATACTGAGCCATGTTGTTATTCATCCTACATGCAGACACCGAGACACGCTCATTTCACCCACACTAGAAATAGGTGGGCTCGAGGACAGAAATTAGCCCCTATTTTTCCTTGTTACAGGTTTCATTCGTGTCATCAAAACTGAGATCGTGGGTCGTCAATCTAGCTGCCTGGAACTCCGCAGGAGCATAGAGGTTGCACAGAATCTACATCTTTGGTCCCCCTCAGTCTTGGGTGGGCTAAAGGAACGATCCTCAGCCGTTGTTGTGTGAACCAAACAAAGAAGAACAGACCTTAGAGAGATGAGTACACATTAGTACCATTTCTGTCAGCATTGTGAGCAAAAGTTAGTGTCAGTGACGAGAAAGTGATTTAGCGTAGAAAGAGACAAGATTAACAGCATAGCTGATAAATGTTATAGACGTAATTAACAGCACAGCTGATACATGTACTATAATTGAATAACAGCACAGCTGATGTAAATTTTGTTCCTATAATTGGAAAACTTGTTGTAATATATTTATATATATATATAAATATAAATATTTGTAAATTATATGTAAACTTACAAATCCATTACATTCCATTTTTCAACATTCACCCTTCAGCACAAGAGTAGATAGTGTATATACTAAATAAATAATAAGGAAATTGTATTTGAAGACTTGTCAATTTTATCATTGTTAAGTAAAATCTGTTTCCGTGTCTTAATATCACAGTTAGTTACACAGCGGAGGTGGCAATTTATATCGGTCTCCTCTCTACTAATTTTTCGAGATCAGATCATTCACAGCCGTAACTAATTTGTGATACCAGTAGTTCTCTCAGACACTGGGACTTCACCATTTTCTGCAGAAATTCTATGTCTGTAATTGTCAGTACTATACTGATCCAAGAGCCAAATAAAACCTCACGCCACACTGGGGGCTCGTTCCTGGGATATTTCTGTATATCTTGAGCCATACTTAGTCTATTCATCTATCTACACTCTATCTTGTGCCACCCATAGATAACTAAAGGAAAAAAAATTATTTTTTTAAAAAATTCTATAATAGGATTTTTTATTGTTTTCTTAGGAGGCGTACCATTTAGTACTCAGTAAACAGTTGATGCTCACAAAGTTGCATGGAAATTATTTGTTCATTTGAATTAATTAAGTTTAATTACAATATTTGGATATAGTAAATTTACATACCATATCTAAGTAACGCTATGGCTGATCTAGTGAAGTTCAGAACTGCGATCATGCAGATGGGTAATTAATTAAATATGACAGGTGATGCTCTTACTCAGTATGTCACAACAAAAGTGGACTAACACATGGATAGGGAAGAAAGAAAATTGCAAGTAGAAGCTGAAAGAGAAGCCAAAAGACTGGAAGCTGAAAGAGAAGCCAAAAGACTGGAAGCTGAAAGAGAAGCCAAAAGACTTGAAGCTGAGAGAGAAGACAAAAGACTGGAAGCTGAGAGAGAAGACAAAAGACTGGGAGCAGAGAGAGAAACCAAAAAAGTGGTGTAAAACTTGTCTAATGAGTAACCACAATACTGCAGACTGCAGAAGGAAGAACCCTCCTTATTACGCTGCGTGTCTCACAACAGGGAACAAGGGAAGGAAGGAACTGGCAGTTAGTCAGAATGACCTCCATCATCCCCTTATCTGTGAGGAAGTGACATGTAATGGCACTAAAATTCAGTGCTTATATGATTCAGGTTTGGAATTCGACTCAGTCGTGAGTGCAACCCTAGTGAACCCTGACCAACTTACCACAGAAACAGTGGACATACAAGGGGCAATGCAGGGAACTGGCACCATGACACTTCCCATAGCAAGGATCAACGTGAGAACTCGCTATGTGGAAGGAGTGATAAGAGCAGAAGTAAGTGATGATCCTATATACCCGCTGGTAATAGGATGTAAATATGTTTTTTGGGTGACCCAATAAAACCTGTTGTCATGGCAGCAAACCATACCAGGTCGAGCACCAAAAAGGAGGAGGGAGATCCAATAAACATTCATCGTACAAAGATGAAAAAGGCTCAAACAGCAGACAGCACATTGAAGCCTTGTTTTGGCAAATTGCCAAAGGTCCATAACCCTCCAGAGAAAGGAGACTACTATATGGAAAATGGCCTACTCTACAGACAAGCTGGAAAAGGACCTAAAAGGCATGGCCAGCTGGTAGAGCCAAAATTCTACAGGGAGGAAATTATGGAGCAAGAGCATGCTACATCAGGCAGTGGTCACAGAGGAAAAGGGGCCACTGGTCAAAATATAACATTGCGATATTACTGGCCAGGAATAATTGAAGACATAAGTCGGTATATGAAATCCTTTTCAGAATGTAACCAGGTAACCTCATTCAGAAGTGTAGACCAGTTACAGCACCTAGGGAAGCATTGTTGCGGACGTAGGCCCACAAAGAAAATACCCCAGAGAAAACAACAGGTAGATGCAGTGATAAAGAGAAAACCAAATCACAACAAGTCTACTGTTACACCAGTAACCATGGCAACTCTCCGTATTGTTGTGGTGAAGTGGGAAGTTATAAATACTTATAGGGGACTTAGTGTACTGACTGAGATCAGCTGTGAAGGTATCTATATCTATTAAAAGTAGTGTATTATAGATAACCTTACTTGCTACCACATATCTCTTATCTCAGTCAGAATTATTCTGGAATAGTGTGATGCTACGTTATGTGTCTAGGGTATGATTATGGTGAAGTGTAAGTCACAACAACAGACAGATAAACAATTTAATTTAATCCACTACTCTTGACAACACTGTGACACTCACATACATATAACACTCTACAAAGATATCTTAAAAGAGTCACTGATGAACTTTCAAATAACAATATGTATTCATTACTGGCATGAATGAATATGTGTCCTGATTCAACTACAAGGGAACCAGGAATCACAATCAATTTAAATTACAAGTTATGTACAGAATGTATTTAATATGAATATTGTAGTGACATATATTAGTACAAATGTTCTATGTGTGTCAGTTGTGTAGTAGTAAAATGAGGTAATACTGGTTTTGTTTTGTTCAAGCTCTGTTGGTATTTGTCATCATGACTTCAATAGTTTGTCTTTAGGGACCAGTATTGGAGATGTTCACAGTTCCTGATTTTAAGACAAGTAAATTCCCCTCTGAATAGTATTTTTATAAAGTTATTTCAAGATGAGGGGACATAATGTTGAGCTCAGCTGGCCAACTCTGCTTATCTTGAGTGATGGCGGCAGGAAAGGACTCCTCTGCTCGAATTCTCCTCTGGGCTCAGGAGACACCTCACTGATAGCTAAAAAGACCAAGGAGTATGCTGTCCGACTCTGGATTCAGCAAATCTCTGACCAGATGCTGCTCAGTACCATCAAGACCACTGTCCCTGAAATCAAGAAGGATGTACCTTCTACTTCATAACTAATTTATATTCTCTTTTACACTGATCACAATACAGCACAAACATTGCGTTCAGAGCGTTAGGCCAACAGTCAGCTTCATCTGAAATACTTTATACCAGCATTACCATCCTTAATGGTCACTACGCCTCTGCACTTCCAGCATTATTTCTTTCTAGTCAATCATCCAGATGTCAGTGTACTATTTGGCCATTCCATGCCGTTTTACTTCTCTCTCCGACACCCTCTGTTCAGGCTGGAGCATTTTAGGCTTTACCTCACGTTTGCCACTGAACTACACATATATATACAGGCATAAATCAACAATTCACATTCAATTTTCATTAAAAGATATTAAATGGTTCAAGCTTACCACAATTCATACGAATAACACAGATACGTTGATTAGCAATGAATTCTGGCACAAACTGGCACAAATTTCCATCTGCTTATCTTCCAGGCTTTTATTTAGCCAAATATATGCTGGCTTCAACGCACTGATGCTTTATCATGCTATTTTAAATAAGTGGTTCCGAACTACCGTCTCCATGTGTGTATATCAGCGAGACTGGCCAATGAGCCACGTTTCGACAAGTGTTTGAAAAAATGTTATCTTTTCCCGTCTCCCCTAACAACCAAGATAGTATTTATAGCCCGACCAATCGTGGTTAGGCTTTCATTTGTTGCGCTCCAATCAATTTGGAGTTTACATGGTAGGCTATTTCTGTAACGTAAATTTTTTTTCAAACACGTTAAAAAAAAATCTTATGAGCAGAAATGATTTTATGCTGTCAGGCACCCCCAATATTTTATTTTGGGTATAATTTATTAATTCCTGGACTATTTGCGTAACGTTTTACATATTATTTGTCAGCAAGCCCTAAGGAACCCAAATTACTAATTTAAAGGAGCTACGTGGCTGCGTTCAAAATATGCAATTTCTTCTACCTCCTGTTTGGAAGATGTGCTGTCTGGGTACTGTTATGTGTTCAAACGTAAACCCATCTAATGTTGTCTTTTCTAATAAGAGTTTGTTATGATTTATAAACCTAACTCTGGGAAAGGGTAGTGTATTTTATCACTGTCCGTCTGAAAAAAAATTAGTGCATGTAGACTTACACGCGTGATGGCAGCATTTGCGTATCGCGCGAAGCGTGTTTAGTGTTCGGCTTCCTCTCCCTTCTCGCTATCCTTTAGTCCAACTGTTCGTTCGTTTTGGTAACGTAATGTAGAAAAAGACATGAATGGAATTTAAAATTTAGGTCATTACGCAGTCTGCCTCTTAATGTTTTTTCCAAGAAATACAGCACACGTTTCATTGAAGAAAGCGGGTATAATACAGTAAGCTTTTACTATCAACGTGAAAGCGTTACAATTTGCAGACGAAGCAGAAAACAAGGGGGATTTCGAGTACATTCCTTGTGACAGCAATGTCATTTTACCATTGCTCTTCTCTTTATTAATTTTATTTGTTAGGCTTCATATTTACCTAATAATTTATATATGTGGATTAGAATATTTCATGACAATTGTACAGAGAGGGGACGAGAAACATCCCACCCCGACTAGATATTGTTCGGAACACCATGGCCTGGATCATTTGAAAAATTTGGTTAGTCAGCAACCAGTATTAAAAAAGCTGCATAAACAAACCCGAACCATAGGAGATAGGAACCAGGGTTGTACCAAACAGTTGTTGGAGACAGGCCCCACTTCGGTATACTGCCCCTTACAATAGAAATAGGTGTGGGTCCGGCAACGTTGTTGTATTGCCGTCCCCATACACAGTCCACTGGAAGCATTGCTGCGGACATGGACTGAACACTAGCAAGCACAAGCACTCAAGGATGAGATTGACTATCTCTTAAAAGAGAAAATTATTTCAAAGTCTGAATCTCCCTATAGCTCAAGTGTGGTGCTATTAAGGAAGCCTAGTGGTGAACACAGGTTATGTATTTACTACAAGAAGCTATATGCTATCACAGAATCTCAGTTGGATCCATTACCTGACACCAATAAGCTATTCTCTACACTGAGTAAGGCTAGGTATTTATCGAAGGTAGATCTAAGCAAGGGATACTACCAAATACCAGTGAAACCAGAAGTTAGGAAAATGCTGTCATTTAGTACATCAGACGGACACTACGAGTTTAATGTACTACCCTTTGGGCTGAAAAATGCTCCCAGTATCTTTTCAAGAATGATGAGGAAATTATTGGAACCTCTACAAAATCCCCATATCACTAACTTTATGGATGACATTCTTGTTGCTACAAACACATTTGAAGAGCATATAGTAGCGCTCTCCATGTTGTTTGACAGACTGAGAGCCACTGAATTGACTGCACGTCCAACCAAGTGCTATATCGGTTGTAAGGAGTTGGAATTCTTAGGTCACACTATTTCTACAGGTCATATGTCTCCTGACCCAAAGAATATAGAGAAGTTAAAGAAGGCACCCAGACCTCAAACGAAGAAAGATGTGAGATCATTCGTGTCATTATGTGGGTTCTATCAGAAGTACATACCCCACTTTAACTCTCTGTGTGCACCATTAACTAACTTAACTAAGAAAGGACAGTCTGACAAAATCCAATGGAATGCTGATTGTGAAAAATCTTACACAGAGCTAAAAGCAAAACTCACCAGCAAACCAATCCTTAAGCTACCCGATATCACACAGGAATTTGTATTAAGGACGGACGCTAGCAGTATAGGTATTGGTGCAACTCTCTTGCAGAAATCAAAAGCCCAGCCGGAGGAACTTTTACCAGTCGCCTACGCCAGTGGGAAGCTGAATGCAGCTGAGTTGAACTACTCGACCATAGAGAAAGAATGTTTGGCTCTAATTTGGTCCATCGACAAATTTTCACCTTACCTGTATGGGACACACTTCATTGTCCAAAGCGATCACCAGCCTTTAACATTCTTGGCTGCATCTAAAAAGTTAAATTCGAGATTGTTAATGTGGAGTCTGCTTCTGGCGCCTTATTCCTTTACCGTGAATTACATTCCGGGAAGAGACAATGTAGGAGATGATTTTTTAATCGACACCCTATTACTATGGAAGGACAGACGCAAAAGGATTAACTACAGCAGGGGTTTACACGACAGCTATGACAGGTCACAGCTAGGAAAGGATGGGGCTATGTCGTGACACGAGTTGTGTAGACCCACTGCTTTGTTAAATCCCTATGTCGAGAGCCCAACCAATCAACGAGCACCGTTCACCAGTCGCTGAGCCAGAATAAATTACAAGAAGTTACGCCAGGACAAAAACTTAAGCCCTGTTTTTTCGGATGTGGGTCGCGGCCATCTTGTTCACGCAAGATGGCGGAAAAAACAGAATAAAATTAGGCTGGACGACGCCTGGGACTAAACTGCAGACAACCAATCAGCTTGCCCCGCCAGGAACCAACCAAACGCTTTCACCTGCCTATATAATCGGGCGAAATTTTATGCTAAAACACGCAACACCTACACGAAGCCAGATAGACAGGCTGAAGAAGAGAAGCTGTCAACCATGATTTATTGCTTACCTGAGTGCATTGAGCTGGCAGCCTGCTTCACTAAGTCGAGTCAAAACCTGGCCTGTTTAAATCTTGGAGGGTAAATATAATTTACTATTTGTAGGCAAATAGGCCTACAGCAGATATATAGTGTTTGTATTGGTTGTGTGTCATTTATACTACCTACACCTGTATATATTTTATATAAATTGGTTCAATATGAATGTATCAGGTTACTGATTGTATCTTGGGGCATTAGGTAACCAAAACAGTCCTTGTTAGGGCTCAATCTATTGTCTCATATATCTCAATCTATTGTCTCATCTAACTCCAATCTATTGTCCCATATAACTCCCACCTGAAATATAACCAAACAGTCCTCGTCTCATATACTCCTATCATAAGAACATAACAATATTGTTAGAATATATGTTGCCAGCCAGTATAGCACTTGTCAGAGAGGGCCTGGTATATTATAGGGGGAAGGAAATGGTTGTATCACACCTAGGTGTACATATTATTGGATGTATTCATGTATTGAATTTATATTATTGAATGTATCCATGTATTAGTTTATCAGAAAGAATGTTTTGCAAGTAGACACCTGTCTTGTCTCACTATTGCTAAATCATACTGAGCCATGTTGTCATTCATCCTACATGCAGACACCTGAGACACGCTCATTTCACCCACACTAGAAATAGGTGGGCTCGAGGACAGAAATTAGCCCCTATTTTTCCTTGTTACAGGTTTTATTCGTGTCATCAAAACTGAGATCGTGGGTCGTCAATCCAGCTGCCTGGAACTCCGCAGGAGCATAGAGGTTGCACAGAATCTACATCTTTTGTCCCCCTCAGTCTTGGGTGGGCTAAAGGAACGATCCTCAGCCGTTGTTGTGTGAACCAAACAAAGAAGAACAGACCTTAGAGAGATGAGTACACATTAGTACCATTTCTGTCAGCATTGTGAGCAAAAGTTAGTGTCAGTGACGAGAAAGTGATTTAGCGTAGAAAGAGACAAGATTAACAGCATAGCTGATAAATGTTTTAGACGTAATTAACAGCACAGCTGATACATGTACTATAATTGAATAACAGCACAGCTGATATAAATTTTGTTCCTATAATTGGAAAACTTGTTGTAATATATTTATATATCTATATAAATATAAATATTTGTAAATCATATTTAAACTTACAAATCCATTACATTCCATTTTTCAACATTCACCCTTCAGCACAAGAGTAGATAGTGTATATACTAAATAAATAATAAGGAAATTGTATTTGAAGACTTGTCAATTTTATCATTGTTAAGTAAAATCTGTTTCCGTGTCTTAATATCACAGTTAGTTACACAGCGGAGGTGGCAATTTATATCGGTCTCCTCTCTACTAATTTTTCGAGATCAGATCATTCACAGCCGTAACTAATTTGTGATACCAGTAGTTCTCTCAGACACTGGGACTTCACCATTTTCTGCAGAAATTCTATTTCTGTAATTGTCAGTACTATACTGATCCAAGAGCCAAATAAAACCTCACGCCACACATATCACCATGTGAATTTTAATATGTGAAAATCGCTAGTGGATGTCCAAGTCATTTGAGGCTGGCAACCTCGGCGTGTAGAATGATGATTCATGAACCACCACTGCATGGGCAGGTGATTGCTTTAATGCTAGTTTCTTAATTAGAACTAAAAGCAGAAAGTAGTCCCAAGTTCCATAGGGAGAAGAGAGGAAAAGATGAAAGAAATGATGTACATTCTAAGAATAAATACGTACAGTTTTAAAGCAGTGTAAATGTCCATATAAACATATTCACTTTAAAATTAATGTAAGTTTTCAAGCTTTAAATCAGTGTAAACATAAATGGAAACATATTCAATTTAAGTTGTGAACACTTTTCAATCAATGGAGTGGTAAATGTAAACAGACTCTATCTGTATTATTAACCTTTTCATTTAAATGTAATGTAAAGCTAAAGCCGAGGACTAGAATGGAACCAGGCCAGGAGGAAGACAGCCGATAGGATAGTCTGGCGCTCTCTCTTCCAAACCTCTACACCTCACGGTAGAAGGGGAACGACTAAGTAAATAAGTAAAGCTAAAGCTATTCTTTTCAAATGTAAAGAAAGTTTTATCCCGAGGGATTAAATTTAATTCTCATCGAGGCTAAATTCTGAGATAAATGGGATGGTAGAATAGAAGAAGGGGGGCACATAACTATGTGTCGAAAAACGCCATACTCAGAAGAGCGTTTGTCTCTATTTTTTTACCACAGTTATTGGTGGTACCAGCAGAAAGTACTATCTCTTGAACCAAGTGAAGGTAGAAGTGAACTGACGTTATGCGAGACGCCATCGTAAGAGGGCCTCATAGACAGACGCAGGACCAGCTTGGCCGTTATCCCTTGACGTTATAAGAACGTGCGGTGCCTTTAACATTGACCAGCGACGAGCGAGAGCAGTGTAAACAGAACCCATCAGCGGGAGCAGAAACTATCACTGGCAGCTAAGTGAAAAATATACGCTCCCAAAGTGAATTTTTTCCATCATTTCTACTATAAATCAATGATGAAACTTGTCTTCTAAACTATTCAATTTGTTTTCAAACTGTTAAAACCTGAAGTTATTATTAAATTTTGTTATTTGTAATGTTACAAATTTAACTTCGATTTAATTATTTTAAAGTTACTGCATGTTTGTCTCAGTCAATTTACTACACACACTCTAAACAGAGCTATACCAGAATAGTAAGAATTCCACTGAGTAAATCAGGGGTGGGGGCTTGAACAAGCTGAAATTATAAGTGCTTAATTCCTTCACAAAAGTTGTCGGCAGATTCTAGAATTAACGTACTCAGCCAAAGCAGCATTGTTTTCGCTTATCTGAATATCTTGTGAAAACACCCTTTGTAATAGAGGTGTCATTACCCTTCTATCTACATCTGTGCCATGAGTAATCTTGTGCGAAGGTAGATACCTTTGAAGCCCATATTAGATACTCTTGAGTTTTGGCCACTGTTGGACCACTACTGCAAAGCAGGGGAGGCAATTCTGTCACAATAACGCTATGCTGGTCTCACGAAGTTAAAAACAAAATCAGAACTATCAATGAAATCAACAAGGTGAAGCATTATACAAAATAATAACATTCTTTGGGAATTGGAGATATGGCATTAAAGGATTAAGACCTAGACTAGGGTTCCCATTCGTCCCGTTTTTCCCGGGACAGTCCCGTTTTTTGATAAAATGTCCCGGTGTCCCGAATTTATTCCAAATGTCCCGCTTTTTAAGGGTCCTTCTTGGAAAAAAAATCTTTGGGTAACGGATTTTATTCCGTGTTTTAGTAGGGTTACTTTATCAATTTCTGGTTACAGTGGACCCTCGGTTTGAATCTCGAACAAAAATTCGAAAGTCGACCAAAACAGTGTTCAGTGAGCATCTACCAAATGATTTAATGCGTATTAGCATTATTATACAGTATTTTTTTATCGTTTTTCATTCGCATAATGCCGAAACGTAAGTGCAGTATAAATGATAACAATACAAGAGAATTTCCCTTCATTAAAGGTGTAGATGAAAATGTGGAATGTACTTTATGCAGCTCTAAATTTTGCATTTCACATGGTGGTCGGTCAGACGTAGTCAACCACGTGAAAACAAAAAAAACGTAAAGGTGCTGTTGAAAGTAAGGCTTCCAACAGCAGTATAAGTAATTTCTTAAATGCGAACACCCAGAGTGAAAAGGAAATGGAAAAACAGTTATCATTGCAGCACAGGAAGCAAGCTTCGCTTATCACACGGCGGTGCACAACTACAGGAAGGCAGAAAAGTTTCTTACCACTACTGGGAGAAATCAGTTGCAAGAATTAGAAAAAGGACACATAACAGTTGAAAAGTTTCAAAGCTATGCAGTAGATTTCTATGACACCTGCGTTGAATATATTCAGGAGTGGTGTACACCATTTCTTACGCCTCTTCAGTCTATGGATTGGATCAATTTGAAGGGAAAGGAGTCTGTGACTTGGAAGAACATCCAAGAAAGCTACATATTCATGAAGACAGTGTCATCAAATTTTGCTGGGAATGAACAGGACTTATTTGATGAGTTTGCATGTGTGAAAAATTATTGTGAAAGCAAATTTGATGTGTGGAGTGAACTGAAGGATCAAAGTGTTAGTGAAAAATGGTGTGAGATGTTTGCTCATTTTACAAAGCAGGATATAAATGCTGAGAACCTGAAATGCCTAGTTAGTTTTTGTTTGGCACTGCCAGGATCCAATTGTGGTGAAGTGGGATGTTATAAATATTTATAGGGGACTTAGTGTACTGACTGAGATCAGCTGTGAAGGTATCTATATCTATTAAGAGTAGTGTATTATAGATAACCTTACTTGCTACCACATATCTATATATCTCAGTCAGAATTATTCTGGGATAGTGTGATGACTACGTTATGTGTCTAGGGTATGGGTATGATGAAGTGTAAGTCACAACAACAGACATATAAACAATTTAATTTAATCCACTACTCTTGACAACACTGTGACACTCACATACATATAACACTCTATGAGAATATCTTAAGGAGTCACTGATAACTTTTCAAATAACAATATGTATTCATTTCTGTTATGAATGAATATGTGTCCTGATTCAATTTCAAAGGAACCAGGAATCACAATCAATTTTAATTACAAGTATATGTACAGACTTTATCAATATGAATAATGTAGTGACATATATTATTAAAAATATCCTATGTGTGTCAGTTGTGTAGTGGTAATATGAGGTAATACTGGTTTTGTTTTGTTCAAGCTCTGTTGGTATTTGTCATCATGACTTCAATAGTTTGTCTTAGGGACTAGTATTGGAGATGTTCTCAGTTCCTGATATTAAGACAATTAAATTCCCCTCTGAATGTTATTTTTACAAAGTTATTTCAAGATGAGGGGATATAATGTTGAGCTCAGCTGGCCAAATCAGCTTATCTTGCGTGATGGCGGCAGGAAAGGACTCCTCTGCTCGAATTCTCCTCTGGGCTCTGGAGACACCTCACTGATAGCTAAATGAACCAAGGAGTATGCTGTCCGACTCTGGATTCAGCAAAGCTCTGACCAGGTGCTGCTCAGTACCATCAAGACCACGGTCCCTGAAAGCAAGAAGGATGTACCTTCTACTTCATAACTAATTGATACTCTAGTTCTACACTGAGCACAATACAACACAAACATTGAGTTCAGAGCGTTAGGCCAACTGTCAGCTTCATCTGAAATACTTTATACCAGCATTACCCTCCTTAATGGTCACTACGCCTCTGCACTTCCAGCATTATTTCTATCTAATCAATCATCCAGGTGTCAGTGTACTATTTGGCCATTCCATGCCGTTTTACTTCCCTCCGACACCCTCTGTTCAGGCTGGAGCATTATAGGCTTTATCTCCTGTTTGCCACTGAACTACACATATATATACAGGCATAAATTAACAATTTACATTCAATTTTCATTAAAAGATACTGAATGGTTCAAGCTTACCACAATTTCATGGAAATAAACACAGATACGTTGATTAGCAATGAATTCTGGCACAATTACTGGCACAAATTCCCATCTGCTTATGTTCCAGGCTTTTATTTAACACAAATATGAGCTGGCTTCAACGCACTGTTGCTTTATCAAGATTATTTGCACTAGTGGTCTCGAACTAACGCTCCTAAGTGAGTATATCAGCGAGTCTAGCCAATGAGGCCACGTTTCGACAAGTGTTTGAAAAAATGTTACCTTTTCACGTCTCCCCTAACAACGAAAGATAGTATTTATAGCCCGACCAATCGTGGTTAGTCTTTCATTTGTTGCGCTCCAATCAATTTGGAGTTTACATGGTAGGCTAATTCTGTAACGTAAGATTTTTTTCAAACACGTTATAAAAAAATTTTATGAGCAGAAATGATTCCATGCTGTCAGGCATCCCCACTATTTTATTTTGGGTATAATTTATTAATTCCTGGACTATTTGCGTAACGTTTTACATATTCTTTGTCAGCAAGCCCTAAGGAACCCAAATATCCAAATTTAAAAGAGCTACGTGGCTGCGTTCAAAATATGTATTTTCTACCTCCTGTTTCGAAGATGTGCTGTCTGGGTACTGTTATGTTTTCAACCGTAAACCCATCTATTGTTATCTTTCCTAATAAGCGTTTTTTATGATTTATAAACCTAACTCTGGGATGGGTAATGTATTTTATCACTGTCCGTCTGAAAAAAAGTTAGTGCATGTAGTCTTACACGCGTGATGGCAGCATTTGTGTATCGCGCGACGCGGGTTGGGGGTGGCATTAATAGCGAGACGCGTGTTTAATTTTGCATGCGTTCGGCTTTATTCGCCCCTCTCTCTTCTCGCTATCCTTTAGTCCATCTGTCTTTTGATCTTGGTAATGTAGAAAAAGACATGAATGGAATTTAAAATTTAGGTCAACTTGCATATTTCAAGGTTTTTCTTAGAAAGGCAGCACATTTTATTGTGTGTTTGGGAAACGCATGTATGTTGCAGAAGGCCTTTAATATCAACGTGAAAGCGTTACAATTTGCCGACGAAGTAGAAAACAAGGGGGAATTTCGAGTACCTTCTTTGTGACAGCACTGTTATTTACCATTGCTCTTTTCTTTTATTTATTATATGTATTTATTAGGCTTTATATTTACGTGATAATTTATATATGGGGATTAGAATATTCCACGACACCAATGCAGCTGTTGAACGTGTTTTTTCATTAATAAATGCGCTTTGGACAGAGGAAAAAAACAGACTTAAAATTGAGACAGTGAAAGCTTGCCATTATAAAGACCCATTTTAAGGATTTCTTTTGTGCTGAGTTCTATGTCCAAATATTAGAAGAAAAAAAAACTTCTTGAACGTGCCCATAAATCTGATAAATATTCTAATGAATCCGAAATATAAACTTGACTATTGTGTATTTTTTAAAGGTGCGATTTTTCTAATTAAGTATGTTTGTAATTTAGAATTCTTTTTTAAAGTGGAAGTTGTGTTAGTTAATGTGTGTATTTTTATACCAGTATCGTATTTTAAGTGCAACATATAATATATAATAGATTTATTTGTGCTTTACCGTAATTTTTAACATGTCCCGTTTTTTTCGAAATGTCCCGGGTTTTTTAGGTAAAAATTTGGAAATGTCCCGGTTTTTAAACAAAACATTATGGGAACCCTAACCTAGACCTAGAAA
Organism: Oreohelix idahoensis; assembly: GCA_024509875.1. NCBI lineage: Eukaryota > Metazoa > Mollusca > Gastropoda > Stylommatophora > Oreohelicidae > Oreohelix > Oreohelix idahoensis. The sequence goes on from JAMPIV010009915.1 coordinate 254,431, forward strand.
GATACTGGAAGGCTTGGTACGCATTTGTTGGTGGCCACAGCGTAGGGAGATGAACGGTAATGATGATTGACACGCATATACCAAAACAAAAGTGAGTTGTCACTTTAATGTAAATTTAAAAAAAAAAAAACTGTGATCTTTCTTTGAATCTTTGTACTGTTCATATGTCTGACCAAAATATTATCTAGGACTTTCACTCATAAAGTACAAGTTTTCTGTGACCTTAATCGTTGAGTCTAGCGCCTATTCCCGTTCACAACCATTTGTAGACTGGTAAAACTGAAACCCGATCATCATTTTTGGACCGCCTCTTTTAAAACAAACAAAAGTTAAAAAAACTATGCGCTGCCACAGATACTTATAATTGTAACTTGATCTTCTGAAGAGCCGCGAAAACATAACTTCTGCTTTACCCTCTATTGGGCCTTGTTGCCATTTGGCAACATACCGTTTAAAGTCATCTATTTCACTATCCGGCGTTCAAATTAATAATTTTTTTGTTTTATTGTGTTCTAGAAACATTCCCAATTTTAAATTACCGGGTAACTCATTTGTCGGAGAAATACTTTTTTTTCACGCACTCTTTTGTCAAGGCATGGTAGCTGGTTTGCAAGATCGAATTGAGAGGTGAGTTTACTTCACATTATTTTTTAAAATTCCTTATGAAAAACGGTGTATAAAAAATATGTTGAGTAACTTAAACCACTTATCTTTGTAACAAATGCTTTAATAGTTATAAATAAATAAAATAAGTTACTCTTATTTTACATTTTAGGTATGTTGCCATTTGGCAACAAAAGTCGATTAAGGAATAAAAACCACTTCATGTTGCCAATTGGCAACAGTTGCTTTTTACCTAATAAATGATATTTAATGTTGTATTTCTCTGTAATCAACAACATTAGTATTTTATTCTCATTATAATTGATTAAACTTCATCATTTAAAAAAAAGTTGTTATTTGCAATTTTATGTATCCTAAAAAGGTCAATGTAAATAGTAGAATTACCAGTATAAATTACTAATAATATTGTAAATGAATAAAACATATTTACTTCATCTAGACTTGACTTTTAGAACTAAACTACACATGATAACCACTAAAATTGCCAGTAATCACAAAACATAATGTATCATCAGATGAGATTAAACAATTTTGTGATGAAAAAACTTTTGAATTACAAAATGTATATGTTGTCATTTTTTTTAAATTTTTTTTTACAGTTAAACACAATGGATCCTCAAAAGTTTTACAGCCAAAAGACTACAATCTATAGACCAATACCTGAGGCTTCTAGCGATAGTGAGCTGTCAGACAGTGAGGCTGAAGACATCCTGGATAACACGTGGCAACCCGGCCCTTCCTCGGACACAACCGATTCAGGTTTGTTGAATTTAATTGATGTTTTTTTTTAATGTGGCCACTTTATTTCAGACTGCAGTTGTAGCCTTGTCCATCAGTGTACAACCTATGTACAGTTTCAGCCTAGTCCATCAGGTACTAAATATCGGCTGACGGAGACTTACTTGTGGAACGCTTTATACCATAATGTGGATTAGAATAATTTTTATCATTATTACTATTATCAGAATAATAACATGTACACCAGTATACCAATAAATGATTGTTTATGTTGCCAGATAATTAATATCTTTGTTTTCTTTTTTTTTCAGAATCATCTGCATCAGAGCTGGAGGACACAGATGTAACCTTTGATCGTCGTCGGATGCTATGGAGACACCGTGAAGCCTCAGATGTATCTTCTGAAGCTCCGCCCTTCTCTGGTGATTCGGCACACGTATCAGTTACCTCAGAACCAATAGAATACTTCCGCAGATTCATTGATGATGATACAATGGCACATACGGTCACTGAATCAAACAAGTACAGCATCCAAAAAAACATCATGAAGCCTCTCAGATTGAGCCAGCCAGAACTGGAACAGTTTTTTGGAATTGCGTTTATGATGAGTATTGTTAGAATGCCCAGTTGTAAATTGTACTGGGACTCTACAACGCGCTATGGACTTGTTGCTGATACTATGACGAACAAGAGGTTTAAAGAAATCAAAAGTAACATTCACTGCAATGACAACAACAAGCAGCAAGACAATGAAGGCGACAAATTGTTCAAATTAAGACCTTTAGTTGACGCTCTGAAAGTGAAATTCAATTCAATCAAACCAGCAGAAAGGCTGAGCATTGATGAGCAAGTTATCCCATTCAAAGGTCAATCATCTCTGCGTCAGTACAACCCAAAGAAACCCAAAAAGTGGGGCTATAAAGTCTTCGTTTGTTCAAGCATTTCTGGTTTGATTCATGATTTTGAAATTTACACTGGAAAAATTGACGTGTGTCCTGGCCAACCTGATTTAGGAGCATCAGCTAATATCGTGCTGAGACTTCTTCAACGTATCCCTAAAAATGTGTAGCATAAAGTATATTTTGACAACTGGTTTAATTCGCCAGCATTGCAAGCATGCCTCTGGAAACAAGGCATTGCATGTCTTGGCACTGTCCGCGCAAACCGGCTGAAAGGGTGTAATCTGTGTTCCGATAAGGAACTGAAAACGAAAGGAAGAGGGTCATCTGTTGTTTGTACTGCAGCAACAAACGGAGCCACATTGAAAGCTATCAAATGGTATGACAATAAAGCAGTCACACTGCTAAGCACCTATGCAGCAGTTGAACCAGAATGTGTAGTCAGAAGATGGGACAGAAAAGCCAAGAAGGAAATACACATTTCTTGCCCTGCAGCTGTGAAAGAATATAACATGTTCATGGGAGGGGTAGATTTGCTGGACTCCTTGCTGGCACTCTATCGTATACCTATTAGATCCAAGAAATGGTACCACAGAATATTGTTTCATTTCCTGGATGTTTCTGTGGTGCAAGCTTGGCTAACTTATTGTTCAGATGTGTGTAAGGATGGTATGGAAAAAAAGGACAGACTACCATTAGTTGATTTCAAGTTGCAGATTGCTTTGTGTCTCCTAAAAGCAGGAAAAAGTGAAAATAATAAAAGGGGAAGGCCATCAGGAAGCACTGAGACACAGCTGGTGGCTAAAAAGAAGAGAGGGCAAACAGCAAATGTACCTCCTTTTCATGTCAGAACTGACAATGTTGGCCACAGCCCCAATTCCGTCACCAACAAAGGGAGATGCAAACTTCCTGGATGCAAGGGATACTCCAGAACTGTCTGTGAGAAGTGTAACCTACACTTGTGCCTCAATAAACATTCAAACTGTTTCAAAGTATCCCAACCTTAATGGTGATTTGTTGCCAATTGGCAACATACCCATAAAACACTAACTAAACATTTTTTTGCCCAAAATTAACCTTCACACCACTTTTCAGACATGGGACAGCCACAAAAACCACTCCAAGAATTTTTTTTCCAACTATTTCATAAATGGCCCAATAGAGGGTTAAGTGAGTACTAATTTGAGTTGGGACTGAACAATTACCTGAGTTATCCGAAAATTTGAGTTATCAGAGGTCGACATAACCGGAGTTTTTTTTAACAAAGCCAAAGAAGACTTTTGGCCGGGACCTGCAAAATTGCTTGGGCTTAACCAAAAATCTTCGTCAGCGAGTTCCGCTTAAATGGACTGCACTGTATATATATATATATATATATATATATATATATATAAGAAAACAAACAGTGAGACCATAGAAAAGCCAGAAATGAAGAGAGAAATAATGAATGAGATCATAGGTTATACATTTATAATGTTTTGGTCATATAAACAGACATAAAACTCTGCAGAAAACCATAATGGAAGGAAGAGTTGAAGACAAACGTCCAAGAGGAAGACAAGGCTATTAATAGGAAAATAACATCAAGAGATGGACAGAAGTGTATCGACAAGACAAGAGACAGAAGTGTATCGACAAGACAAGAGACAGAAGACCCTGGAGATCCATTGCAGCTCATCTGAGATGTGAAGACGGCACCTGATCTGATGTGATAGGCGTCACTTATTCCAGATTAAAAATAATTTGAAATCTGAAAACAGACATGATTTTATCAAGGTAGATCGTTAGGCAGCTCAATCTTTCTAAAGCAGATCGTCACAGAGATCCTGGTTTGCCTGCCCGGGGTATATACTTTCAGTTCAGTAATATGTGGTTGCGTAGCTGAGCGTACTATGGTGAATGGAAAAGGAGAGACGATCACCTTTTCTGCATGATCAACATGTAAACAGATTACTACAGGAACCACATCTGCAAGACCACAAAAATGTTTTGGTGCAGGCTTCGTGCTATGGGACCAGTTGTAGTGATGTCCCCATAATCCATATGGAGCGGAAAGGAAAATGAAATTGTCCGCTGTCTCTCTCTCTCTCTCTCTATCTCTCTCTCTCTTCTCTTTCTCACTCTTTTTCCTCAGTCCAGCACACACTAAACTGGACAAGGGAGAAAGCAATATTTACTTGCCAACAGCAACCCTGGTATTCTTAAATCGATGACCCAGGACAAAGATGTTCTCCAAACAACAGAGACAGTAAAACGTGTCCATCCTTGCTGTGTCCTCCTTCCAGTTTCTCTCCCTGTCACGCGCATGAGTGACAACACGCTAACAAGTATGTACAGCTCAATCATATCAATCGATTCCCATTCTCCCCTTCCCCCTGACATAAGATCATCAGTCCCGCAGTGTTAACTCATTCTGTGACATAACATAGAAACACCGCACATATACTCATTCTTAATGGAACCAAACAAAACTTTGCTAAATGTGAAAGAGTTAAAGGTATTTTCATAGCAGATACTGCGGTAGGGGAGCGGAGTCTTATAGACTGCCCCATACTGAGTCCAGCTTTTATATGAGGTGTGGGTGACTATTTCTCCTCTCGATGCCTTTGCCTACCCGAAGTCACGAGCAGGGTCAGGTACCCATTTACAGTTGATTCGTATTTAAAGTTAAAATGAGTCCCGGATGTAGGGAAAATTACATAGTACCACGATTGTGAGATATAAACATGAAATACGTCGATCACTCTATTATGATGTTACTCAACGATTCGTAAAATTCAGCGACAGGCAACCCAGGTGCTGTGGTGATCTACTTTATAAATACTGAGCTCTCTAATTACACTGACAAACAACATTTTTCTTTCTTATATAAGAATAAGTGTTCTTAGATCAGTTTCTTGCGCTGATTTCAAATTTGAAATCCGTTTATCTCTATCACGTCGGGTTCTTAAGATATTTGTGAATAAATATATTTTTGGGAAACCGTTATTTGCTCCGTTTCATTTTTACTATATAACTTTTTAAAAATTAATAAAATGCAAAATAATTCTACTTTTTATACTGCTAAAAAATGCATGACATATGTTACGTTATATTTCAAATAGTTACTGTATTTTGAAATAATTCTGAGTGAAATATGGCTTCTAGAAGTTGTAGAAATTCGGCTGATCTGTTCTGTTACGTGTGCGGATATTTTACTGATCGTGTTCACCAGAAAAACTTTACACCATTGCTAAAGAAAGCATATGAACTTTATTTCGATTCGAAAGTTGATGATGCAAATAAATCTTGGAAGCCAAATGCAGTTTGTTCGACTTGTGCAAATACATTGGCAGGTTGGTTACGAAAATCGCCGAAGCATAAGTCGATGCCTTTTGGAGTGCCAGTAATATGGCGTGAACCGACAAATCACGCTACTGATTGTTACTTTTGCTTGACAAATATCTATGGTTTCACTTTTAAAACTAGAAAGTCTGTGGTTTATCCAAATACTGAATCGGTTTCGAAACCAGTGCCTCATGATCCAATCACGTGTCCGATCCCAGTTCCACTAATACAATATCCGTTGGACGTGAATGAACCATCAGAAAGTGATAGTTTACCTGCTTTAGAAACTAATTCTGACTCGGATTATATACCGGTGAATGATGGTGTTCACTTAATTAACCATTCAGAACTTTCAGATCTAATACGGGATCTCGCTCTCACCAAGGGACAAGCAGAATTACTCGGTTCGCGACTCAAAGAATGGAATCTTTTAGCGCCCAATAATCCGATATCTAAATTTCGTCATAGACACAGAGAACTTGTTTAATACTTTGAGATGGATGATGACATTTGCTATTGCAAAGATGTAAAAGGTCTAATGGTGCACCTCGGTCATGAGCACATAGTCAAGGAATGGCGACTTTTCATCGACTCTTCCAAGACTAGTCTAAAAGCCGTGTTATTGCATAATGGAAATTTATTTTCATCAATTCCAGTCGCCTACTCTGTTCATATGAAAGAAACTTATGACAATATGGCTATACTTTTGGCAAAAATAAAGTACAATGACTACCAATGGCGGATTTGTGGAGACCTAAAGGTCATTGCAATTCTCACGGGCATGCAGACTGGGTATACTAAATTTTGTTGCTTCCTATGTGAATGGGACAGCCGCAACAGACATGAACATTGTGCAAGAAAGGTGTGGCCTATCAGGGATCGTATGCAGCTCGGGCATAAAAATGTAATACACGAGCCATTAGTTAACAAAGACAGCATCATTTTACCACCGTTACATATAAAGTTGGGGCTCATGAAGAATTTCATAAAAGCGGTAGATAAAACAAGCAAAGCTTTCACTTATCTTTGAGAAAAGTTTCCGCAAATTAGCGATGCAAAGATAAAGGAAGGTATCTTTGTAGGACCTCAGATTAGGAAAGTTATTGCAGACAAACAATTCGAGAACTTGTTACATGGTAGTGAACTTCGCGCATGGATGGCATTCAAATCGATCGTCGATAACTTTCTGGGAAATCACAAATCTGTCGACTATGTGCATATTGTTAAGCAGTGCATAGATGCATACAGAATTATGGGCTGTAACATGTCCCTCAAAATTCATTTGCTCGATTCGCATCTTGACTTTTTCCCTGACAACCTTGGCAAAGTCAGCGATGAACATGGAGAACGATTCCATCAAGATATCGCCGTAATGGAGTCACGTTATCAAGGACGGTGGAGTGTGACCATGCTTGCCGATTATTGTTGGATGCTTCATCGCGATGTACCACATGCCATTCACCGACGAAAGTCGACTGCAAAGAAATTCAAGCCTACATAACTATTATACTTCTTGTACAAATGATGTTGTAATACTATGCGCTGTTAAAAAAACTTCAATTGCGTATTTCTAGAGATCCCGACCTGATAGAGAAAAACGGTTTGCAGATTTAAAAACAGCGCATTAAAATTGACCAGAAAAACATAGAAATGTTAGAGAAAGAAAAAAAAAATTTTTTTTGTTAGCCAGTGTTATCCATTAATATTTAGTTTCAATTCCATTAACATTTAGTTTTAATTCCATTAACATTTAGTGTAAAATCCATTAACATTTAGTTTTACTTCCATTATCATTTAGTTCTAATTCCATTAACATTTAGTTTTAATTCCATTAACCTTTAGTGTTAATTCCATTAACATTTAGTTTTAATTCCATTAACATTTAGTTTTAATTCTTTTACCATTTAGTTTTAATTCCATTACCATTAAGTTTTAACTCCATTACCATTTAGTTTTAATTCCATTATCATTTAATTTTAATTCCATTAACATTTAGTTTTAATTCCATTAATCAGAGCGGTGGAAAAGTCAAATAAACTGACATGTTACTGAATGTTAACTTCACTTCATTAAAAATATAACTTTCCTATCACATTCAGTTCACTATTGAAGCAAAATTTTATCAGCTGGCTCATGAGTTTTTCTTGCGAATGCAGAAAAAGTGCTTTTAACACTGGAGATACTGCAATTCTCAACAGCTTGATCTCCATATAACTGTGCCCAAGCTCGCGCCCTGGAGAGGACACTCCAGCTTCACCCTATAGGTGTCGGCAAAACACGGGAAGTAGCAGTTACCGGTTATGAGCGCATATATCCAGAGTCACAGTGTGGATTCCGAGCTGGCAGATCAACAACAGACATGATCTTCTCTCTCCGCCAGCTTCAGGAAAAATCAAGAGAGCAGAAAAGACCATTATATATCGCCTTTATAGACCTCACAAAAGCATTCGACCTGGTTAGTAGGGATGGACTCTTTAAAATCCTCCTGAAAATAGGCTGCCCTTCTAAAATGCTGGAAATGATAAAGTCATTCCATGACGGCATGAAGGGAACAGTCCAATATGCTGGAAGCACGTCACAGCCCTTTGATATACGAAGTGGCGTTAAACAAGGCTGTGTTCTGGCTCCGACCCTCTTCGGAATCTTCTTTGCCTTACTCTTGAAACATGCATTCAGAGATGCAACTGAAGGAATATGCCTTCACACTAGGTCAGATGGTCGTCTGTTTAATCTTTCAAGGCTGAAGGCAAAAACAAAAATCAGAAGGGTCACTATAAGAGACTTGTTGTTCGCTGATGATGCTGCAGTCGTCACTCAAAGCCAACAGGAGCTTCAGAGCTTGATGAATCGCTTCACTAAAGCATGCAAGGACTTTGGCCTCACAATAAGTCTAAAGAAAACGAATGTGCTGAGTCAGGATGTGGGTGCTGCACCAGTTATCACTATCGATAACTATGAATTGGCAGTGGTGCACCACTTCACATACCTAGGGTCTACCATCAATGACAAACTCTCACTGGATACAGAAATCGACAGCCGCATTGGCAAAGCTGCAGCTACCTTTGCCCACCTCACATCGCGTGTTTGGGGAAACTCTAAACTCACAATGAAGACCAAAGCTGCGGTATATAATGCCTGCGTCACCAGCACACTCCTATATGGCAGCGAGACCTGGACGACCTATGCTAAGCAAGAAAGAAGGCTCAATACCTTCCATTTGCGGTGTCTACGCCGCATCCTCGGCATCTCGTGGAAAGATAAAGTGACAAATGGCGAGGTGTTGTCACGTGCTGGCCTTCAAAGTATGTATACGCTTCTTAGACAGCGCAGACTTCGCTGGCTTGGCCATGTTCGCCGCATGGATGATGGTCGCATCCCAAAAGATATCTTCTACGGACAGTTAGCAGATGGCAGGAGAACAGTTGGGCGACCACAGCTGAGGTTCAAAGATGTGTGCAAGAGAGATATGAGGGCACTGGACATGGATCCAGCAACATGGGAGGATGAAGCTGCCGATCGCACTAAGTGGCGATGCTATTTACAGCGCCACCTCAGATTGGGCGAAGAGAGGCTCACACAAGAAGCAGAGGTGAGGAGAAAACGTCGAAAGGAGCACCAGGAAAATAAGCAGCTGAGGGCTGTCACCTCAGGGGCGCATTCCCATAGTCAGTTATGACTGAAGGGGCTATTATTATTACTGCAATTCTAAATGCCAGAATGAGAGGGCTCTCTCAAAATTTCTTTAAAATTCTTTCTCTTTTATATTTTTACAATTAAAGATCTATCAAATAAATCCATGTGATCTAGTAGATGCTCCAGATCTACATTATGCCTACATCTTGTAGCATAATCAATCCGTAAACACCAGTGACGATCGTGCCTACTAAAAGTAAATTCAATAGCACGCACATCATTTTGTTTCCTCTTGAATTTCAGTTGAAATTAGATTGAACTGTCTAGTCCAGCGGTTGGCAGCTTAGGAGCTGTGCCGATCTACTTTATAAACACTGAGCTCTGTAAAGATCTACATTGATTTAATCACGGCTGTTTACAGGTTTCAGAGTACGTGTAATTTAGAATAGGTTCAGCCTATATGTAATTTTATTAATTGGTGTACGATCTGCTTTCTGTAATTCGGTCACATGAGAGGGGGAGAGAGAATTCAAACTAAATGATAGTTTATACAAGTTAAACTTCTACTTCAAAGGTGCCCGACATTATGAGGAACAAAGAAAGCACATATGGTCATCACCAGTACCATTCCTAGAAAAGCTCTACGGAGATGCCAACATCCTTAAACTGATCATTGCTTACTTTGAATAAATTCAAGTTGACGTCTGAAGGTGAACGAAGAAGAAGACTTCAAAGACAAGTTTGGGTTTCTTTCTCATGCAGGTCCCGAATAAAGTGAATGTTATTAGGCAAGCTCGTTGGTTTTCATTGGTAACTCTGAAGAACTACCTTTACTCCTGAGGATATGCACGGAGGTATATCTGGAGTCATTCTTATATGACCACTAGCTAAGTACAGTGCTATAGTATGCGGATTTGGATGTTAACCTCTGTCTGTGAGGCTAATTACCCCTCATTGACTCCTGAAATCATTAACACACTTACACGGATTCCCCCTGTGGTGAAACATGCCGAGAACCCAACAATTCACACTAAGCTTGGAGGAGTTACTTGAGCCCCAGACGTATTTCTTTGGCATTGACCTGGTTAACTGCATACTAGAGGATCTCACTAAAGACCCTTTGATAGGCAGGGAGAGCTGAGAAGTAGTTCTGTGTAGGACGTGACAATTCCTTAGGAGAGCCCAGAACCAGAGCCCAGTATTTTAGCTCTGCATATTTGGAGAGCCCCCTTGGATGATGGGAAATGTACAGTCTGGCATGCATTCTTCCTCCTGGCTTGGAAGCACATGTGACGATCCTTTAAACGCAAGTCAAGGTAGAGAAAATGGTTCTCATAACTTCAACTCAACACGTTTCGGAATGGTAGAAAAGCCACAGGAAAAGCCTAGATCTACAGTGCAGATCAGCCTTTCTCAACCTTTTTATCCTAGAGGAACCCTTGAAATAATATTCAGGTCTAAGGGAACCCCTGCATAAAAATTATTATATCTACAGCTCATGCAACATTAGTGTGATCAGTAAGTTCTAAAAATAATCATCCAATTAAAAAGTTGTCAATGTTCTTTTGAATAGAGAATGATTTTTTTTGGGGGTGGATCTGTTGTTTTTTTTTTTTTGGCCAACATATTAGTCTACTCTTGCCGTGTGCTTCCCCTCCCCACAAATGATATCAGCTCTAATGCACGTCAGTAGTGTAGTAGTGAAGTAGTGTAGTAGCGTAGTAGTGTAGTAGTGTAGTAGCGTAGGTAGAACAAGTTTGTTTCCATTTTTTTAAAATTTTTCTTGATTTTTCTCAAACCTTATCCGGTAATTTCCTATTACTCGTGCTTGTTTGCTCCACACAGAATATCTGGTAGTTATGTGTTGTTTCGTACGATTAAGGTTAGGGTTAGGATTAGGGTTAAGGTTAGGGATAAGGTTAACCCTAACCCCAACCCTAATCCTAACTGTAAATGCTACGAAACAACTTATAACTTAACATATTCTGTGTGGAGCAACAAAGCACGAGATTAGGAAATTGCCCCTTATCCTATAGGCGAGAAAGTTTTATCACAAATTTCTACTCTGTTAGCTGCTACTGTAATATGATATGTGTAAGAGTGAACACGGTCGTATTTCTCACTGCCAATCAGGACCCACCACTGCGAGCGATAAAATCGCTCGGCGTGTAAAGTTAAAAAAAAAAAACCGTCATGTATTTTTCTTTCAATCTCATTCTCTCCTTCGGAACCCTAGGGTGCCGTGGAACCCTAGTTGAGAAACCCTGTTGTAAATAATACCACAGAGTCTTCAACTTGGGTATTGGCTACAAAAGTGTGGGAACCTCAGCAGCCCTTGTTAAATAACAACAACTCCTGGGGATACACGGCACTTTTAAATATCGTCAGGAGAAGGTTACTCCGAAATTCCCTTTGCCTTAAAAATTATCCTTCCCCCCCCCCCCCCCTCCATAACCAGAGATCTACCAAACCATCCTTTGTGAACTACCGGTTGACCGGTTGCTAGCCACTGGTTTAGTCCATGTAGCAGTTAGTTTTGCTGTAAAGTCGTGAGATACCTGTAAAAAGCAAAGTTGATGGTATGAATGTTCGTGATTTGTGTGTACCGCTGAAACTTATATAGTAGTCTGTTCCCGTAGATCACTAAAGCCTACACGTTTATTATTTTATTTTACCTTTCTGACGTTGAAAGTAAAATATACACTTCATCCTGTGAGTGATATACATCTCTGTCTCGTAAATATATGTGTAAATTAACGTAGACACATTGTCACATACACACACACGCACGTGTATACGGAACAGGGCTTCGGGCAGGACGGCCAACTTGTGCGCTAAGGGCAATGGGACACCGGAACGGGTGAGGAAAAAACAAAACTCCCTTTTCGTTAAGGGGCTCGACTTTTCTTCATTTGTGATACAATTTTCCCAGGTCAAAACATGCAATAAAAATCTTTTACAAGAAAACATTTAAACCAAAGTGTGACATAAGTTTAACATTATTTTTTCCAGCTGTTTTTGTGTTTTATTTTTGATTTTTTTTTCGTAAGTAATAACTATCTAAGACAAATATGCAACTTTATTTACGAAGCTTAATTTTTCAGTACAATTTAACTTTCGCGCTAAAAGTGTGGGGGGCATGTTAAACCACTCACTCTGGTGGCTAAATGCTCTAAGGTCAGTTCTGCATACACAAGAGAAACAACTCCCGTCTGAAGCGAGCAGCTTCGTGTTTAGATTTATACTCAAGCAGCTGGAGAATTTGAAGATCTGGTTTTCGTGCACGCTTGACTGACGTGAGGCAACCTCTCTGTCTAACAGACGTGGTGATGTGTTTATTTTAACTGATGTTTTTGTTCTCAATGAGCCGTCAGACAAATTTTGAAGCTGTCGTTTTTTCTTATTCTGTACAAGATGTGTGGCCTTAGCTGTCGACAGTTCGTGTGTTTTCAATATTTCGTTAATACCTTCCACAATCTTCCTCCAGATTTCTCTTCCTTCTGATACTTATACTTAATACCTACTACCATGTATCTCTGTCTTTCCTTCTTTCTAATGCCTATCGTTAATATATTCTACCATGTTTCTCTATCTATCCTTCTTTCTAATGCCTATCGTTAATACATTCTACCTTGTTCCTGTCTTTCCTTCTTTCTAATGCCTATCGTTAATGCATTCTGCCATGTTCCTCTGTCTTTCCTTCTTTATAATGACTATCGTTAATACGCTTCCTATGTCTTCCCTTCTTTCTAATGTCTATCGTTAATACCTTCTACCAAGTTTCTCTCTCTTCCCTTCTTTCTAATGACTATCGTTAATACATTCTACCATGTTCCTCTGTCTTCCCTTCTTTCAAATGTCTATCGCTAATTTTTTCTACCATCTTCCTTTATCTTTCTATTGCTCAAATACCTGTCGCCATTACAGTCCACCATCTGTCTCTATCTACCCTTCAAATAATGCCTAAGGTTAATACATTCAACCATCCTCTCTTCTCTTTAATGCCTGCCTTTTGCTATTAAAGGTGTGTAATGAGAGTTGATTCTATTCAGTGCTTGAAGTAGATCGGAAAGGACCAAAACTCCCTTCCTTAAAGAATTTTATTCATTATTCTTTATATAAATGTGTCAAACTGAAAAATTATTACCCCAGAAAAATTGAAGGAATTACATTCTACATCAAGTCTTTAGAGCGACAGAAAATTAAATGGTTTAGCCATCTCATGAGAATGGAGCCCGATAAATTACAACTACACGTCATCTACAAAAGTTGATCTGGTTTCAGGGTACAGGGAAGACCAAGAGGCAGATGGACAGACAACACCACAGAAATCCTGCAACACGTGCTCACTGCAGCCAATGCAACGCACTTAGCTTAAGACCTCAGCTTCCTACTTCGCTTCACGGCAACAGTGGTCTGAAAAAAAAAAAAAAGTATATTCATCTGTTTTAAATGCTGAACAATAACTGCGTTGTCAATCAAATATTAAGGCTTGCTAGGTCTTGCAGTAAATCTAAGGGGTCTGTAAAGTCGTTGTGGAAGGCTTTAGGTCTTCAATTCACTTCTTCAAGCACCTGTTCCAGGCAGTGGCATATCCTGGTAATGCGAGCTAGGCGTGCTGCTACTTGAAATGAATATGTACGCCTACTATTTAACCCCTTCCCCTCTTAATTTGAAAACCAACTATATTCAATTACGCAACGATAGTTATTCGGCTGGAAGAAAAACATTAACTAAATAATACATATTTTCACTTACAGGTTTCCCTTGAAGATCAGATCTATTCTTCTTTCCTTTTGCAGAAATGTCTCTGTTACAGCATCGTAAAATGTATTCTTCATCTAACCTTGCTCAAAAGTTCCTTTTCAATGGACAATAGGCTGAGACTGGAGAGTCGATCTTGACCTTGTGTAGATCTGTGGTAACTGTGGATTCGCTTTAAAGCTGAAAACGATCTTTCCACAGAAGCAGAGTGGTAACTCAGGACATGGTTTACCGTTACTCACAATTGATAGTTTTTCACTAAAACTTAGTGAAAAAAACTTCTTTTTAGCGATGTCGTCCAACACTTGCATTTTGGGTACATGTCAATTATCTCCGAAATACTAATTAACTTACAACTTGAAACTCACTGTCACTGTAATAATCTGCACTCTCGGCAACTAACAAAAATTAATCACAAAAAATACTGGACTTGGACACATCCGATTTTTACAACTCGAGAGCTGCAAGACGACCGCACGCATGTTCGTATTGTATTGACGTATCTGGCCATGACCCCGATCCACACAAACCAGTCTTCAAACGTGAAACCGAAAGGTACAACACGCATTGTGGCGGAATTACCCGAGAAACTTCGGACGATTGCTACCAACCAATAAAAACTGCACTATGAAACGCGTGTGGGAAACTGAAACCAGATATACTCGTAGATTCTATGCGGGAAAATCCATTATCCTGATGCGTGCGGTCCGAAAGCAGAACATTAGAAGAGAAATATTTTATAGAATAATAAATTAAATTTTTATTTTCCTTCGCGCATAGGTGTGCGCAGCACGCACAGCACACATAGAGAATACGCCACTGGTTCCAGGTATTGCAAACAAAACGATGTCACAAGTGACTCGAAAGGAAGAGTAACGTACTAAACTGGCCTTTACTACATTTCAACTTCCACAGAATTTGTGATGAACTTGGGTAAAAGTGAGCTCTGACAAGCTGACTAAATATGGTGACCTATTACATACGCCACTCTACCCACTTTTAATAGGATACCTGACTTTTTGCTTCAGTTAGGGAAAGAAAAGGCAGTCAGGCAAGCGAACTGGTGACCCAACCTCTCGATGTGGTACCTTGTACTGTGAAGTGTTTAAGAGCTAATTCCCCTACGGCAGTATTTTCTAAAGTATTACCTTTACCTTTTTATGACTGCTTTTGCAACAAACAAACAAACAAACAAACAAACAAACAAACAAAAAAAGAATGGATTGAAACCTAAAGTTGACAGGGCCATAATAAAAACAATATTCCTTGTTCTTGAATCTATGTCCAGTGTTCTAGAAAAGTAAACAAAAGAAATAGCTAATGCTGCTCAACACGCTAAAGTTAAAATCAGGAGATTCCCACTACCTCAGCTTCCTCTTCCATCGTTATTCTTCGTGTTCTCCTCAGCATCACCACTTTTCTCTTTCCATGTGGGTACCATTAAAGAGCATGTCTGATTATACGATTTGATTATTTCATGCTGGCGAGTACGATCCATCTCCACTTTCTCTATGTAATCTCCAGTTGTGTTGGCTGTTGTCTGGTTCTATTCCATTTATTATTACACCTGGATATTCGATACGAGGAATGCGATGCGTGCACAGGTTGGTGACTCGATTTTGAACGTGATGTTCTTTGAGATATGCCAAGTTTCTGTATCGTGGAGCGGGACTGTTCAATGTATATTTGAGTTGAACAACCTAAATTCTTAGGAAAGAGCTGTAAAGTTCAATATTAGTCTTGTGGATTTGAAGCAAATGTGGCTTTATTTATCATGGTACTGAAATCCTGGATTGATTCTCTTCTTCTTCTTTCTTTTTTTTTTTTTGTTGGTTTCATCTAAAGTACCAAAAGGGTGGCGCATCTTCACTTGTCTGATCACTGTACGGACATATTACCTCAAAATTGAAAGAGTCAGGAATAGAAGACTACACATAGAAGGTGCATAGAGCTGTTGGCAGAAACTTACTCCTTTCCCTTACATTATGTTAATTTAGTCTTTACAATCTGCCTTTATTATCGTTGATTCATTCTTGATTTCTCTCAATCATTTTAAAAACTTGTTCTTTCTAGAACGACGTTATTCCTGTGGATCTCTCAGGAGATAAAGAAAGAATAATTGTAGCAAAGTTGATTTTGCTGGGGAGGTTATGATGGTATCCTAAAAGAACGAAAAGGTGTCTGCTTTAACCGTGTGAGGTCAAGCACATGTAGGCCTCTGACTCTATAAATGATGATGATGAATTATGTGCAGAGAACCTACAGCTACCTCCCTAGGTCTCACACGGTCACTCTTCTGGCTCTAGTGTATGGTGTATGGTGTACCTAGTGTCTAGGGGAGAAATGAAATGATGGTACACAACAGTCAAACACTTTAAGTTTCTATAAAGAAGATAATAAAACTAGCAGTTAAGTTTTTCTTTGAACAAATCTTTACAATTTATTTTGCCTGTCCATTCATAGCTTGTGGACAGGTCTTTGAAAATAAGGACAAGATAGTTTACAGAAAAGAACAATTAAAATTTTGGGACAAATTGCCCAATAACTAAAAAGTTATTATGTATTTATATATGTCTTTCCTGTAGGAAATATTAAAAGAGTTCACTTTGTTCATCTAAAGGGAGAGTCACTGTATATGAGGGCTGTAGTTCATCCTACCCCCATAAACGTCCTGTGTAATATTTTGAAACACAAGAAACTGTCAGAGATGCCCCAGATGTCTAACTCATCACCTGGGAGTCCTTATTGTAAGATATTTCAATGTGTAGTTGCAGAAAGTTCAATTTCATCACTCGCCAAAGCTCCTACTGTTATCTTCGACAGCATATAAGACTGGTTGGAGACTGGTTGGCGTTTATTAGTACTCAGCAGGTTTCCTGTCACCAGCCGGCAACAGGAACATAGACCCTCTGATCACTTATTCTAACACTTAATTTCCTACGTGGGTATGGGGTCAGCCTCGCGTGCCTTACAAGTGCACTCGCCCCGAATTGTACAGGACTCCCACCTTGTTGTGACCACACCTCGGGTTCTTATAGCAGATACGCCACTGTACGTTCACATACTTTTCCTCCATACAATAATGTGGTGTAACCACATTTCCTTTGATATGATATTCTCTTCTTTTCTTTTCAATTATATTTGCTTCAGGCATATAAACAGTGTTCATTGAACACAGAGGCTTACTAATCTATTTTAATACAGTAATATGACAACATAATCATAACAACATACATCAGTTAGATACCGCTTAATGTGAGGACTCAACAATGTCTGCTTCCGACATGTCCTTCACTTTTTTCCCAATAGCAGTATCTAACTTTGTAGTTGGACCAAACATATTAAATTTCATAAAATATCCTTACCACAATCAAGAAATATATAAACAAATGACGCTGACTGTGAGAAGAAATGGCCTCAGCTTCCTCCGAACTGCACAGACTGTGAATTTATTCTTTATTTAAGTTTAGAATTAACACAGCTGTTTTTCAGCGTATCTGAATACAATTTTTAGTTCAACTGGCAATGAATAGTCAAAGCCTTTTGGTAATATTTACTAGCAATGGCCAATCGAAACGTTCTACTACTTGAATTCAAAAGCAGTTTGAATGAAAAACCAAAATAATTTCGAATAATTTCTGCGTCTGGTGGTCGATTGGCCAGTCTGCTTTAGTCATGCCCAATACAAAATGATATTTCGTTTAGGATTACATTTTTCCTACCGCTCCCCTTTCCCATTTATACTCTGTTTACCCAAGCAAATTTGAGTGTACCTCCCTGTTTATTTTCCCAGCTCGCGTCCCCCTAACGTTACCAAAAAAACATGAGCAGGAACGCCAGTCTGTCTGGTCGAGTGTCCTTAGATATTAGTATTTCTTCAATAACTTCTCTAATACTGGGACTATCATATTATTTAAAGTACATTCTTACTCAGCTAACTCTACGTCATACTACCATATAATTTTTATGGGGAACTTCATAATGGTTTAAAATTTCCAATTTTTGTCATCGTCAATCGTCAACTAAAATTTTACACAAGTCCGCCATCTTTCCTCTCCTTCATCTTGCGAGCATGTATTTTTCAAATAACTAACTTGTTTTAGTTACGTCAGAAATGCTACCACTAGGAGAAAAATAAAATTGTCTGCGTGGTTTTGCTTTGGCTGGCTTTTTCGCAGTGTGTATATATGCGTTGCAGACTGTGTCAGCGAAGCGGGGTGTAGACGGGGAGGGTTAAGAATTTGCGTTACTAATTAGTATTGTATCGTGTAATACTACCAAACAATGTAAGGATTATTACTAACTTTTTGCGTTACAGTTGACAGAAAGCGTTACTTCAGATAGTTATTTTGCGGCACGCTTCCGCCAATAGTTAATTATAAGGCTAGACTACAAAGTATATGCAGCAGATTGGGCAAAAGTTAAATATTAGTAGTGTTTCTCGAAAACGAAACTAAAAGCGTGTCAGACTATTACCGTGAAATCGGTCTATAGGCTTAGCACTGTGCAAAAAGCAGCGCTGCTGGCGTCGAAGATGCCAACCGTCAGACACATGCGGGCTAATGTATTTATTATCGTTTTATGCCTAAATCTTACTGAATTGAGCGTTTATTCTCGCAGATTTTGCTACAATAATTCAGCTGCTTTCTCAGTCATGCCGTAAAATACGACTAATAAGAGATTGTAGAGTGTGATGCAGCGTCCGATAGACAGTGTAGTTAGACCGCTGCTTTCTCAGTCATGCCGTAAAATACGACTAATAAGAGATTGTACAGGGTGATGCAGCGTCCGATAGACAGTGTAGTTAGAACGCTGATTTTTCGCGGCAAAGGTACCGGGTTCGAATCATGGTACCGAAACGTTCCAGTCTACCTATCTGTAAATGGGTACCTGACTCTGCTCTTTGAGTTACGGAAGGAAAAGGTGGCAAGGAATGGAACTGGTCACCCGACCTCTCGATGCTGGACCTAATATGGTGAAGTCTCTAACACTTCACTCCCCTAAGGTAGTATCTGCTAAGGGACTACCTTTACCGTGTGATGGCAACCTCAACATGTAAACTCAATTATTACAAAACACATCACTGCAAGAACACACCAATGATTTGGTGAAAGCTTCCTATAAAGGGATCATATACAGTGGTGGGGATTCGTGATCAGTAAGGGGCAAGGAGGGAAATGATGATGATGGTGGAGGTATTGATGATGAGGATGACGGTGACAGTGATGCTGATGATGATGAGGATGGTGATGATGATGGTGATGATGATGATGACGGTGATGGTGATGATTGTAGTGAATTTCTAAATACAATAGCTAAATTAGTATATAACAATATAGGGCATAAAGGCAAAGATAAGAAAGTACAAAAGAATTTTCTGCTAGAACGGTTGGTGTCGCCTACGCCTTCAGATTATTATTTGCTAACGAATAGCCGAACAAAACGGTACCCAATTTTTCAAATTTGTCCTTGACATAAACAACCACTTTTCCTAGTTCTAAGAAAATATTTGCCTAAAATGCATTGTGGAACGAGGAGGGGCAAGGATAGATGAAATGCTAATTCGTTTCGCATTGATTTTAAACTAAAAGCCAACTGTAGCACAGTGGGAAGCCTTGCCTTAGGGGTTTCCCCAATACGATGAAAAAGTTAGAATTATGGACACTACGTCATGGAAACATGTTTAGCTCTTATTATAATGACCTAAGCTCTCGTATTTCGCTTGAAATTACATGGAAAAAGAGTGAACGAGAGGTAGTTTAAAAATAAACAACTAACATAGAAAAAAAGATAGAATTTTGAACCAAACCACATAGCCCCTTAAAAATCGTATATTCGGGTACCTGAAGACTTGCTGACCAAGAATATGGTGTTAGTTATATAAATAGTCCCTTAACTAATCAAATAATGATAAAACCATACATAGAGATCAGAGATACTGTCAGGTCAAGTCATATCTGCTTAGATTGGATCGCATATTTTTTGGAAAAAAAGTAGGTGACAGATAGGCTCAGATAGTACAGTGAATCCGATTGGGTGGCATTTGAAGTGAGACGAAATATTATTGGCTGACCTTTGAATAAACATAAATAGCCTAGTAACGTAGAAAGGTTTGAATGATATTTTTTGAAAGACTGTTTACCCTTGTAAAATTAAGAGTGATTGGCCAGCTGAATCGATATTGTCAGAATAAGCGTTAGGGGGACGCCATTACTAGAAAATTTTCACCAGTGATAGATGAGATCAGGCTGTGCTTTAAAATACAATTTCTGGGCAGCCTGTACAACAAAACAGATCGAAACTGTGTCAGTCATCGTCTCTGTGTATTTCAATGAACAAATTGTGGTAAGATTGACATTAATAATTGGTGTTTTATATAAAAATTGAATGTGAAATAATAATATATGTCTGGACATGAGTGGGTCTATAGCGAACATGAGGCAAAGCCTAAAGATTGATCCACTATGTGATAGACTGTCAGAGAGGTGTAAAACTACAAGAATATGTATGATTGTCATAAAGGAGCATAACACCTATCCTATAATATGGAAGAGATTACAGCTGGAATTGCAGTGGCGTTGTAACTATTAGGGGAGAGGAATACTGGTGTACATTGTCACATCAAAAGAAAATGGTGGCATAGGTTTGTATAAGGATATGACCCTTTTTGTTTGTTTGTAATGTACATGTCCTTAAATGTGGACTATTAGTGTATGCTAGATATTAAGAAGGGTGCATACCTTCACATTTCAGAGGTCCTGGGTACTGACGTTAATGTGGTACCAAACGCTTGAAAACCGATTGATTCAGGACTCTGCCTGTTTACTGCGAGCCCATGCTAGTGGCCATTGCCTATCAAACAGGGAACAGATTGTCAAGTGAGCAGAGGAAAGGTTCAACCTATATTCTACTGCCAAGATAAGTTCTCGATCGGCACCTGAGAGCTCAACTACAGAATTAAAGAAGAAATATAAAAAGGGACAATGAATAAACTGGGACAAATATTTAATAGTTCCACAAGTGACAACTAGAAACAAACATTACTAAAAGGGTATGATTTCAAACAACAACCTAGTGGTACTACCAGTATTACCTTAAAGTAGGAGAACACTACAGACGTATATTAGAAAAATAGTTGATGTATGGACAGATGATCTATTGTGCTATTTGACTGATGTAAATGATTATTTGATTTCACTTTTAAATTGTCAGTCCTGATTCCAATTAATTTAGAATCAGGATAATAAAATTGTAAAAATCATATTTACACAAATTTCAACCACAGTCTTAAATAAGATAGCCTTTTAAAGTGTCGTTTGTATGTTATTGTGGTAGTACTGTGTGCTGTTGTGGATAATAAACTATTTGTTTGTATGTTTGTTGATTTTTGTACATTACACTCTACATTCATAACCCTAGACACTACACGAAGTCATTTAATATAATAATATAAATACATTTTGAATGAGATAAAAGGGGTGGTAGCGGAAAGGTACCCTGAAAAGTTCACAATACTATTGGGTAAATTCAGGGACCTTCATAGCTAATCTCATTTAATACAAATATACTACATAACAACAATTCATAACATCAAATCCACCACAATGATGATGATGGTGATGATGATGATGACGGTGATGATGATGATGATGATGATGGTGATGATGATGATGACGGTGATGATGATGGTGATGATGATGGTGATGATGATGATGTTCTTTCTTGATGTCTTTAATCCCCCTCGTTTGTCTGTTCTTATTTTACGACTTGTCTCTGCGTGTTTCCCATACATGAGCAGTTTTATTTCATTATATCGTTATCCTCTTTTGCAAATCCGGTCAGGGAATTTCCACGTTAGAGCACACCGGAAACTGTATTATTGGGTTTTGCCTCTTAAAAATTGCATAGTTATTCTTTTTTTTTTTTTGTTTGCTTTTGTGTTTTTAAACAAGCAAAATAGTGAGTAATATGAACATTTGCTGAATGCGTAAGCGCTGTTATTTGATTTGGTTTCGGGAAATGATGTCCCTTTAACCTTTGGACACTCCGGGCTAACCTTAAACTATCCTTCTTCTTAACAAACCCACACTTATTTCTGCCATGGAAGGTTGGATAAACATATGTATATATATATGCTTACGCCAAGAGTTACTCACGTACATATGTAAAAATCTACTGACAGTCACTAAATATATAATACCCATAAAATTGGTATGTTTCTACACTCGTAAGGAATAAAGAAGTAGAAAACTAGTAAACAGAAAAACAACAGAAGATATCGGTTTACCGGAGACTCGAACCCAGGACAACCGGAACTGCGCCACGGTCTCGCCACGAGAGTAAATCCCGACTAACCGCACTGCTAACTAAGCAACACAAAAATAGGGTTTCGTGGACAGAGGTCATTAGCGCGCCACTCCACGTAAATATAGCAGACCGGGGAACGAACCAGACTAATTATAGACGCAATCACAATTTATTCACTGCTCCCAGGCCTCAAGTTTCCCTCTTTATGTATTTATTACTAGCAGTCACGTCTGTATGCACGCTTGAGGAGTTAGTTATCCTTCTTATAATTAAATGCTCACATTCTTATAAAACCACACATACTGTCAGTGTTAAAGACATAGAAAATTTGTATTTTTGTGTGGATGTCGTACCGATAGGTTTGGAAGTTATTTATGGTCCCGTCTGAGTAGAGTGGATGGTGATAGTACGTGAGAAAAAGGTGTGAGAAATAGATTTCACGGGTGAATAGCTTAAGGAGAAGATCTGACTCTGGATTGAGTAAGTCTCTCTAGTCCTGCCTATCTATACGACTATAATTTAGTACAAGACAATCTTTCCCTCCCCATACATATAAATATGAGTTTAACTACACACACACACACAGCTATGTGACAACAAGACACACAAACGTGAAAAACTACGGTTAATTGGGTATGGGTCTGACCAACACACAAAGTTAAGTTCCTTTTGTTGCTTGTTATCATTAAACTTGACAACATCGAATATCTAAAGACTAATAAAATAAAACCAGATTTACATACATAGAAAATAACTGAATAAATGTGTCCAACCCCTCTTGAGAAAAGAACCCAAAAAGTTAATAACCCAAAGTCAAAGGTTAGCACTATGTTACAGAATAGACAGTGAAGAATTACGTTTCTACTAAATGCTACCCTGTAAAGTAAACAATTTTAAGCAAAATCAAGAATGATACAATTTCTGTAAAAAGAAAATATATATTCACTCTCTCTGTCATACGTGGCCACTCAATCACTCCTTACCTACTCTTGGTGATATCCCTTGGAAATACAATTATCCTGAATATAAAATTGCCAGTGTTTTTATCTTCCAAATTGGCCCCAGTCCACCCCTAACAAATAAAATTAAGGAGTTGGGCGCCGAATTTGGTGGTTTATTCCTGTATGAACAAATGTCACATCGAATAGTTAGTTTAGAAAAACCGAGATCTTGGGGTTCACAGTAAACAGGGGAAATACTTCCAGTATTGGGAAACATCTGGTTGCAAAAAATTGTTACTTATGATGATGATGATAATCCTATCGGCTGGCTCTATGGTGAGTGGTGATTCTGAAACAGCGTAACTCTTCTGGATAAAATCTACCTGGATACGACTGTCAAAAGTCGGGAGTAATGTTATTGGTTTCACAACCCAGTGGGCTGATAAAATTGAACAAAATATTTCTGGGTTTTGTAAGTCCAGTTAAAATTTACAAGTTAAAATGTTTCTCTTCTATCTTTGGCTCCCAAATGAAATTGGCGACGCACAAGCCAAGAAACAGACAACATTAACCATCAGCAAATGGTGGAAAAAGACCGATGGACGCCCTTTGATCAGGTCTGCGTGGAATAAACAAAAACATTTATGGAAAAATGCTACTATTCTGCAGCTCTACCACTTCTGCTCCCGGTCAACGATCAGCGTACAATGTCAATTATTATTCAATTACCCATACGCGCACCCATATCGCCTGTCGTTAATAGCTATTTCATTGTCGGCTTCTGTTTGTCATCGTATGGTATTAAATAATAGTCACTTACTATAAATACACAAAATGAAATATAACGTGAATTCTATTCTGTCACTATCAGTTGCGCCTAGCATATACTCAGTCAACTAAAACCGTCGCTTCTTGTGTGGGAAAACGGGTGGTAAAATTAACATTAAAACTGAACCTCTGGTATAAAATAGCTACGCGTTATTATTTCACTGCTCTTAACAGCTAGAACTCTAAGTGAATTATATTGGTAAAAGATTTAACACTTTAACACTTAAGCACTAATTTCTATTACCAGAAAATCCTCATGAAAAAGATCCCCACGAATGCTTTTAACACATTTAGCGACATGGTTCTAGCTACTACGTGCTCAGACTATTCCAAACATTCTGAGTGACGAGTGATAGCTGGTTTAGGAAGACACAGTTTATATATCATCATGGTTATATGATCTATCGATGATGCTACTTTTCACACTATAGTGTATAGCAGAGAATCAAAACGTGAGTCTCCCAGATAAAGGTTTTTACGGTCGCTCTGTCGGGCGTTGCTAATCGACATCAGAGACTTAAGTCCGTGTAACGGGGTTCTCGGAGATTTTGCCCGTATCTGAAGATCAAAGCTCGGGGTTTCAAACTGTGTACGAACATCAAAGGGTACTCGGGGAAATAATTTTTCCCGAGCGTCTACTTCAAAAGGGTCCGGTGTTTTTTACGTGCGGTCTGTCAGGTATCCGATGACTGACAGATCAGCTCGCGTGAGAAACTTGATAAACAAACCTGATTCGCTCCCTGTTATGACTGGCAGGTCGCGAAAGTTGGTAAACAACTTCGTTTGTTTATGTTTAAGGAAAAGAGGCGTGGATGAAGACTAAGCTTGTGTGAGTAAGACAGGCAGAAAAATACATGGTTTTGCTAGCAAATCATAGAACGCTAATGGGATCACAAACGCTCTCAGATTACTATAGGCTATTTTTCCATTATACGTCACAGTGGATATAGAAATATAATCGATGAGGAAAACGCACAAACCGCAGCAATATCAGTTTATACCTGATAGAACTTGTGTGTTTTTTTTTTTTTTCTTTTTTTTAAATTATTGATAATGATCTGTCTGCTAATAATTTAGGAAGGTGGAGACTGTGGTGAGATACAAAGCAATAGACTGGCAGAGAGAGCGGGCTGAAATAGAAAGAACACTTGAAGGCAAAATATATTTCTTTAATGACAAAAAGAATGCAGGAATAGATGGGGGAAACAGTGAAGACAAATATAACATGGGAAGGGGGGAACTGGAAGACAAAAAAATAAATAGATTGAACGAGAGTGTGAACATATAAATATAATATGGGAAGGGGGGAACTGGAAGACAAAAAATAAATAGATTGAACGAGAGTGTGAACATATAAATAAAAAATAAGAAAATGTAAAATGTGGAAGAGACATGAATAAGAGGGCAAAAGAAGTGTGCACTAGAAGGAACCGCGGGTGGTCCATGGTTCGATCCCCAGTTGAGGTGGGATTATTTTAGACCACAAATGGCTCCGGGGTCGACCCAGCCTCATGAATTGGGTACCAGAGCAAATCTGGGAAGGTTAAGGCGGCCGGCGTAATGTTGACCACATCACCCCTAGTGTGCCGATGGTCAAGAAAATATGGGCCTAACACCATATTCGCAATATGCCTCAGTGGGAGTGTAAAGGGATCCTTTACCTTTTTTTTAATTACTAGAAGAGTATAACAGAAGATAACATGGACTGAGGCAAGAAGAAAGATATTTTTTACAAAAGTAGGTAAAAAGTATAAAGCAAGAAGAAAAATATCTTGTGTACAAGGTATAACAGTAGGTAACAAGATATAAAGCAAGAAGGAAAATATCTTGTGTAGAAGGTATAACAGTGGGTAACAAGATATAAAGCAAGAATATAAACATTTATAACACATAAGGAAGGGAAACTCGAGGCCTGTAAACAGTAAATAAATATTAGACAAACATACAGGTATGTTTTCAGGCACTCGTAAGAAATAAAGAAGTAGAACACTAGACAACAGAAAAACAACAGACGTGAGTGGCTTACCCAGGACTCGAACCCGGGACCTTCCGTGCGACAACCCCGCCTAGCTATGCAAGCGAATCACACTATCCTCCCTGCCATCTAGGCATCACCAAAAAATGATGCTTCTATGACGGGTCACTAGTGCGACCCGCAATACATAACACCGGAAATTTACCATGGGCAGTCCAGCCTATTAATGACGCAATCACTTCTATGTCTTCTATCATTTACTAGACACAGTATTAAGGTCTTTGTCTTGTGTAGTCTGACCTATACTGTGTAATAGGGGAACAACAGAAGTGATTGCGTCATTAAAAGTACAGCAGTGAACGCAGTAGTATATGGCAAAAACTGTTTGGAGATGTCAGAAATCTTGAACTGACTACTGCCTGTATTAGAGTTATTAATGTAGACGTCTGAGGAGAACGAAGAAGAAGACATTTGACCGTCACTAGTGCCATTTTCTGAAGAAAAAAACTATATGGAGATGCAAATAGTCTTCTTCTTCTTCATAGTACAGAAGATTGATCAACTATGTGTTCAAGACTGTGGCGACGTTTGATCATAGTACAGAGGACTGATCAACTATTAGTTCAAGACTGTGACGAAGTTTGATCATAGTACAGAAGATTAATCAACTATTTGTTCAAGACTATGACGATGTTTGATCATAGTACAGAGGATTGATCAACTATTTGTTCAAGACTGACGATGTTTGATCATAGTACAGAGGACTGATCAACTATTTGTTCAAGACTGTGACGAAGTTTGATCATAGTACAGAGCACTGATTAACTATTTGTTCAAGACTGTGACGAGGTTTGATCATAGTACAGAGGACTGATCAACTATTTGCTCAAGACTGTGATGAGGTTTGATCAGAGTACAGAAGATTGATCAACTATTTGTTCAAGACTGTGACGAAGTTTGATCATAGTACAGAGGACTGATCAACTATTTGTTCAAGACTGTGACGACGTTTGATCATAGTACAGAAGATTGATCAACTATTAGTTCAAGACTGTGACGAAGTTTGATCATAGTACAGAATATTGATCAACTATTTGTTCAAGACTGTGACGAGGTTTGATCATAGTACAGAAGATTGATCAAGTATTTGTTCAAGACTGTGACGAAGTTTGACTATAGTACAGAAGATTGATCAACTATTTGTTCAAGACTGTGACGAGGTTTGATCATAGTACAGAAGACTGATCAACTATTAGCTCAAGACTGTGACGAGGTTTGATCATAGTACAGAAGATTGATCAACTATTAGTTAGAGACTGTGACGAAGTTTGATCATAGTACAGAGGACTGATCAACTATTTGTTCAAGACTGTGATAAAGGAAATTTACAATGATATATTCACGTTTATCATGATCGAAATCGCTGTAGATAAACATTAAAATCATCATCTGTTACAAACAATGCCCAGGTGAAGGGTTACCACCCTTCAATATGACGTGAGCAGTGTTGAAATGCTGTTTTCATTCCTTATGAGCTATGCCAGCGCCCCCTACTGACAGAGTCGTTAGAGCGCTAGTCTGACGCGGCAAAGGTGCCGGGTTAGATTCACGGTTTTGCCACGCTCCAGTCTACCCAGCTGTAAATGGGTACCTGACTTTGCTCTTGAGTTAGGAAAAGAAAAGGCAGCAAGGAAGGGAACGGGTCACTCCACCTCTCGATGCTGGACCTAGTACAGTGAAGTTTCTAACACTTCAGTCCTCTACGACTGTATCTGCTATGGTACTACCTTTTATGGGCATGCAGTGCTGTGTTGGCCGTGTGGAGTTCCCGATAGTTTCTGAGGAGACAAAGAAAGATTAGAACTACTGCTTCCTCAGGTAAGAGGAGACTAATATTTGGTTGTGCATGAGGCTGGCAATCTCATCATATACAAAAATTGCTGCAGAAACCACCGACTGCAAGAGCACATGAATGCTTTGGTTGGGATTTCCTGGAAGGGGGACATCTGCATTGGCTGCTCCATGCTCCATAGGAAGCGAAAAGGGAAAAGACGAAGACATTGCTGAACTGAACTTTAACCTTGTATCATCACCATCGTTCATTCAGCACATTATCATTATGTCTAAATACTGGTCCGGTGATCATTCTAAAAGTTAACGTTTTTTTTTTTTTTTACAGAAGCACAAGGCTCCCGCCGACATAGCTTATGGCATTAATAAGGCACGCACACTGTCTAACAACTCCAAGGTGGGGCACACCAGACGGGCTCTTTTCGTGCATCTGTCTTTCCCCCCCCCCCCCTCTCTCCACCACTTGATCTATCACTGCCCTTTCTCCCTCTCTCATTTTTGATTCTCATTTCTTTGTTATCCATCCATTCACCCATCTATCTATCTATCTATCTATCTATCTATCTATCTATCTATCTATCTATCTATCTATCTATCTATCTATCTATCTATCTATCTATCTATCTTCTTTTCCTTTCGTTCCCCCCCCCCTCCCCCGTCTTCCATACTCGTTCTGTCATTCCGCCCAGGCAGAAACAATCTTGCTGTGGTTTATTTTCTCTGAA
Organism: Oreohelix idahoensis; assembly: GCA_024509875.1. Taxonomy (NCBI): domain Eukaryota; kingdom Metazoa; phylum Mollusca; class Gastropoda; order Stylommatophora; family Oreohelicidae; genus Oreohelix; species Oreohelix idahoensis. The sequence goes on from JAMPIV010009915.1 coordinate 283,043, forward strand.
CACAGGACAGCTTAGACACACTACACTCGGTTCAGTTTACTTCTAAAATGTCCTTTCTGAGTATCGATCTGCAAAGGGGGGTAATTGAATGTTATTCTTCTTTCAGTTCCCCTACGTTATGCATATTTCTTTCTATCTTTTATACTTTTAATCTCGTTTCCACCCATCGAATATTTTCAGCTTTCTGTTAGCGAACTGCTTTAATGTATCACATTGCATTCTGCAGAGATTAGGATGAGGCGGCTGTTCGATTTGGGCGGGAGATAATGCTCAAGGGATATAACAACATTTGTTACATGTCGTGTCGCATTGCTATCACAACGTTAAGGAGAAATAAAATTCTTTCTTATTATACCCTAAGTAACATACGAATCAGTTAAGTCATTAAATACGTTATGTGTTCAGGAATGAATAAAAACTTCTGCAGTGAATTATTAGACCTGGTAATTTGTAACGACTCTTAAAATACGGCATATTGCTTACTGGATAATGCATTAAAACACAGAGAATGGTCTTGTATAATTGGATATAGGCTCTAATTTATAACCAACGACCCTTGCATCTGTGTTCAACAAAGCTCACCTCACCAAAACGAGGCTAAACTCTTTATTTACTATTCACGGAGCTAAGGTTTACTTCATTATTTATTTAAGAGTTCACCCATCCGTGATTTTAACCTACCCGTCTATTCTGTGTTGTTCGTCTTCAACGACACATTACTGGACACTAGTATTTCTGCCTCTTTTTGGTCTTTACTTGTTGATAGGAAAGTTATATTAGTGATTGCAACTTTGAATTGTCTGGGTTGCTCACAGGTTCTATATACCGCAGTTAGGTGATGTGGGGGGGGGGGGGGGTCGGGGTCGGAGTGGCTCAGAGGTATGGCGTCCGCCTCGTATTCAAGAGGTACCGGGTTCGAATCCCAGTTGAGGGATTATAATTTATTGAAATAGTTTTTTTCAGAACCAGTGGTCCTAATTATGTCATACTCCCCCCTAGTCTCATGGGTAGTGAGATCGGATGTCTAGCCCTTTTTGGATAAGGGCGAAAAAATAAGAGTTGCGCATGTAAAAATCCCACGGCAGTTGGAAATCGTAAAGAGTAGGCTTATCAGGCCGCTGCCCTAGAAAAATTTAAAAATTAGGAAACCTACCCACCACAAAAATATTTATAGAATGTGTGATTCCTATACATTATATACACACATTGGGATTCTCGCCGGAGAATTGATGCAATTATAGGCTCTTACAGAATATGGAAACTTCGATGTAAAAACACCTATTTTAAATTGCTGGAGATGTTTTCCACACTTTTATTAAGTCTAATCTCAATTGTGCTCTGTTTAATATACCAAACTACTGTTGTATTGGACGCTATATTTAGTATCTCACTCCACTACCTGTCAATGCATTTTATGGCAAACAAAGTTTCTGATAAAATCCCCATGTAAACACACCCATATTGATCTACTTGAAAGGTATTCCACACACATTTTGTAAATTTCAATAATACTCATTTTTGGTATGTTTTATCATCATCCTCATCTCAACACGTAACCCGTCATGGATCGTAGGGGTGCCATGGTGGAAGCATCAGCAGACACTGTCCTCCACTGCTCTCTATCCTCAGCAAAGCGTACAAGTGTGGAAAAACCGTGCCCTGTCCATTCTTTGATGTTATCAGCCTAGGATCTTCTTTGCCTTCCTCTTCTCCGCTTACCTTCGACTGTTCCCTGGAGGATCGTTTTCGCAATGGAGTCGTGCGAGTTACATGGCCAAACCAGGCACGCTTTCGACGTTTCATTACCGACAAAAATGGTTCTTGGTGGCCTGCATGTTGTATCATATCATATAATTATATGCCAATGTCTGTTAGAAAGCTTAAAGATTGTTAAATATGTGTAACACAAATATTCGATGTAAAAACACCCATGTAGAACTACTTGGGACGTCTTCCACACTTTATGTAAATTCTAATGATTATCCTATATGCCATGTTGTATTTTATTATATTATGTCAGTACATATCAATGTATTTTCTGGAGAATAAAGATTCTGATATGTATGTATGTATGTGTGTTTATGGCAAACAAAAATTCTGATAAAACCCCCATGTAAAAACACCCATATTGCTCTACTTGAATGGTATTCCATACACATTTTGTAAATTTCAATAATACTCATTTTTGGCAGGTTATATCATATCATATCATATCATATCATTGTATGCCAATGTCTTTTAGAAAGCTTAAAGATTGTTATGTATGTGTAACACAAACATTAGATGTAAATACACCCACATAGAACTACTTGAGACGTCTTCAACACTTTATGTAAATTCTAATGATTCTCCTATATGCCATGTGTATCAAAGTGTGCAAAATCACGCTTAGTTAATGGACTGATGGAACGAACAGAGAAAGAATAAATTGTGATGGTTTCAGCAAGAGCCCTGAACTGTATGAAAACAAAACGAACACCGTGTTACCAGGATTAACACGAAGTAGGAAATTTTTCTAAGCATTCTAAAAATAGTAGCGGTCATGCATGCGCATTCGTTTATGTTATCGGAGAGAGGCAGGTAGAAAAAAAATCCACAATGGCGAAAGCAAAGTGTCGCAAGTTAGGTAGAGAATTTCTTTTGAACTGGGACTCTGTATCAGTAAATTGGGGTAAAAGTTATAGATTTTCACAGAAGGGATATGCAGGAATGGAAATCCAAAAGGAAAGTTGGAAGAAGTATGTATAAATTAAGATATTTGCAGTTTTATTTGACGTTTACATCACAGGTCTAACCTAGTGATAGATTTTATAAATTCGAAGTAAATACATGCCATACCCGATTGTAAGTTTAAGTATATGTAAAGGAAGATTCCAGTGGGGGGAGATAAAGGAAATATAAGACAACGTGATGGATAAACTTGGAAGAAATCTTTAGGGCTGAAAAGGGACAAAACATTGTTGCTCCCCGAGACGCCCGCGCGCACAATATATAAGGCGAGAACGTTCAGTTCAAAATACACACAAGTAAATAACCCAGCCAGAAGACAAGTAGAGTGCTGTCTATACTACGTAGAGCTTGGAATCGATCTTAGAGGGTGTGTAGGTTTACTAGAGAGATTTATGTGAATAATATCAATTTTATTTCAGATTTTAGTGTGTTGTGAATGTATCGGACATATTGTTTGTGTGGATATGATTGCTGAAGATTGGAAAACCTCAAATATAACCTCCACAGTCCTTGTCAGGGCTAAATATAACCATTCTGGTTTTGTCTGGGTCTATAACCTACTAGCAAGACCAGTTCTGACTTGGCATGTATGTGAGGAAGGCAAAGGTTGTATCGTGTTCATATATTCATATTGTTTTGATCATTCATGTTTTATTGTATTTGATACAATGTTTTGCAGTAGACACCAGTCTGTCTCTCTATATCTAAATCATACACAGCCATGTATCATTTATCATACATGCAGACATCTGATGACACCCTCATCTCATCACACCATAAGATGTAATAGGTCTCCATGACACTGCTTAGCCACTCGATCCTCCTCGTTCCAGGTTCTATAGTAAATTGTCAAAACCCTGAAGTCAAGTGGACCTTCGATCCTGCTACCTAACCATAACAGGAGCCCAGAGGTTGAAGTGTTCCAGAGCTTTTTCCCCCCTGATTGCTGGGATTGGATTGAAGTGTGACTTACAGACAAACAGTGTGATGTGTCAACCCATATCTGGACAAGTGCTGATTTAAAAGCTGAGTTTGATAGAGAATCTTCCGGTGGCTAATGTGAGACATTCCTCAGTCAGATGATGAGAAAACTTAGGGCATAGATTAAAAGAGACAGACTAATCATATATAAATAATAACAGTGAGAGGACAATTTTGGTGCAAAATAATTTAAAGATCCCATGGGGGCTTTTTGGTGGTTAAACTTATAAATATAATATCAATTTGATGTAATACATAACCATAATCACCATCGTCCAACCCTCGCCTTTCATTACATAATTAGATAGGTGTAAATAATAAATCATGAAATTGTACTCAAGTGACTTGTTAAATTTTTAACTGTTTAAGTTGAGTTACTTTTTCTAATTTTATTATAATGTCACATGGGTTACTACAGCTAAGGTGGCAAAGTATATTTCTGAAGCCTTAAAATATTGTCTATCTCAGAGTATTCGCAGCCCTAGCTCACTTGTGATACCAGTGCTCTTCTCTGATACTGGGACTTCATACATTCTGGAGAGAATTCTATTTCTTTCTAAACCCTATCTTCATACGAAAAAACCTTACGCTACACTGGGGGCTCGTTTGCGGGATATTCTTGTGTATCATGAGCCATATTCTATCTATTTCAACTATAGTCTGTCTTTTGCCACAAGTAGTTCGTAAAGTAAATTTTTTGAATTAAATTCTAAAATTGAATTTTTGTTTATATAGGAAAAGTATTATTAAGTACTTAGGAAACAGTTGAAGCTCACATTGTTACTTGGAATTTAATGTGTTCAATTAGTTAATTAAATATAATTAAGATAACTTGGTAAAAGGTAAAACTAGATACCCTCTTACATATAGTCATGGCTGATATGGTGAAGTTTCGATCTGCGATCATGCAGGAGGGAAAGGACGTAGGATTAACAGGTGATGCTCTTATCCAGTATGTCGCAACTGAAGTGGACAAATATTTGGATAGAGAAGACAAAAGATTGGAAGCTGAAAGAGATGCTAAAAGACTGGAAGCAGAAAGAAACTAATAATAGAAGCAGAGGAGAGGAAATTACAGGCAGAGAGAGAAGCCCAGAAATTAGAAGCTGAAGAAAGGAAGTTGCAAAGAGCTCATGAGCTGAGGTTAAAAGAACTTGAACTCTAGGGAACGGCTAATAGTGATGGGAGCAGCTTATCTCACTCTGAGAATAGTTCCAGTCAAAGTACCTCAAATGGTGCCATGAACTTTCATTTGGACCCATTTGTTGAAAAGGACGAAGGAATAGAAGATTTAATTGACCGGTATGAGCGATTGGCCACTACATTTGGCTTGGAAAAAGAGAAGTGGAATTTGAAGTTGTCACAAGGCTTGAGAGGGGTAGCTTATAATGTGTTCTTAAATCTTCCAAGAGAAGATCAGAACAATTATGAAGCCTTAAAACAAGCATTGTTGGTTAGGTATGAACAAACTGCAGAAGCTTATAGAAGAAGATTTAGAACTGCTAAACTTCTAACAGGAGAGACATATCAGCAGTTTTCAGCCAGGTTAGAGATGTACTTGCTGAGGTGGTGCCAGTTAGGAAATTTCACTCAGGATTTTGAATGGATCAAGGAGATGATTTTAATAGAACAACTCCTGGAGTCCATGTCTCCTGAGACAAAGACCTTCATAGTAGAACATAAGAGAGAGAGATTAGAGGAAATAATAATCTATGCAGAAAGTCATAAACTGGCTCATCCCATCTCTCATGTGAATAAGAGGAACCGGGGAGAAAGATTCAAACCAAACCAAAACCTAACCAAGTTTGAACAAAAAGACAATACAACTAAGTACAAACCAAGATATGATAATAAAGGCGAAGAACCAGCTAGGATCAGATAATAAACCTTCAAGAAAGGAAGGAAAGTGGTGTACGTCTTGCCAAATGAGTAACCACAATACTGCAAACTACAGAAGGAATAACCCTCCTTATCATGCTGCATGTCTTACAACAGGGGACAATGGAAGGAAGGAACTGTCAGTTAATCAGAATGGCCTCCATCATCCCCCTGTCTGTGAGGAAGTGACATGTAATGGCACTGAAATTCAGTGCTTATATGATTCAGGATTGGAATTTGACTCAGTCGTGAGTGCAACCCTAGTGCACCCTGATCAACCTACCACCAAAACAGTGGACATACAAGGGGCAATGAAGGGAACCGTCACCATGACACTTCCCATAGCAAGAATCATCGTGAAAACTCGCTATGTGGAAGGAGTGATAAGAGCAGCAGTGAGTGATGATCCTATATACCCGCTGGTAATAGGATGTAAATATGTCTTTTTGGGTGACCCAATAAAACCTGTTGTCATGGCAGCAAACCATACCAGGTCGAGCACCAAAAATGGAGGAGGAAAATCCAATAAACATTCATCTTATAAAGATGAGAAAGGCTCAAACAGCAGACAGCACATTGAAGCCTTGTTTTGGCAAATTGCCAAAGGCACATAACCCTCCAGAGAAAGGAGACTACTATATGGAAAATGGCCTACTTTACAGACAAGCTGGAAAAGGACCTAAAGGGCATGGACATCTGGTAGTTCCAAAATTCTACGGGGGAAAATTATGGAACAAGAGCATGCAACATTAGGCAGTGGTCACAGAGGAAAAGGGGCCACTGGTCAAAATATAGCATTGCAGTATTTTTGGCCAGGAATCATTGAAGACATAGGTTGGTATATGAAATCCTGTTCAGAATGTAACCAGGTAACCTCAATCAGAAGTGTAGACCAGTTACAGGACCTAGGGAAGCATTGTTGCGACGTTGTTGTTTGGCCGGCCCCATACACGGTCCACTGGAAGCATTGTTGCGGACATGGACTGAACAATAGCAAGCACAGGCTCTCAAGGAAGAGATTGACTATCTCTTGAAAGAGAAAATTATTTCAAAGTTTGAATCTCCCTATAGTTCAAGCGTAGTGCTATTAAGGACAGCCTGATAGGATCCAATGGAACGCTGATTGTGAGAAAGCTTACAGCGAGCTACAAGAAAGACTCACCAGCAAACCCATCCTTACCCTACCCGATATCACACAAGAATTTGTGTTAAGAACGGACGCAAGCAATGTGGGAATAGGGGTGACCCCATTACAAAAGTCAAAAAAACCAGCCAGAAGAATTACTACCAGTGGCTTATGCCAGTCGAAGGCTAAATTCAGCAGAATTGAATTATTCGACGATAGAGCGAGAATGTCTTTCTTTAGTCTGGGCCATCGACAAATTCTCCCCTTATCTTTACGGGAAACATTCCATTGTTGAAAGTGATCAACAGCCTTTAACGTTTCTGATAGTGTCCAAAAAGTTAAACTCCAGATTGTTAAGGTGGAGTCTTCTTCTAGCTCCTTACTCGTTTACGGTAAATTACATTCCTGGAAAAGAAAATGTGGTAGCAGACTTTTTAAATCGACACCCAAATGCTGTGGAAGGAAAGAAAGAAGAGGTATACCTTCAGCGTGTGTTTACAATAATAATAAATTGTACACAGCACAATTTAAAAAAGATGAGGCCTCTGTAGCAAAGTGTGCAAAAACACGCTTAGTTAATGGACTGATAGAACAAACAGAGAAAAAATAAATTGTGATGGTTTCGGCAAGAGCCTTGAACTGTATGAAAACAAAACGAACACTGTGTTACCAGGAGTAACACGAAGTATTACATTTTTCTAAGCATTCTTAGAATAATAGCGGTCACGCATGCGCAATCGTTTGTTATCGGAGAGATGCAGGTATGACAAAATCCACAATGGCGAAAGCATAGTCCCGCAAGTTAGGTAGAGAGTTTCGTTTGAACTGAGACTTTGCCTCAGTGAATTGTGATAAAAGTTATAGATTTTAACTGAAGGGACATGTAGGAATGGAATTCCAAAAGGAAAGTATTAAGAAGTATGTATATATTAAGATATTTGAAGTTCTATTTAACGTTCACATCACAGGTCTAACCTAGTGATATACTTTATAAATTCGTAGTAAATACATGCCATACCCAATTGTAAGTTTAAGTATATGAAACGGAAGCTTCCAGTGGTGGAAGATAAAGGAAATATAAGACAACGTGATGGATAAACTTGGTTGAGTGTGTATTGGAACGATTGCTGGGACAGTTGCACATAATACCCTAAATGAAAGAAATCTTCAGTGCTGGAAGGGGACAAAACATTGGTGCTCCCCAAGACTCCCGCCCACACAGTATATAAGGCGAGAACGCTCAGTTCAAAATACACACAACTAAAAACCCAGCCATAAGACAAGTAGAGTGCTGTCTATACTACGTCAGTTACCACTGCATGCAGGGCAGACATTCTTCGCAAATTATAGTCTTCATAAGAGCTTGGAATCCATCTTAGAGGGTGTGTAGGTTTGCTATAGATATTTATGTGAATAATATCAATTTTATTTCAGATTTTAGTGTGTTGTATAACCTCCACAGTCCTTGTCAGGGCTAAATATAACCATTCTGGTTTTGCCTGGGCTTATAACCTACCAGCAAGACCAGTACTGACTTGGCATGTAAGTGAGATAGGCAAAGGTTGCATCGTGTCCATATATTCATATTGCTTTGATTATTCATGTTTTATTATATTTGAGACAATGTTTCGCATTAGACACCAGTCTGTCTCACTATATCTAAATCATACAAGGCCATGCATCATTATCATACATGCAGACACCTGATGACACCCTCATCTCATACACACCATAGGATGTAATAGGTCTCAATGCCGCCAAGCCACTTGATACTCCTTGTTCCAGGTTCTATATTCGAATTTCAAAAACTCGGAAGTCAAGTGGACCTTCGATCCTGCTAACTAAACCTAACAGTAGCCCAGAGGTTGAAGTTTTCCATATCTTTTTTCCCCCTGATTGCTGGGATTGGACTGAAGTGTGACTTTCAGAACAAGAGTGTTATGTGTCAACCCATATCTGGACAAGCGCTGATTAAAAGCTGAGTGACATAGTGACCATTCCTGTGGCTAATGTGAGACATTCAACGGTCAGATGATGAGAAATTCTTACGCTACACCATGTTGTATCTATTATATCATGTCTGTACATAATAATGTATTTTATGGAGAATAAAGATTCTGATTTGTACGTGTATGCTACTTCTGAGGCTTGAAATGTCTGTTCTTGTATTCTATAGTTACGTTTTTTTGTTTTTTTATGTAAAACTTTTGCCTCGTTTTGGCGAGACGCGTCCCGTTCAACCAAGTCGGTTATATTAGGGCGCATGTCCAAATATAAAAGACCCTTAGGTCTGGAGTTACTTGTATGCTTTCTTTCTGCATACATTTGACTGTCAGTTTGTTATTCGTAACCTCTTAACCCCCCCCCCACCCTTTCTTCCAAATTCAACCATTTTTAACAGTATCGAAATTACCGCGGTTACTTACCATAGCCTCACGAAGTTTTGCAACTGCCCGCGTTCAAAACAATAATCCAAGCATTAGTGTGTGTGTTTATTTTTATTTTGAGTGAACATTCTTCGTTCGTTGCTCTTCAGACGAATATGGGATGATGTGCTAAAACCTACGAACCCATACTGCCACAAGTCACAAAGATACCTTTTCAGAATAATGTCCTCAATATTTCATCCTTCAATGCAGAGAAGATAATTCCAAACCGTCTCTCATCTGCTACATTTAAGACTACTAGAAGTCATGCTATACAATAGAAGCTAAACAACGCACATTCCTCTAGCTTTCTGGTCATGTTTAATAGCATTGGCTAACAACAAAAAAATTTTTTTTTTCTTTCTCTAACATTTCTACGTTTTTCTGGTCAATTTTAATGCGCTGTTTTTAAATCTGCAAACCGTTTTTCTCTATCAGGTCGGAATCTCTAGAAATACGCAATTGAAGGTTTTTAACAACGCATACAGTATTACAACATCATTCGTACAAGAAGTATAACAGTTATGTAGGCTTGAATTTCTTTGCAGTCGACTTTCGTCGGTGAATGGCATGTGGTACATCGCGATGAAGCATCCAACAATAATCGGCAAGCATGGTCACACTCCACCGTCCTTGATAACGTGACTCCATTACGGCGATATCTTGATGGAATCGTTCTCCATGTTCATCGCTGACTTCGCCAAGGTTGTCAGGGAAAAAGTCATGATGCGAATCGAACAAATGGATTTTGAGGGACATGTTACAGCCCATAATTCTGTATGCATCTATGCACTGCTTAACAATATGCACATAGTCGACAGATTTGTGATTTCCCAGAAAGTTATCGACAATCAATTTGAATGCCATCCATGCGCGAAGTTCACTACCATGTAACAAGTTCTCGAATTGTTTGTCTGCAATAACTTTCCTAATCTGAGGTCCTACAAAGATACCTTTCTTTATCTTTGCATCGCTAACTTGCGGAAACTTTTCTCGAAGATAAGTGAAAGCTTTGCTCGTTTTATCTAACGCTTTTACGAAATTCTTCATGAGCCCCAACTTTTATGTATCGGTGGTAAAATGATGCTGTCTTTGTTAACTAATGGCTCGTGTATTACATTTTTATGCCCGAGCTGCATACGATCCCTGATAGGTCACACCTTTCTTGCATAATGTTCCTGTCTGTTGCGGCTGTCCCATTCACATAGGAAGCAACAAAATTTAGTAAACCCAAACTGCATGCCCGTGAGAATTGCAATGACCTTTAGGTCTCCACAAATTCGCCATTGGTAGTCATTGTACTTTATTTTTGCCAAATGTATAGCCATATTGTCATGTTTCTTTCATATGAACAGAGTAGGTGACTGGAATTGATGGAAATAAATTTCCGTTATGCAATAACACGGCTTTTAGACTAGTCTTGGAAGAGTCGATGAAAAGTCGCCATTCGTGACTATGTGCTCATGACCAAGGTGCACCATTAGACTGTTTAAATCTTTGCAACAGCAAATGTCATCATCCATCTCAAAGTATTGAACAAGTTCTCTGTGTCTATGACGAAATTTAGATATCGGAGTATTGGGCGCTAAAAGATTCCATTCTTTCTGTCACGAACCGAGTAATTTCGCTTGTCCGTTGGTAAGAGCGAGATCACGTATTAGATCTGAAAGTTCTGAATGGTCAATTAAGTGAACACCATCATTCACCGGTATATAATCCGAGTCAGAATTAGTTTCTAAAGCAGGTAAACTATCAATTTCTGATGGTTCATTCACCTCCAACGGATATTGTTCTGGTGGAACTGGGGTCGAACACGTGATTGGATCATGAGTCACTGGTTTCGAAACCGATACAATATTTGGATAAACCACAGACTTTCTAGTTTTAAAAGTGAAACCATGGATATTTGTCAAGCAGAAGTAACAATCAGTAGCGTGATTTGTCGTAAAGTTCATATGCTTTCTTTATTAATGGTGTAAAGTTTTTCTGGTGAACACGATCGGTAAAATATCCGCACACGTAACAGAACAGATCAGCCGAATTTCTACAACTTCTAGAAGCCATATTTTGCTCAGAATTATTTCAAAATACAGTAACTATTTGAAAAATAGCGTAACATATGTTATGCATCTTTTAGCAGTATAAAAAGTAGAATTATTTTGCATTTTATTAATTTTTAATAAGTTATATAGTAAAAATGAAACGGAGCAAATAACGGTTTCCCAAAAATATATTTATTCACAAATATCTTAAGAACCCGACGTGATAGAGATAAACGGATTTCAAATTTGAAATCAGCGCAAGAAACTGACCTAAGAACACTTATTCTTATATAAGAAAGAAAAATGTTGTTTGTCAGTGTAGTCAGTCAAAGATGAATGCTTGGAAATGAAGAAAATTTAGAGAACCCTTAATTAAATGCCAGTTTTAAGAAGGAAAAAATAAACAGGCTCCTAAGATGGCTGTTCTGCTCAAATAATAAAATCCGCACGATAGTTAGATAAAGTATTGAAGTGGTAGGTACTTGACGAGCATGAAGGTTAAGTTTTTGGAGAAAACGGTTCCGACATTCTGATTGAGGTGACAGGTTTACGGAAGCTAGAGAATCCACAAGACCTTTAGATTAAGAGAACTCAGTCAATCCAGAGAAGGTAGTCTTGGGATCTTGGAAGATCTGACTACTTAGAGTTGACAGTACTGGATGACAAAGCGTTCTGGCTACCCTGAGATGGCAGTGTCGGGGCAATTGAAATGTCTTCTGGAGTTGGGGGTGGTGTTGAGAGAGCAAGAGATTTAAAATTCTACTAAAACGGCAGCGTTGTGGGCGAGGACAGACCAAATTACTCTCAAATGGCAGATCGAAAAATACGAGCATTCCGAGGTCTCATTTCTGTATAACATTTAACCTTTTATTGCCACTTATTATGATCGTCCTCACAGTCGCAGAAATCATTCAGTAAAAATTTAAAAAATTATAACGGTAAAGGTAAGTCCTTAGTAAATATTGTTTGTTCTTCTTCCGATTCCTGGGGTTTCGAGTTTTCATTTCTTTCTCCCATTATTCCAGTGGAGTGGAGGAAAAATAAAATAGGTAATACGTCTTACTAGGAGAAAAGATAAGAAAAAACCTACGTTGCGGCCACAAGGCCTTCGTCGGGGACAGACAAACAAAAAACAGAAAGGAACGAAAGTGAGAATTAAGGGGAAAATATAAAAATAAGAGCAAACTCTCCCTGATAGGTGTTACATGTTAGAATGACTTTAATTCTTGTGACCGCAACGTAGGATTTTTCTTGTCTTTTCTTCTAGTAAGCTGTATTACCGTTTTTTTATTTTTCCCCTCTACTCTGCCGTTTTACCCCGTCTTACTGCAGTCCTAATCACATACTCATAACATATCCCATTCTTCCATGGTCGGGTAGTGTTTCTAGTGCTTTCTTACGATCATGGAAGGATGCACCATCTCCCGGCCTGTGTTCATGGCGGTGTGTGCAGTGCCACGAGCTGGGCGATCCTCTACTTTAAAAGTTTGTTTGTTTTAATAGTTGGGTACTTGTTGGGTGATCACTGGAGTGCCTCCTCATACTGGTGGGTCTTGAGTCGCGGAAAGTGAAGTGATAGAGGTCTTCTCTATACTAGGTATCAGCTCATTATGAGGTACAGTGATAGGTTCCCTTTCTCGCTGCCTTTGCCTTCCTTGGCAATGCCAGGTACCCATTTACGGCTTGGTAGACCGAAACGTAACGCTACTTAAGTAGCCTGAGAACACAAGTGCTGAGACTGGTAAATCGTTGGCTTCTACTTCTTGGCTGTAAGCTAGTATAATCCAAGGTGATAGGGTGTAAAGGAATTACACCGATGTATCCCAGAGGAATGAATGGCAATTGTAACGGCCCATAGGTACCGTGATGGGCGATATGAAATTACTCCACACAAGAAAAACAAACATCCATTAGAATGGTCGGCTGACAAGCCGTGTTGTCGGAATAACTTGGGGCTGTAAACATGGGGCAAAATAAATATAATCCATAGCCACTTTCTGCTATCTGCCCAAATCTTATCCTGACGACTCGTTTTGGGCTCGTAATAGAGCACAGACAGCTTCAATCTTGACCAGTTCTGAAAAATACAGATAATCAAGAAAATATACATATCTACGCCACCATAGAACACCCAAGACTAAACATTTACAACCACAATTGACTGCACAGTCTTTTCTCTCCATCACGAAAACGAATACACTCCATGTCAGAACATACACCTTGCAATCCCCTAATACAAAAATATACAACGCACCCCTCCCCCCATCCTCTCTAACTCTCTCTCTCTCTCTCTCTCTCTCTCTCTCTCTCTCTCTCTGGGACTGGACGGCGCTATAGCGCTGGTCCATAACACATGTAGCGAGTCATGTGTGAAACGCCTTACTTGCGTTCGATTCGCACACGCGCAATCTGACTCAGGCCAAAAGCGATGTCAATTTTAGCCACCCAAAACTAGAAACATGGTATTAAATTAATTGGCGTGACCAACACCCTTGTAGCAAATTAATAGCGAAACTATACAGAACTAATTAAAATTCACATTTTAAAAGGAAAACACAATGGTCAAATAAATTGATATACATGATTTTTCTGTCTTATTATATATATATATATATATATATATATATATATATATATATATATATATATATATATATATATATATATATATATATATATATATATATATATATATATATATATATATATATATATACAGTCATGCGCCTCTTAACGTCCACGATACGTTCTGTGAAATAGGACGTTATGCGATTTGGACGTTGTGCGAACACCATACTTTATACTTAGCAAAGTTATATGTGATACTGTAGTGTACTTGTATTGACTAAATAGCTAAGATAATGTACACATACAGTACTGTATTTCAGCTAATGTACTGTCTTTAAAAGCCTTAAAGCCTGGCATTGACTTGGCCTCCTTATGGATGAAGGTCCTTTCAGGCCTTCGTTTTCAGAATAAGGAGGTTTCGTCAATATTAAAAATTTGCTGGGGCAAATAACCTCCCTCTACAATTAGTTTACCTAGGGTTTCGACAAAATCTTCTGCTGCCTTAGCATCAGCACTCGCAGACTCACCACTCACTTTCACATTATGCAGCGAAAAACGTTGTTTGAAGCGCTTGAACCACCCAGAACTAGCACTAAACTCGATGTTGTAATGTCCTGCTTTTTCTGTAAGCATTTCGAACAAGCTTCGTGCCTTAGCAGTGATCGTCAACGTGCTGAGAGGGATTCGCTTCTGTGTTTGGTCCTCAATTCAGGTCATTAGCGATTTTTCCATATCTGATATAGGTCCCTCTCGTATTTTCGTAAGCTTTTTAGCTTTCAGTGGAGCCGATCCTTTAACAGCTTGGAGAATTTTTTCTTTGTTCTTAAGGATCGTCGTGACTGTTAAGTGCGACATGCCCAAATCACGAGCTATAGAATTCACTGGTTTTCCAACTTCGTGATGTTTAATTATCTTTTGTTTCACTTCCAAATCGATACTTTTCCGTTGTCTCTTGCTGCTGCTATCATTAGAACTGGTTTTGCTGCGTTTGGGAGCCATGATGCATTTCATGGTAATGTATTTTCGAAAGTTCATATTAAAATAACGATAGGAAGTACAGTACAGTACATACATAGGCCAGTAACATAGGCGTTTATTATGACTATCAAGACATATGTACTGTATTATAGGTTATATATGTACTGTACCATTATACGCCTGGCATCGCAATCGCTTTGTACTGTATACAAGAGACATGAGATACACGTGTTGCTTTCGCTACGTCCGGTTACGTCCGCTTTGTCCAGTTCTCCGATCGGGATTTCTGAACTCTATTATAACCTTATGGGACCACGGACCTATATGCGGTCGGACGTTGTCCTAACGGACGTTATGCAGAGCATGAATGTATATATATAGATATATATATATATATATATATATATATATATATATATATATATATATATATATATATATATATATATATATATATATATCAGTCCAATTAAATATTTCTGTCTTGTCTCATCTTCTGGTTCGGGCCGTGCTTCCTAAGCAGAGTTAAAATTGGTAGCGCGCTTAATACATTATGTCTCCCAGATCTCGCAAAAGTTACTTTTCTTTAAGAATTAAATATCCGCGATGAAATAAAATAACCCGGGATTAGAATATAAATATATACGGTGTGCTTACCAAATCAAGGAATTATCTCCGCACATATACAGTTACAAAACGGCTCTCAACCGTAGTACAGACTGGCAGCACAATCCTAGACGAAGCAACTGGTACCAAGTGTTAGAGACCAGCCCTATTATAGTAAGAAAAATGTCAGATGTTCGGTTCGCATTCACAGACCGTTAAAGATGAAAAGAGAACCAAAGCCGTAATACCACGCAAGAGCTTCTGTGGTTGCCCCAGCTGTAGAAAAGTAGCGTATTGTTAACCCACTCGCCCAGTTTCTGCGAGCGACTTACGCTCGGCTGGCAAACCGAAAGACGGCAAGACTAAAAAACAGATAGTTTCCCCGGTGCTCGGGGTACCCTGTACTCACATAAACTGAAATATTTGCCGCTGTCGCCAGGAATCTACATAAAAGATTCTTTTGCAAAGTG
Source organism: Oreohelix idahoensis (assembly GCA_024509875.1). Lineage (NCBI taxonomy): Eukaryota > Metazoa > Mollusca > Gastropoda > Stylommatophora > Oreohelicidae > Oreohelix > Oreohelix idahoensis. Next base: position 298,848 of record JAMPIV010009915.1, read on the forward strand.
CCGCTTTGCACGTGCAAGGAGGTGGGCCAAGCTGGGCTCTAGCAAGATTAACAGAATCAGAGAGAGAATTAGAGCTGTTTAGATAAAACAAACACCCGTGTGTTACCGGGGCCCGAAAGGGGAGCAAAGAATAGTAACACTGTCCCCTACCAAGCATGTCGTAAAAAGCGACTAAGGAGGGTTGGGCATGGGGCCGGTTACACCATCCTGTAAAAAAATTTAAACCACAAAAAACTTCAACAAATATGGACAAGTCAAATAAAGAAAATAAAACACAGCCATCCAAGACAGGGGAAGGTCCTCTCGCGGGGAGGCGTATGATGCAACACAGAGAAAGCCGAAAGGAGTCTGTGTTGCTGACTAACCTTCTTTCTTCTAGGAGAACTTCCAGATTTGGCACCTGGAATGTTCGGACATTAAACGAACAAGGGAAAGTGGCGCAAGTAGCAGCAGAAATGAGGGAATATAAAATCGAGGTTCTGGGAATGTGTGAAACAAAGTGGAAGGGGGTAGACAGGAAGGCATTACAAGGCAGTCCTTGTTCTGGAACCCCCAGGGCAAGAGAGGCAGAGGAAGACCAAGAAGTACATGGAGAAGAGAGTTGGAAACAGAGGTGAAAATGATGAGGAGAACATGGAAAGAACTTGAGATGATGGCACGGGACAGGAGGACTTGGCATGTGTTTGTTGAAGGCCTATGCTCCTTTGGGAGTGGAGGGTTATGAAGAAGATAAAACAAAATGACAGAAACGTGCGCGTAGACAAAATTAGAAAGAAAACAGCGCAGATCACTTGGAGAAAAGAGGCAGAGATTTCTATCAATCCGTCACAAATAGTTCGTCTATTTAAAAAGATTATGACACCTTAATGAAGACCATAACAGAAGGCAGAGTTGAAAGCAAACGTGCAAGTGGAAGACAGAGCTATAAGTGAGTAGATAACATCAAGAGACGGACAGTAAAGAGTCTATCAGAGTCTTTCTCAATCTTCTCTCGTCGTTCTCAAATAACTGCATCTAATTCACTCACAAAGTTGAGTCAGGATCTTTCATTGCCATACAGTTTCTCCCTCAAATGCGTTGCCGAAGGACATCCTATCAATGTGTTCCTTTCGTGGAGCCACCAGTCTTAAAAGACATGTTCTACTGTTTGTCTTTCCCAAGAGAACACGTGTCTGTCTACCAGACTTTTAATTTTTTGAACAGATGCTCCCTGCGTTTGCAATTACCGGTTCTTACTCTGAAAATTATCAGTTGATCTCTTTTTGGTTAAGAATATTAAGCGTCTGTTGTATCTGACTGTGTGTGTTCTCTAGGCCATATTTCCTTGAAGTTATTTTTTTAGTTATTACATTTATCTCTTCCAACGTTGCTCTGTCTTCAGTCTGAATTTTGCTCCCCTGTCTTTGGCAAGTCTATCTGCCTTTTCATCTCCTTGGGAGCAGTTTTGAGTAATACGTAATCTATGAGAAACATTTATCTTGGCTTTAACACAAACCTTGTTTTCCACAATGCTTATTGCAGATGATTTAGTGCTTCCACAGCTTTGAAGTTTTTAAAAAATGTTCCAGTCTATTGGTTAATTCTGTGTATACGCCTCAACCTCGATTATTTGTAGCTGCTGTTCCTGGTCCGTCTGTATGTGTCCCTTATATGAAGGCTTTCACTCTATCATTTACAACCTCGTTTCTCCTAACCCAATTAAGTTTCCCACTGGCAAAGTTTTCCGCGAACCTAACTGTGGCGAAGTAAATGTGTGCACTCGTTGTTCATGTTTATATATCAGTCTTTCTGTCATCGAAACAATTCAGTCTCTTTACTTTTATTATGTTAGTTATAAGAAATAATTATAAATATTAATTTGTAGGTCTATAATTCTTTCTTTATTCTTATGTATTCTGGTAAATTGTCATGGAAGAGTTCATTTATCCCGATTGCTAACGCATTCACTTCTCAAAGTATAGTTTTGTTTGATCCCGTTTATTTTACTCCTTGTCTGGCTGCCATATTGTACAGTTGTCTGTATGAATGTTGGTCGACATTTTGCTCCCAGCAAACCAGTTGCCTTTCTTCTTCTTTCTATAGTGGTAGAAGATTGGAAGAATAATCGCGTAGGGAGAAAGAATGCACATGGGGGAGAGACGTGAAAGATCTGTATAATAATAGGCTACCATCTCAAATCACGCTTCAGGCACAAGTTGCCAATTCCAATTTTAGCTCAAAAGTGTAAATGAAAACGTGACGATATAATCCCGTGAGATTAATCTGGAATCTGCTTCTATTAGAGAAAATAAAATTAAACAAATCAAATGCAGACAGCAGTAGCCAAACATTTCTCGTTGTTATTTGCCTACAGACCCGGCACTTACGATCACCTTGTTGATTACGACTGTCATGTGATAGTGGGATGCCGGTTAGAATTTCTGGTATAGATCGTGATGTTTTGTTTCCCTTTCGTTTGGTTCTTTTTGTTTTTCACATTTATTTTTCTAACTGCATTGAAACAAAGCTCTAATAAAGCACGTAAAATGTTACTGTGTATCTTCTTTGTTCGTTTTGCCGTGGCTAATTCAGGGGTGCAAGACGAGGTAATAAATAGTTGGGGGTTTTATTTATTTTCTAGCTTTACCGGCACATAGCCTCTGGCGCGCTTGTAATTTACTGCATCACCATCGTTACCCATCAACTCTCTCTAGGAGTAAAATCCTTCAAGCCGCTATGTCATGTGACATCCGCTAAAGGTCTTCCCGTCTTTTTTTTATCTCGGTAATGTTTGTCTCAATTGTCCCTCTATCTCTCTTGATAGAGAATGGCAATCGGACGGATTGGCAAAGTGGTTAGAGCTCTGGTCTCTCGCAGCAAAGGTTCCGGGTTCGAATCACGGTACCGACACGCTCTAGTCTACCCAGCTGTAAATGGGAACATGACTCTGCTCTTTGTGTTAGGGAAAGAAAAGGGAGGGAAGAAGGGAACTGGTCACCCCACCTCTCGATGCTGGACCTAGTATGGTGAAGTCTCTAACACTTCACTCCCCTACGTCAGTATCTGCTATGGGACTACCTTTTTACCTATCTCTCTTATCAAGGAGACTCCAGAAGAAGGATTGACTTATTATCCTTGGCTGACTTATTATCTGTGGTTGACTTATTATCTGTGGTTGACTTCGTAGTGATAAACATTGCAAACAGCTATTTATACTTACTTCCAAATAACCTAAATCTTACTTCTCCGCCTTTTCTTTGTTTGACACAAGTGACGTAACTTACATACATTCCAATTAAGAACGAAAAAAACAAAATAATCAGAAGAAAAAAAAGTTGCAACACTTTTATTGCTTAGGTATGAAGTTCAAGAGTTTATTGACATGGTTACAGCAAGTGTAACCCAGAACACGTAACATGTTGACACTGAATAGCAGAGATCCTAGTAGTAATTAGATTACAATTTTGCTTTTAAATGACTACAACTAATGCCAGGCTATGCTGATGTCGGCCTGTGTGCCAGAAACATGATGGACAAAGATAACCTTTATAGTAATACATTTTGATTTTATGTCACAAAATGACACCACTCATCTCCCATCTATGTGCTGTGTCATTTTTCTTTATTTTTTTCCTAGTTCTCGATTTCTTTCCCTTCTGTTTTCCTTTACTTGTCCCTGACAGAGGTCTTGCTGCCATAACAGTTTATTTAGGCCGTTTATTAGTCCTAGTAAAATGTGCCACTTGTCTTTGTTCCCCCCACTGGACAACATACCAAAGAAGAAATCACTCAACATCTTCGGCTCCATTGGATGCAAAATAAAAATCCACAAGCTTTAATTATCTCACCTCCGTGCCACTATTTTCATATCTATATATCTTTCACCCCTGGGGGTGGAATCTGTCCTTCTACCAGGCACATCAACCGGGTAGTGGATGGTTGAATGACCTCTAGATATACGGGTTATCTGTAAATACTGGATAAACAGCTGTGGGCAACATTTATTTCGGGTAGATAGGGCTCATAATCCTTGGTTGGTAGCCTATCTAAGAGAAGGTAAAACTCTGATTTCAAACCTCCGCTACCATCCAAGAATATCCGTTTATGGGAAAGGCTTCGGGGATAAACCCTGAGGATAAATCTGGAGCCGGAGTTCCTAAGGCAGTCTAATGTTGACTCAACATTATTCTGGCAACTCCTGCAACGTGACTGGTACCAAACTGTATCGGCTACTGCCATTCCTTTGGACCTACTGGCTGCGCGGAGATGGGAACATGCTGCATGGGCAACAGCTTGATCTCCATATAACTGTGGCAAAGCTCTGCCCTGGAGAGGACCTATGCTAAGCAAGAAAGAAGGCTCACGTGCTGGCCTTCAAAGCATGTATACACTGCTTAGACAGTGCAGATTACGCTGGCTTGGTCATGTCTGCCACATGGAAGATGGTCGCATGCCTACAGATGTCTTCTACGGACAACTGGCAGATGGCAAAAGAACAGTTGGGCGACCACAGCTGAGGTTCAAAGATGCGTGCAAGAGAAACATGAAGGAACTGTTCATAAATCCAGCAACCTGTGAGGATGAAGCTGCTGATCGCACCCAAGTGGTAATGCTCCCTAAGGTGCCACCCGAGACTGGGCAAAAAGAAGATCTCACAACAAGCAGAAGAGAAAAGAACAAGCCTAAAGGAACACATGGAAAAAAGCAGCTGAAGGATATCACCTCAGTGGCGCATTCCAAAAGTCAGTCATGACTGAAGGTGCTAATATACTATTCTATACTATATCTTTCCTCCTTCGCTGCTGTCATTGAATCTCTTCTCAACGTATTCCATGGGTTTTTCAAACAAAGATTATACTACATAAAGTGGCACAGCTCACTAAATATTTCTCACTGTGATTAGTCAGCCAGAAATATACGAGGGGCGTTCAGAAAGTAATGCACCACATCGTTTTTCTCAGGAGCTGTTTATTCAAAAAGCATAAAACTTATCCACAATATACATGGATATGTCATCTAAACATCGGTATTATTCAACATAATCCCCATCAACTTGTACGGCTTTATGCCAGCGCGAAACAAGTGCATGTATTCCTATCCCGTACCAGATTTTGTCTTGATCATGTAGCCATTTCTTCGCTGCATGAATCACTCCTTCATCATCTTCAAACCTTGTCCCACGGAGTGCATCTTTAAGTGGACCAAATAGATGAAAATCAGAGGGTGCCAAATCGGGACTATGGGGTGGATGGGGTAGTACAGTCCAACCGAATTTGGTGATTGCTTCCCGTGTTGCCAGACTTGTGTGAGGTCGCGCATTGTCGTGAAGGAGAAGCAGGTCTGCTGGATTCTTGTGCGGCCGAACTCTGCGAAAACGTTGATTGAGTTTTTTCAATGTCTTAATGTAAGCTTGCGAATTGATTGTCTCTCCTCTTGGCATAACGTCCACAAGAATCACACCTTCAATGTCCCAAAAGACAGTGATCATGACCTTTCCAGCTGAAGGAATTGTCTTGAATTTCTTTCTTCGTGGTGATTGCGGATGATGCCACTCCATTGACTGTCTTTTTGTCTCAGGTTCAAAATGATGTGCCCAGGTTTCGTCACCTGTAACGATCTTAGCCAAAAAGTTCTCTCCATCAGCATTGAAACGCTCCAACAATTCAGAAGAAATCGCTTTCCTTTGCAATCGGTGGTCATTTGTGAGACTTCGAGGAACCCATCTTGCGCAAATCTTAGAAAATCCGAGAGTTTTTATAACTGCATTTGCACTACCAATGCTGACTGACAGCTGTAAGGCCAATTGTTGAGTAGTGATTCGCCTATCAGTAAGAATAATGCCCTCAGCGCATTTCAACATTTCTGCATTGGTGGCTGTGGCAGGACGTCCACAGCGCGGCCAATCAAGCAGCTCCGTTATCTCCACTTCCTGATTCTTTGATTCTCTGAACCCAGCGACTGACTGTCCTCCTGTCGACTGCAAAACTTCCATACACATCACATAGACGCTTGTGAATGTTCACAACAGTTTCCTTCTCTGCAACGAGAAATTCTATCACAATTCGCTGCTTATAACGCAAGATGCTAACACTCTCCATTTCAACGGTTTAGGGCAGCCATATTATTTGGCCGGTTGCGGTGCAATTTGGTGCACACAATTGGCACATGCCATATTTAAAGTGTGCAAAATTTCATGCTTCTATATTCATTATTAGCTGAGAAAAACGATGTGGTGCATTACTTTCTGAACGCCCCTCATATATAAAACAGCTGAAGGGGATTTAGTTGTCTCTCCACACTAATATGCTCTAATTCTGTTTGCACACACTAATATGGCAGCTCTGTTAACCCATTAGTTTGCGGTCATTACCACTCCATATTATTAAGCTATGTGGTCTTCTTCTTTTTCATTTTCTCTGTGGGTTCCATAACAAAATCTGACAAGTTACATCAGAAGTTGGTTTCACTTGTGTACATGAAAATAATAAATATGGTTACCCACACTGTCTCAACATAACCTGAAACCTTGAGCAGTAACTGCCTGGTTCAATCTATTTTATTTTTCCTGGAATGAACAGCCAGTTAGTGACTGAACAAAGTGGAGTGGGTTCAGTTCCCTGTGCAGGCAGTGCAAAAAAAACTACAGGAGGATGGTACTTGGGAGTTATGACCCAAGTGGGTCCGCCTCCTTAGAGCATCAACAAGATAAATAGGCTGAAAAGATTGTCTTAGTGGAGGGGGGGCCACTTCTGATAATCAGATTACCCCTGTTGTATTGTTCTCTATAGAGTTTCCTCCTACTATTATTTAGAACAGGGTTTCTTAACTCGTTTGTGTGCCATCAACCCCTTTGATCGTCCAGTCAAGGCTATCGATCCCTTCTTTGAAATAAAATATAAATAAAAGGATAATTGTAAAATTGACATGTAAAATGTTAGATTATGTACATGGACCTGCCTAGAATCCATTCATGGAACTCTCTAGATTACAGGTTAAGAAACTCTGAATTAGAATGACCATACCCTCGCCACGATAATTCAATTAACACATGTGTTGTCCTCTTCCTCTTCCACTCTCATACAGCCACACAGTCTGTCTAAAAATATGGGTGGTCCGTCACAGACACCTCTCACTGCCTTACAGCTTCTCCCTTAATGCGGTTGGTGATGGTGGTGATGTTAAGCTTCTTTCCTGTCTAATATTATTACAGTGTGATTATCAAGCAGTCATACTGTTCAATGTAATAAATACATGAGAAAGAAGTGAATGAGAAAACACAGTTAAGCTACCAACTTCCAAGGCTAACAAATATATACATTTATTTCCACACCAGTTTTACAGCAACGCCCTTATTTATTTACTTACACTATACTACCCCCATTGTTACTGTTCTTTCATTTAAAAATGACAATAAATAAATAAACACATCTTCAGGAGCTATGCTACAGTTCATGCATTAAAATAAAATCGAACTCTTACTCCATGCTATACATCTCGTCTTAAAATAAAAAAATTAAAATACATTATTTTTAAAAAGCTTGCATGCACTATTACACAGTCCTTGCATCTAACTTTCTTTTTTTTTTTTTAATCTGATTTGCATTGTTTTATTTACTTTATATTACATATATTTATGTTATGTTACTGCGTTATTTTTTTATTGTTATGTTTAAAAAAGTTAACAATAACAAACATGTCTTCCACCACCAAAATGCAGTTCTTCTATTTAACACAAATGGCAATAGGCACCACTCAAAAACAAACCAAAAAAAAAAAAAAAAGCAAAGAAACATTATTAGCTACATCAAGGAGAACAAAATATAAAGAAATCAGGATTACAGCGTAATGCTTAAATAAAAAATGAACAATAATATTTTCACAACAATTAATTTTTTGCAATCATCTCTCAGTGCCAATTATTGCTCGTTTTGCTTCATTTCTTTGCACGTCTGCATATTTTTGGGTGCACAGATCATTAAAATACCATCCCCAACCAAGATCTGCTTACTCGGAGCAAGCAAGAGGACATGCACACCATCATAGCTGGCAGACGCTGGAGCTGGGTTGGCCATGTCCTCAGAAGAGACCCCGATGCCAACACAAGAACAGCTATGCTTTGGACCCCTGAAGGAAAACGAAAGAGAGGCCGACCAAAAACAACCTGGCGGAGGACTGTGGAGGCTGAGATGCAAAGAATGAACCAGAGTTAGGGCACTGTACGAAGGATGGCCACCGACCGAGCAAAGTGGAATCAATTTGTAGTTGCCCTACAAGACGCCACAAGGCGTGATGGCCACTGACTGCTTTGACGGTCGGCGGTTAAGGATCAAAGAAGAAGAAGATCATTAAAAGGATCATGCCATCCTGTGTCTCTCCTTACATTTTTTTTTTCTTTTCTGTGACCAAGAACAGAACTGGAAACAGAAATGAAACAGGTGAGGGACACATGGAACAACCTTGATGGCACAGGACAGGATGACCTGACATAAGTTTGTTGAAGGCCTTGCTCCTGGAGGAGCTGAAGAGTTATGAATGAATCTGTGACCACTTGACTCGGGTCTGTATCTGCTTCCCCCCATATATTTACAGGTTTTCCATCTCTTTTTAATAAGGGCTCCATTGTCAATAGATGTTACACAACATTAGATTCAATTCCCCTGTTACCATAAATGTATTTATTCATTCATCATCTTGCAGCCCCTAGTGGAGCACAGGCCATCAAACCGTACACACCAATCCTTCCTGCCGTGTGCCATCCATTCAAACTCTTTCCATGTCTTTCTATAATCCCTTTCATGTTTATATCTAATTCCCTTCTCCATTTTTTTGTGTGTGGTATTCCTCTATTTCTTTTACCTTCAGGATTCCAGAACCAAGACTACCCTGTAAAACTATCATCTTATTTTCCTAATACATGCTCTATTCAGCGCCAGCATCTTCTCTTCCCATTTTGCCATCCATGTATATCTATACATATATCAACAATATCTACAACCAACAATTCAATAAGGCTATACCATGCAAAATGACGGAAAGAATAACAATAAAATAGGTTTAAATGAAGAACAGTGGGCTGTGCATTCGATATGGCCTTAAAAAAAAATTCAGAGACGCAGTAAATAGGGATAAGGGTTAGCTTTAGGAATAATAAACCTAACCCTAAACCCTAACTTTAATCCTAAGAATAACGACGTGAGTGAATTATTTGGATGGCATCTAAGAACACAACCCACTGTTCTTCATTTCAACCTACATAATAATAGGAAGGTGCCAAACAAAGAGAATGGCTGTACAGAAAACTGCACGCGCTTGGACCTACAGTAATTGATAACAGAGTATTGGAGATGACAATCAAGAAGAGACAGGAATACAGGAAGATTACATTTTCCAGAAAAAATCCCACAGGAGCAGAATACCGAAGAACATGTGTATAAATCAAACAACAAATTAAAAAGATTTTCTTCATAAAAAATGTAAAAAGTACACGTTTGATGTATCAGAGTATAACAAGGCTTGAATAATAAGAAATCACAGATTTTATATTGAATACCATCTTTCCATTTACATCAAAGAAATGTAAGGCAACATAAACTTTAGGCTTTAGTGTCACAAGTAAAATCAAAACATATTTGTCACATAAAATAAGTACAAAACTTATTAATATAAATTAAATACATTCTGTTTTAGTTGTACAACAATGACCACAGCACTAGTTTCTCAAAATAAATCTATGTACTACAGCATTTGTCTTTTTTTATATGAATGGAAATTAATGAACTTATGTTAATTACAGAAACCACAGCACTTTTGTAACACAGAAAAATACTAATTGTTGGTGCAGTGCTGTTTAAATGGTGATAGGCATAACATTGATAACATACATAAATACAGTCTTCTGCTGGTACATGAAAATATTGTGTACTTCATGCCAGTCAAGAACCAAGATTGCTATATGTTGGATTACTTTGGGAAAATTCTCCTTCTCTAAGGGTGACTGTATCACTGATACTATCAGTTATTATTTTTAAAGATTTAGATCAAAGTGAAACATGATCAGGGCTAACAGGCATTAAAATCCCAAAACAAAAGCATATAAGCAATTTATAAGTATTTTCAGTACATAGTTGTGACGTATAATGTAAATATAGCCACAGAAATCCGACCACCTTTGCTTTCTCAGTTAGTGTTTATGTTTTGCGAAGGCAAAACCATGCAATTCGCTGTCTGTAGACTCACTTTTGAAGCCACGCCTATTTTTCCTGTTTTACATGCGCTAATGAGTGTTTACAAACTTTCGCACCCGGCAGTCAACAAGGGGAGCGAACCTGGTTTGTTTACCTGAGTTCTCACGCAAGCTGATCTGTCAATCATCGGGTAGTAACAGAAAGCATGGGGTGAAAAAAGATCAGACCTTGGTAGCAAATACAAGGGCGATAATAATACTTCCCGACCATCTTTGTTGTCCATGCAAAAGCTTTGATCTATGGAAACGGACGGAAATCTAAAGGGGGCCCGTTTGCACGGCCTATGTTTTTTTATATCGTTCGGCATCGCGAGTAGAGCGAACCGGAAAATCCTTTATCTCGGAAGCCAAGCTCGTGATTTCCCCTGCTATGCTGAAGGTGTGAATTGTCACATCCTTTAGAGATAATTACCCTAAATCTGTAAATATACTGCGTTCTCTCCAAGTCAGTTATCAAGTCTCTCAGGAAATTTCGGATAATCTAAACGCATATGCTAGAACCTATGTGAAATAGTGCGTTTTTAGCCTTCGTGGGGATTATTCTGTTTTCTGGTAATAATATAAGTTGTGCTTAAGTGTTAAAGTTTTACCATTTTTATTCACTGTGATTCCCTAGCGTTAAGACTAGAGAAATAGCAAACGCGTAGATATTTTCTTAACAGTTGCTCAAGGTAATGTAAAATCCATCAACCATTTTTTTTACACCAGAAGATACGGCTTAGCTGACTAAAGTATAATGCTACGAGTGACGGATAAAGTGACAGAGTAGAATGCTCATTATATTCCATTGTGTGTAAATTTTTAAATGACTAGGGTTAATATCATGTGTCAAAACGATAGACGCCGACAATCAACTAGCTAGTAATGACAGGCGATATTTGTTAAGGGCACGTAGTTATAATTAAATTATAACTGACATTGTGCGCTGATTGTTTACCGGGTCGGAGGGGGAAAGGCTGCATGCCTAAAACCCAACATGTACTCGCTAAGCGAAGCGCGATAAGATAGGCTAAGACACCGTGTGCCTTTTAATTTAATTAGGTGACGGAGAGGATAAGAGATCACACCTTATGCTTGATAGCATAGGATATTGTCATTTTGGTTAAATGTTTTGTTTTCTTTCTAATATAGTGCATGATCAAAACCAGCAGCCAGCGGTTTTTTTCTATTGTGGTCCTTTTCTCAGTTACTGAAGGAGTAACGGATGTCGTTTCCTTGGCGTTTGTCCCCAGTACAGGTGTGAACAGGTATTGCCAAGGCGACAAACTCACATTTTAACTGTAAATTCGAGTTAACTGGACATACAAATACCCAGATTGTTTTCATTCAATTTTATCAGCCCGCTGTGGCAATATACATAACATTTATCTCGACTTCTGACAGTCGTTTTCCCAAGTGGATTTTATCCAGGAGAATACGCTGTTTCATAATCGGCACTCACCCCAGAGCAAGCCGATAGGATCTATCATCATCATCTTAATTAACAGTTTTTTAGCAACCAGAGTTTTCTTTAGCTATTGGAAGTACTGACTACTGTCTACTGTGAACACAAGATCGCGGGTCTTTTTTTGTGACATTGCATATCCAAGACTCAACCACCAAATTAAGCATCCCCCGTATAAAAATTAATTATTAGTGGAGGGACTGGGGCTCAATTCGGAGGATAGAACTATTGGATCATGATACATGTGCATGGATGTTTACGTTCAAGAGATTGTTACACCAAGTTTAGGTAAGGCGTGATTGATGTGGCCACGAATGACAGAATGAGAGTGAATATTTTTCCAGTTACGGAAACTGTACCATCCTTTATTTTTCGTTGCAAATACTTGTGTATTTTACTGGATAGCTTAAGTGGGAACTTTGTTCTTTTCTTTACAGTCTATTCTATACCCTAGTGTTAATCTTTGACCTTTTGGGTTATTAACTTCTTTTGGGATCTTTTCTCAACAGGGGGGAGGACACTTATTGGGTTATTTTCTTATGTCTGTAAACATGATTATATTGATTTCTATATGTTTGGTGTTGTAAAGTTTAAGTGATAATAAACTAAACAAAACTTAATTTAGTGTGTTGGTCAGACCCATATCCATTTACCATAGTTTTCACGTTTGTGTGTCTTGTTGTCACATAATTGTGTGTGTGTGAGTAGTAAACTTATAATTATAATTATAGGGAGGTTTGACAGATCGTCATATACTAAAGATAGTCGTATAGATAGGCTGGACTAGAGAAACCACTCATTCCAGAGACAGATCTTCACCTTAATCTATTCACTCGTGGAATCTATTCTAACACTTTTCTTTCTCATATACCCCCACCTTCTACTCTACTCAGACGGGACCAAATATATCTCTAACCTATCTAAAAAATGTACGACAATAGTGGTATTGCAATATTACTTATTTATATTTTATTTGTGACTTGTCTGGAAACATTTTTTTTAAACAGTGTCCCAAAAGAATTTAAAACAAAATTAATTTGCAATAGCTTCAATATTTTGATGTACCGATAAAAATACTCTTTAAGTTAGGAATTGTGTATTTTAAAAAAAAAAGGTAAAATTACACGAACCAATAAACTGAGCTTACTACCGAAGACCATTGCAATAGTAACAAAAGCATTAAAAGTAAAAGAGATATATGTGAAAACAACTAGTAAGAATCCTTCTTTTTCTTCTTCCTCGTTCGTCCTCAAAAGGACATTGGTTGCGTTGTGTCCGTTTACAGCGAAGCTGCGGTATTTGTGCCTTTCGGCCGACACATCCGACTTCCGCACGGCATTTTTTGGGACCGGGTTTGCCTTCCCTCTTCGATCCCTACTCCTCAGCCAGACTGCAGTGATGCAGCCTGTTTCCAAGATCACCATGTAGAGGTGGAGTAGGGTCTTGGTCAGCTCTGGTTCCCTGACCCTGACGCAGGCAGTCAAGCTATGGGTTGCTTACTGCATTCCTCACTTTTGATGCGTCTTGGGTCCCGTAAGAATCCAGTGTTAACAAATCCATAGAATCATTTAGATAAATCCCTCAGACAGCCCACGCTGAGTTTCTAGATATTCATACATAAATATATCAGATCTTATTTTAACATGAAGGTGCAGATTTACTGGTCTATGGTATAGATTTACTGGTCTATGGTATAGATTTACTGGTTTATGGTATAGATTTACTGGTTTATGGTATAGATTTACTGGTCTATGGTATAGATTTACTGGCCTATGGTATAGATTTACTGGTCTATATAGATTTGCTGGTCTATGGTATAGATTTGCTGGTCTATGGTATAGCTTTACTGGTCTATGGTACAGATTTACTGATCTATGGTATAGATTTACTAGTCAATGGTATATATTTACTAGTCTACGGTATAGATTTACTAGTCTATGGCCATGGTTAACAAAAAAGGTGCAAATAAAAACTCTGGCAAGAACAAGCAACAAATACTGCTCTCAATGACACAAATAATATCAATTTAATTTACTGCAAACAACCTCCTTGAGGCAGGCTAAGCCAAGGCCCACACTCTCGCAGTAGTAGCTTCTATGGCAATTAGTTTTACACTATGAGGTTGTCAGCCCCAAGTACAACCTCACACAAGTTGCCTTTAACAAGCCTGAGACAGCAGTAGTCCTATTCTTTCTGTTTTCTTAGAGACACCCGGTGGAATGACATGGGGCATAAAATATATCATCATCATAATCAACCTTTTCGTTCCTTATGGAACAAGGAACCACCACGGCAGCTGATCCCCTTATAGGAAGCTTGTACCAAAACATTCACATGATCTTGCATTGATGCTTTCTGCAGCTACTTAGTTCACATGATGAGGCTGTCAGCCGCCCCCCCTTTCGCCAATGGACAACCTCAAAATTAGTACACTACAACAATGTCTGAGGGAGCAGAGGTGCAAAAAAATATGCACATGAAAGAATTATAGAAACTGTGAAAAAACATTTAAACATGCATCAACAATTTTACTGCAACCTGTGTTTTCTTTACAAGCACATTACAAATAACATTTTAAAAACATTGTAAAATGCAAATATATTAAATGCTCAATGACTGAAATAAATGCATATATCATTATCATTAACTTTCTATTTTGGCTCCATATTGAGCTTAGAGCCAACACTGCAGCTGGCTCTCTTGCAGGAAGCCTGCGCCAAAGCACTCATGTGTTCTTGCAGCAGTTGTTTATGCAACAATTTGTTTTACGTGATGAGGTTGCCATACACAACCTAAAATATGTTGCCTCGTACGACATGCCTGAGAAAGTATTAGTTCTATTCTTCCTCTGTTTTCTCAGAGACCCCTGGGAACTACACAGGGCAAATAAAGACATTAGTAAACAGGAAATATCTATGTCTCTGTCAGTGACTTAAGTCAAGCCAAAGTCAGAGAATACCACCTTCACAACTAGAAATATGCTTCTCCACTGATGGCCACAGATCTAGTGTGCTTCACATTAAATACTAAACACTCAAAAATACAATATGCTGTTTATTCAAAACGTTGCTGTCACCCTTTCTCTTCTTTCTTCTTTCCGTTATCCCTGCTTGAGCACCATGAGACCATCACTGTAGTTAGCACCCTCATATAGAAAGCCTGTGTCAAAGGTCACTATGTCATTTTTTTCTGTGCTGGTTTATGTAGCAATTTTTTTTACATGGTGCTGTTGCCAGCCCATTGTTTTTATAGCTAGGTATGGTTGTATATCTTTTGAGTTTCATCATTATTTTGGCTAAGATATGAAGGCAATCTGATGCCATATCTGCTGTACTGCTATTGAAGGAAGCACAGAAAGCACTCCACGTACAAGTTCAACTTTTCTGACTCTTACTACAATCTAGGTGGCAGTAGTGGTCGTAATCTTAGTTCCGTCTCCTCAAACCCCCCCCTCCACCCCAAAAAACCACATGGGGCTGCTATTTCCCACTGCTCCAGGTGATACTTGTCAATTATATATTACAAGACAAAAAAAACGACACTTGTACAAAACCATAATGTCTTTCCTTCATTATTAAAATATATACAATTGCAGCCATTTCTGTGAATGTTTCTATAATTTTAAAACAGGAATACACAAACTCAGACATTTTCTAAACATTAGTTTCTACATTATACAACAAAAAATGTTCAATCATTTCCTTATATGTTTCCCACATTACAAAAGAAGCATATACAAAAATCAGCCTTTTTTTAAAATAATTCCCACATTTTACAACAAAAATATACAACATTGGTAATCTGCTTACACTTCTCAAGATTACAAAACAAGATTGTACCATTTCAGTCATGTCCTTAAATACTTCAGTCAAGTCACTAATGTTTTTCACAAAATAAGAAAACATAACTTCAGTCATGTCCTTAAACAACTTCGGTCATCTTACTAATGTTTTCCACATAACAAGAATGCACAACTTCAGTTACACCTCTAATATTTCCCACAGAACAAGAATGAACTACTTCAGTCATGTCCTTACAAACCCCAATCACTTCATGAGTCATTTCCAATGAAACAAGAAAGCCTTCAAAGTTCCCCACGTTGTAAAATAACAAATATTAAATACTAAATTTCAGTCATGTCTTAATCCCCTGAGTTTTTGTAGCAAGATCATGCAACATTCTCCATTGTCCTTTGGGGGGTTGGGGTGGCTAAGAGGTATGGCATCCGCCTCAAATTCTAGAGGTACTGGGTTCGATTCCCAGTAGAGGGAATATAATTTAAGGAAATTTTTTTTCGGAACCAGTGATCCTAATGATGTCATACTACCCCCTGGTCTCATGGGTAGTGAGATCAGATGCCTAGCCTCGGTCAGCTAGCTTAATGTTTTTTAGATGCAGCCTCAGCCATTTGATTGAAGATGCTTAAAATTTAATTTAAGCAAAAAAGATTTGATATGAATTATTCATTTCATTTGTTCAGCCTATAAGAAAATGATTCAGTTATATTTCTAATTGTATAAGATACAACAAAATTGACCTATTTTTGTAATCAAAACAGTTGCTAGAAGCCTTGTGTTTTCGATGCACTTATTTTAGACCAGCAACTAATTATGTCCGCCTTTAGCAAGATAAGATCTATTTATTTTAAAACTAATAACAAATCATAGCTGAATTAAAGTAAAATCAGAAAGATAAAATTTGCCCTAGCCCAGAGGACTACATCCATTTTATTTATAGTATGGTTATCAGTCTCTCTGGGTTGGAAATACTGCAATATTTTTTTTTTGTTATCACATATAAATTATCATTTTAAGTCAATGTTTTTGTATTATTTAAAATTATTCTGATTTCATATTATTTTATTTTAATTATAAATAAAATTACATGAACTAAATGATCTCTAGAAATTCAGTTGAAGAATGTTATGGGCTTACTCATACTATAGACTATCATTCATTATTTCTGGCAACCTTGTTTTCTCACCTTTACACCATTCATTGAAAATCTAATCTAAATTTCATATTAACAATTTCTGTATAAAATAACACCACTAATAAAGAAATATTGATTTAACTTAAGGAAAATTAAATAAGAAAAATGTAGGCCTACTTAGCACACATGGTCGAGATCAACAAAGTTTAAATGGGACACTTTCAGGTTCCTTTCACTAGGTGGCTACAAATGAAATGAGTTGGAATAAGCACAAGGGGCTTGGTAGGTCAAGTGCAATGAAACTTACTTACTTACTTAGTCGTTCCTCTTCTACCGTGAGGTGTAGAGGTTTGGAAGAGAGAGTGCCAGACTATTCTATCGCAATGAAACTTCTGCTTTTTAAATCATGGTTGGTGGGATTTGATAGGTTTTCTTTTTCGTAAAACACTTTTTTAAAATGTTGGGGCTTGGAAAAAAAAAAGTAATTTAAAGAGGAGAAATGTACTTTAAAAAAAACCTGTACAACCTGCTTGTACGCCTGTACACGAACAAAAATGAACATTTCCTGTACAGATTAACCCTTTCCTGTACAAGTTGACAGGTATGAATGTGTCTTGCTAGGACAAAAGACAAACAAAACTGCCTATGTTACGGTTGCAAGGCCGTCATCAGGGAAATGAAAGAAAATCCTAGCTAAGTAAGAAACATGAGAAAATAAATAAAATGAATACAACCAGCCAATGCTGCTTCTGCTTGTCAGGGAACGTTGGATGAAGACGCAAAACATTCATCTTATTATGGATATAATACATGACAATCAGCAAGGTCAACACAAGAGGCTTTGACATCTGCTAAAGTTCTAGCGTGTCGTGTTCCTAGCAGTGATCATGCTCTTTAAACTGCTAAAGTATTCATTACACTTTTTAATAACACAGAACGATTCCCAGATCAAATAATAAATGTCACAGATACAAGCATACCTGTCAACCTCCTGAGACAAAAATCTGTACGCCGGACCAAAAAAATCCTTACAAACACCCAAAAATCCTTACGCAAAAAATATATTAATAAATTATACACAATACAGTTTTAAAACGAGAAATGACATATACAAATCTATTAGCATTTGAATTAGTGTGATATAAAACATGCTAATAAGTCTCATGCTGTTCTTTACATATAAAAAATTTAGTGATCATGAGGTACTACTCTTTCGATGCACAGTGTTTTGTATTATAATCAACACATGCACTTTTAGCACTTTGCAGAATTGCATTTGTGGGCTTAAAGTCTGCACAGCATGTATCAATGTTAATCTTACATCAACCATTAATGAGAAGGGTGTTTCCCTGCACAGCTTTATCACTAGTTCTGTTGCAGATGGAGCCAGGCAGTTTTTAATGATAAGTGTTGTCTTGGTCCTCTTCGACTGGAACTTTCTGGCAATATCACTGTCAGGAAACATTACAGGTGCCAAGTCACAAAAGTGATCAGCAACAGATGCAGTTAAGTTATGCTGGGCAATGAAATTGGCAAATAAAACTTCAGCCCTTGTAATTCCACCCTCTTCCTGCTTTGCCTGAGCAAAAAAGGTCTTAATAGATGCTCCCTTCTTCATTGCAAACATTTGTTCATGCAATTTCGATTTAAAATGTACTTTCAGATAATATAATCCTGAAGCTACTACTTTAATATCTTTGCTGCATAATCTACAAAAAGCATGGGTTGATCCTAACTTGGATTCACCTACAATGCCAGGGAAGAGTTTAACCCATTCAACCTGAAACATACCATGACCTGCAAGCTTTTGTTTCTTTGAATTAGGCTCAGCCATCATTCAGTGGATGAAATATTTCAACTAATAATCTTTGTAGACGAAGAGAATGATTCAAAAATACAACGAAGCAAAGCAAAAAAAAAAAAAAAAAAAATTTACCAAATTATGAACAGAATATCAAATCTAGGAAAGAAAAAACGTATCACCAAAAATTTACAAAATTATTATTTAAGAGTTGGTAGCCTAGACCAGTGATAACAGATTGCCACTTTATTTAAAAATAAAGCAGCGAATCTCGAGCGCTGGAATAAAGTAGGCCTACTCAACGCAAACAAACTTTTTTTTTCTGGTTATGTAGGGCTTACACAGAATATTATGACAATTTATCGGAAATATATTGAAGGGCAAGATATAACTGAAAAGATTAAGACAGCGATTAAATTGCAACAAAGCAAAACAACAGCAATATTTAACCAAGTTATAAGTATTTAGCTTTTTTTAAACAAAATGGCATCGAAGTGTGGTGGCAAGCAAGCGGGGTCGTTGATAACAGGTAACTTTAAAAATACATCATGTCACGCTGACAACCGAAAGCGTTTGAGGCCGAATTCAAAGTTTTTGCCGAATTGTTGGGTATAAAAGGATTTGATTGGTTGCTGGGAGAGATCTCAGTTTAAAAACAGACGCCGAGATTCCCGGAATTAAAAATAAAAAAAATTGGTTAAAAAAAAATCTGGGCTAGAAAATATTTTCTGATTTCAAATTTTTAAAAAACTTGGGTTGGAAAATATTTTTAGAATTTTTTTTAATTAAAAAAAAAAATTAAAATTTTCAATTTTTTTTTTTTTTGGGGGGGGGAGGGGGGAAAAATCCATACAACGAGTCTGTACGGCCGTACACTGCTAAAAGTATCAAAAATACGTACATTGTATGAAAAATTTGTACAAGTTGACAGGTCTGGATACAAGACACATAAAGGCAGATCTTATGAATTTGTTAATTTATCTCAACTTCTTTGTCTTAACAGCTCTAAATCCTTAACACATTAACTACCGCGAGCCGGTGGAACCGGCTTTTGAAATCCTATCATTTGGACCGCGAGCCACTCAGAGCGACGATCTATTTTTAGTATTAAAACGAATGAAAAATGTACTGAAACACTTTCTAATCTGGTTCGAGATTTTAAATTGCCACCAGAAAACAAATTCCCAAAGCATGGCTGTTGTAGAACACAGGAAAATTGATATTATGTTCATATTTTTCATCGTTTTGGGTTAGTTACCAAATTGTGTAAAACTGTTTACCGTGGCAACTAGTGATAGGACCACAAAAAAATGCGTGTACATCTCGTATAACGGCTGAATAGGCTAGAAACTTGTTTAAAAAATTGACTGATAGATCTAGCGATGAGGACAAGAGTGAAAACGGTGTGCACATTGATTGAAATAGTGATTTTGATAGAGATGGGGCGCAAGCAGTTATAATTGTGAAAATATTGCAAGTCCTCAGCCATCGGAGGGCTGTTAAATAGCAACAATCTCTATTAGAGTTACAAATAGTGCTTATTGTAATAGTACATTCATTTATCTTTAAAATGACGTGTAATTCATAAAAATCTGTAAACAATTACGAAAACTGCAGCTTACTTTGTGCAGTCACCTACAGGATGAAAATGGGAAAAAAAATTTAATTCGGCCACAGTGTGTTTTTCAATTCAGTAGTTAATGTGTTAAGGTCCTTCATTATAAACAGCCAGTTTCCTTTCTTGCAGGTTCCTAATTGTATCGTATTTTTCTATTCTTAATTCTTATAGATCCATTTCCATATTGCTCATCCATCTGATCCTGGCACCTGTCTCAGACTTGTAACAGTGATTGAGTAAATCTAGACTTTTCTTGTGCCTCTGTTAGCCTCATTTCAACACGCTTTTTACCTGTTCAATTTTACAATGTTGATCACTGGATAAAAATGTTTTAGAGTTGGTAAATTATCCTAACCATAACCCTAACCCTATACTCAGTTCATTGGTATAGTAACAGTACTTTCCATTGGATCATATATTTTCCTAAGCATTCTGTTTTCAAAATACTCCCTATCATGAAACATGTTAGTGTCCACAATTATGTGTTTTGAAAGTGGGAAAAGCACTAGAGGCCAGAGAACTGTGGTTTTGCAGGAGAATGTCAAAAATACCATGGACAGCTAAAAATAGTAATAAGCATTTCCTGAAATAGACCAATGCACAAAGGAAGCTTATCACTTACATTAGAAGGAAGCTTATCACTTACATTAGAAGGAAGCAATCCACATTCTTTAGGCATGTTATGAGAAGAAGAAAGCTGGAATATTTCATGACAATAGCAAAGACTTTAGAAAAAAAAAACATAGGAGATGACAAAGAGAGAATATACCTCTTAATATCCGACCGGCCTATTAGGTAGGCCAACGATCGATCCCCGTTTTACGGCTGACCTACCTAATAGGCTAGTGGTGTCTGTGTCAAATTTTTCTGCACTCATTACTGCATATGTTGTATGCATGTTTAACACCACTTAACAATTAAGTTAAGTGCATGTCATAGATGTTTCATTTCTCCACATTCTGACATGTAACACTTTATGTTATCATTATAAATAAATTATTTAATGCAAAATCAGTAAAGTTTAAAAATGTACTCTCTGAAATCAGCTCATAAAAACGCGGTTTTTGAGCACATATACTAAGAGATAGTGGACAGTTCAACATCATAGCTTGGAAAGAAGTCAACAACAGAATTGATAAACAGCTCTGTGGGCATGCAGTTGTATAGAGACATGATCACCTGTGCCACCAGGCATGGCACTTGACGATGATGAAGAAGTGAGTCTTGAGCTCTAATGCACTAAATAAAGATTAGTATTCTCAGTTTGGAGACATAGTTTTTTTTTAAATAACCAAAGTTTGCTATAAATCTGTCCACAAGTATCAATCAATGGCAAACGATGACAAAAGAAAACACCATATTAGCTATATAAATCCCTAGCTTTACTTAAAATATTAAAATCATACAAATGTTAAACACATGTATGACTGAGAGGCAAAGACATTTTTTTAACCACTTCCCTGTCTGGTATTTTTTGCAGAAAAATGTCTGGTTTTTTATTATTATTATTTTTCCTACTGTACATAAAATAAAAAATAAAATGTATTTTTGTGAAAATATATTTGTATTTAAATACTTTATATTACATACAATGTACTGATACCAAGAGCGGTTTTATACACTTTACAAAAAATTTTTTTTTTTAAATTAGGCAATCTAAGTAAATAACTATTATTGTTTGATTTAGTGGGCTAAACAAAAGACACAAAATTAACAGCATTTAGAAATTAATGTTTGTATGAACTATAACTTGTTTCACTTTCTGATTCACTAATATATCCAATGTCATTTTTGTAATCACTATCAGAATCCATTAGGAATATACAAATTCCAATAAAATAATGTAAATCAATAACAATATAAATAACACACGTGCAGTTAAAACTGGGAAAAAACGTGTGCGTTTTACACCAACAATCAAAAGACACTAAAATCAAATTATATTATGGCACAATGAAGCTCCATACTTGCTATGACAAATCGCTCCACCTATCTGCCATACATCATCACATCGGAATGTACGAAAACAAACAAATTACTCAGGCAAATATTTAGAAGTGTCAAAACCATTGCCACCCAAGTTAGCTCAGACACATTCATTCCGGTAAAAATATGATGCCCGAATATACTCTGGCAAATCAGATAAGTGGTTAAAGAAAGTGCAGTACTAAAGTAGGTAGGCTTGAAGGAAATATATGAACAATACAGAAGTGGACAGTTTACAGAACTGTTTGAGATAATAAATGGAGTGCAACAGGGATGGCTCGTCACCATTTCTCTTCTTACTGGCTATAGATTAGATAATGAAGAAGCAGTACGTCTGCTGGAAAGAGAGAATTAAAATTAAGTGGTCATGGTTAGAAAAACTAGGAAAAGTTGTGTTTGGAGCAGAAAATATGAAAAAATTATGAATAAAAAGAGGAATACATTAAAAATAAATTAGAAACATGAAATGAGAGTAAACTTATAATAATGCCTGACTTGACATAAAACTTCACCTGTTCAATAAAACAGTAATACCAATTATTCAAAAAAAGACAATAAAAATTAAACAAGTATAAGCCAAAGAAACATCAAGCATTGATATTCATTCAATCAATCAATACCTATTAGTCCCACATTGATATTCATTAGCATTCCATATTTACTATGTAATAATGCCTCAGCTGTTTCATTTTAAAAAAGACAAAACAAAAACCAATAAACAAACCAAAGCACAATATCATTACACACTAATTGCATATATTATGTCATGAAACCTACTTCATACTGTGTGTGTAATTTTGAGCTCAGTGAAACAAACTTAAAAAAACAAAGTTGATGTAGGCCATCGATAAATCATCAATATCAAGTAATGTGCATTACTATTTATAAATGCAGCACCAAAATAAATTTATACCAGGTAACACACAATGGTGGCTTCGTAACTATCCAAAACATGACAATATCTCAACACAACAATAAACTTTTGGTTCCTTCATTACCCTTTAGAGTACAGGCCTTCAATAAATTCATGCCAAACATCCTGTCCTGTGCCATTGGTTAAAGGTTTTTCCATGTCTTCTTGACCAATTCACTAGTTAGCAGTCACCTAAATTCTGGATACCACTAACAACAATGCAGTCAACTAAAAATCTCTATTTCTAAAGATGTCATGTTTCAAAAAAATTTAATTTACCTCCCTCATTCCAAAAAACAGTCACCAGCGCAGACTTTAAAAATGCTACAAGTGACCCAAAAATAATACAATACATATGAATGAAAGTGGATGAAAGACAGGCAAAATT
The DNA here is from genome assembly GCA_024509875.1 of Oreohelix idahoensis. Taxonomy (NCBI): domain Eukaryota; kingdom Metazoa; phylum Mollusca; class Gastropoda; order Stylommatophora; family Oreohelicidae; genus Oreohelix; species Oreohelix idahoensis. The sequence continues at coordinate 322,152 of JAMPIV010009915.1, forward strand.
CATCATTCATTTATTTTTCTTTTCACTCCTTATGGAGCATAGAGTCGTCATTGAAGCTGGTCCTGTAGCAGGAAGCCTTGTAAAATGCATCCTCGTGCTCCTGCAAGGGCAATTATTGTAGTAATGATGAAGTTTGCCAGCCCATGCACAAAATTAGCAACTGGTTTTTAGTTTCAAATTCAAAGTTCTTGGTGTGCAGCCCTACCTCCCCTTAAAGTGGATTGCAAAAAAATAAATTACAAAAATGTAACATGTCAAAAGGATTACTAGGCAAAAAAAAGCAGCTGAAAGCTCTCATCTAAAGGGTGCATCATCCCCATAGTCATGACTGAAGGAGGCTGCTACTTTCAACTTAACAACATGACTTCAATCAGTTAGAGATTCTGTTATGAGACATCATCAAGTCTGTGACTGTGACAAGCAAAAAAGGCTTGTTCTGGCTTGTCAAAAAAATGTTTTTGTTAATGTCAGTAAGGTATCACACTGAAGACACATTGTTAATAAAACACCTTATTCAGTATTGTTAGATTCATGGGTGACAGATAAGGAATCAATATGGGTTTCCAAATTGTCAGGTGTACAGTTACTTATGTGCCTATGACAAAATGTGTACAGGAATGGGTACTCTTGTACTTGCTGACGAAGAGGTGCCTGCAGATAATGCTGAGATAAATAAGTAAATTTTATTGCTCTGATGCCGTTAATGACTTTCTTCTGTCCACAGTTATAGCAGCTGGACACGCTAGACAGCTCCTCTGTGGATAGAAAGTAATGAAGATGTTCATTCTTATTTTATTTCTTTACAGCCTACAAGTTTTAATACCAGATGTTTCTTCTTACTTTATTACTTCACAGTGCCCCGAGTAGTTCACAGGGGTCTCTAAAGAAATTAAGAAAGAATGTGCCCACTGTACCCTCAGGTGTGTCGTTCTGATATGAGGTTGTGCATGAGACTGGCAACTGCATCAAGCAAAACAAACTGTCACAGAAATGACTGCTGCAAGAGCATGTGAATAATTGGTGCAGGCTTCCTGCAAGGGGGCATTGGTGGCTCAATGTTTGGAGTGTAAAGGAAAATGATGACAATAAATGATTTCTTTACAGCCTACAACTCAGAATACAGGTATACCTCGGAGATATTGCAGGTTCGGTTCCAGACCACAGCGATAAAGCGAATATTGCAATAAAGCGGATCACACCCATTTTTTTGGCTTTAAAGTGCATATAAAAGCCTAAAATCTTGTTTACACTATGTCTATTAAGTGCACAATAGTGCTAGGTCTAAAAAACAATATACTGTAAAATTAAAAATACTTTATTGCTAAAAAGAATACTAATCTTCATCATCTGAACCTTCAGCAAATCGTAATTTATTTGCTGCTGGAAAGCCAAAATCTAATGGAAGAAGAAGGCACGTTCTAATAAATAAAAATGAATAATTTTCTTAAAAGCGCAATATCTGCGAAGCGTAATAAAGCGAGGTATACCTGGACCAGTCTAATTGCCTAGGTATTGCAAATTCTGATACAACCACCTCCTTTTTCAGTAATCTTTACCTTTAGTGCCGTGGAGTATGTATAACATGTGTATTTTTGTATCATTTAGAGTTAGGGTTGGGGTTAGGGTTAACCCTAACCCCAACTCAATACACATATTATACATACTCCACGGCACTAAAGGTAAAGATGACCCCTTTTTCACTTGTTTCACAGCATGGAGCCACACTATAGCTAGCACCTGGCAGAAAGCCTCATTTAATGCTCATGCAATGATGGTTTCTGTTGCACTTTGTTTTAACTGAGGTTTACAGCCCCATGTATACATTCTGATACAGGTGACACCTCAGGGAAAGGTGAATAGACAGTACTACAGAAATCCTGAGAAAGTATGGCACTCAAGAATGAAAACTGCATCTCCCAGTAATGCGTAATGACACAAGTGGACAGAACAAAAATGTTTGAGACAAGACAACAATTGAACACATTACTTTATTTGACAACACAATCTTGTGATCATAAAGTAAATCAAACAAGTCATCTAGTTCAAAGAACATACGACAAAATTGGCGAAAGACATTGTTCAAGGAACTACAACATTTAAACTTCTTAAGTTTTTTAAATAAGTAATGTTCCTTGCTATAAGATTTGTGAAACTTCAAGTACCTTGTAGAGGCACAGGAAGCTTGGAAGAATCCAGACTGTACTTATCCACAACTGCCCCTGACAGTGAAGTTAAGGCTGGAACCTGCCTTTGGCCTTGCAGTGTAACTCTGTCCAAGAGTAACCAATGGGATGTTAAGGTCTGTCTTGGTATAAAGTTGTTACCACCAGCTGCAGAACATAAGAAAGTGTGTGAGCAAATAGACTTAATGACTAACGAATGACTATCACCACCAAGCATGCATTTCATAAATGTCTTCTGTTATGAGTATCAACTACATTATTCTTCTTCTTTCTTTGGTCCTTGGCTGCTGACTGACAAAGCAGTCAGAGGCCACCACTCCTGGTGGCATCGTGTAGGGCAGCAACAAACTGTCTCCATTTTGCTTGGTCGGCATCCATCCATCCTTCGAATGTTGCCCCAGCTCTGGTTCATGTTTTGCATCTCCGCCTCCACACTTCTCCACCAAGTAGCTTTTGGCTGGCCTCATTTTCCTTCTGGTATTAATAGCATGGCAGTTCTGGCGTCAGGATCTCTTCTGAGGATGTGGCCAATCCAATTCTAGCCTCTACCAACTATGATGGTGCGAATGTCTTTTTGGTGGCTCCGAGTTAGCAATTCTTGGTTGATGATGGTGTTCAGCCAGAAAATTCAAAGAATTTTCCATTGGCAGGTTGTGTGGAAAAAAGACAGTTTGGACATTTCCTTTTCTGTTACTCGCCAGCATTCTGCACCGTAAAGAAGTACAGAAATTACACAGCTCTCGTATATTTTTAATTTAGTGTAAGTTTCATTGTAATCATCATCAATATTATGTTTCAGCTCCCTAAGCAGCTTAAGTCTTCAACAAATGCCAGGTCTTTCTGCCCAATGCCATCAGCTCAAGGTCTTTCCATGAGTAGTCCTCATTTCTGTTATTTCTGTCTCCAGTTCTCTTCTCTATGTGTTTGTCAGTTTCCCTTGACCTCTCTTACCCCACTGCTGTTGAAATGTTTGTGGCTTTAAGTTTCTACAGGATGGCACAGTCTGCTGCTGACTTTTCCCATGATGCTTGATGGCAAGATAAAAAAATGACAGACGCAGAAGTGGACCAAAAAATTATGGTTTACGTGTACACCGCCTAAACCTAAAAGAAAGCTGGGACAAGAAAAATATAAGAGGAAGCCGAAAGTAACCAGAGTGTCATGAGCAAAACTAAAGGAGACTGCCCAAAATTGAACTTAATGTCGGATAACATTTGCAGCTATCTGTTCCATGAGGAATTACAAGAACTGACTGCAGAAGGAGAAAGACAAAATAAAGTTAATTACTGTCAATAAGAGATACACACGGCCATAAATAAGATAGACAGACTGCAGCACAATGATCTACATGGATATCAATGGAGGATATTATTTCCTGCAAAGGACCGTCAACACAGTAAGTAAGAAGACTGCTCAAAAGTGTACCGACAGAATCAAAAGTACAAGAAGACTTTCGAACAGCAATAATTGTTTCATCACAGAATAATAATAATAATAATAATAGCCCCTTCAGTCATAACTGACTATGGGAACGCGCCCCTGAGGTGGCAGCCCTCAGCTGCTTATTTTCCTGGTGCTCCTTTCGACGTTTTCTCCTCACCTCTGCTTCTTGTGTGAGCCTCTCTTCGCCCAATCTGAGGTGGTGCCGTAAATAGCATCGCCACTTAGTTCGATCGGCAGCTTTATCCTCCCATGTTGCTGGATCCATGTCCAGTGCCCTCATATCTCTCTTGCACACATCTTTGAACCTCAGCTGTGGTCGCCCAACACAGAATAAAAAAATAGTTAAAGAGGAAAAATCTAACACATACAGACAGCCTGCACCAATCAGTCACATGATCTTGCAGCAGTAGTTTCTGTGGTAATTTGTTTTACATTATGAGTTTGCCAGCCCCCTGCACAACCTCATATTAGTTACCTTGTACAACACACCTGAGGGTGCAGCAGTCTTATTCGTTTTGTGTCTATTTATACATTTATATGTTCTTTCCAGTTTCATTCAATAATATGGTCAAGGTAATCCCATTGCAGATACTGCCATAGGGGAGTGAAGTGTTAGAGACTTCACCAAACTAGGTCTAGCATCAAGAGGTGGGGTGACCAGTTCCCTTCCTCGCTGCCTTTTCCTTCCCTAACTCAAAGAGCAGAGTCAGGTACCCATTTACAGATGGGTAGACTCGAGCATGCCGATACCGTGATTCGAACCCAGCATCTTTGCCGCGAGAGACCAGTGCTTTAACCACTCTGTCAACCGGATACTCCATTCAATAATACTGTTTATTATTTTTTTAAATAAACCATACAGCAGCTTAAAACATATAATTCATTTGTAAATTATTACTCATAAAGTTGAAGGTTGTGCTTTATGAAAGTAGAATAACAGAAATAGCCTACATAGTGACAAAGGGTCACAAAATATGTACAAAAAATTACAGAAAGTGATAAAATAACAAACAAATGAAAGCTCTAGAATGAAACAACCAGTAGTAAACATGTTCATCTGTATCAGCAATGCATACATGCTTATTTATGAGTACTGTCACTGTAACCTTTAATTTTTTTTTTAAACATATTTATGGTCAACATGAAGAACAAGAGTAATGAACTGTATGTACTGGCAAAGGGATAATGACAACTTAGAAATGATATACCAACATAACATCACAATATACCGACAAATGACTTTGTCTTACTTACTTACTTAGTCGTTCCCCTTCTACCGTGAGGTGTAGAGGTTTGGAAGAGAGAGCGCCAGACCATTCTATCAGCTGTCTTCTTCCTGGCCTGGTTTCATTCTAGTCCTCGGTCCTTCAAAGATTGTCTAATGTTGTCCTCCCAGCGGACTCTGGGTCGTCTGAGGAATCCACAATTTATGGCCTGAAAAAGTCTCCCAGCCGCTGCTTTTCGAGTGGCCAACTCTTCTTTGATGCCTCCCTTTCGATCTATAATAGCTCCGAGATATTTAAAGTGGTCGACCTGCTCCAGGACCTGTTCTCCCAACTTAATCTGATATTTTCTTTCTTCTCGTGATATCACCATGGATTTTGTTTTAGAGCAAATGACTTTGTCAATGAACAAAAATATTGGAACAATGATCAATAAATACTCAAAAATAAACATGAAACTAGAAAAACTAATGAAAAGTCAAGGAAAAGTTCCTGTAAATTTAACATTTTTCTCAGATTTTGCATTGTTGCTGATTTTGTGTTAATATATTCATGAATTATTTAACTTCACTGTTCCTCTGTTTTTGCCAGTTAACAAACAATCACTGTCCATATTGATTTAAAACAAAAAATGTATGGACATGAAAGCATCATTTTCACAGACTGCATGCAGATCTGAATGTTTCTGTCTCTTTCACTGTTTTTGTCTGTATCAACTCTTTTTCTTTACCTGTAAGGGCAAGTATCCCTTGTCTGAAGAGCAATGTTGCTGGTAGGAAGGTTAATTTGTTGTTGCTCACATCCAACTGTATTAGCCTATAGCACTGAGAGATCTCACAGGGCAAATGAGTCAGCCTGATGGGTCAGGGAAATAGGCAGAATTATAAAGTCTCATAAATCAAACACAATATCATATTAAAGTTTCAGATTGAAAACTGATAAATGGTTAGAACAAGAAATTGATTTAATGTATATTCAGCCATATAAGATGGTGCACCCATAATTTACTAGATTTTTGGGGTAACAAAATACATTATTTATTTATTCAATTGCGTATATAATATTCATTCATACTCTTCAACATTTGTTGAGGGAGACTGAGCCCCTATGAGTTTGCCCAGAGTGCAGTGAGGTCGATTCTGATTAACAATAACAATAACATATATTTCTTTTTTTTTCAACATAAGCATTTAATAGGACATATCACAAAACTTTGAATTATATTTTAAATAAAAGCAATCTATTACAAATATGATTAGTTTATAATGCCATATCACTTGCAACAACAAATATTTAAATCATCTCAATTTTTAAATACAAAAGATAATAACATGCTTCTTTATGATAGCCCTGATTATTTATGCGTTTGTTGAAGGCCTGTGATACTTGGGGAGCTTAAAAGTAAAGGATAGTGAAGATCATCTCCTTATAACATGCAGGGTGACTTTTTTAGATAGATTTGTAAAGGGGAGGAAAATGTCGTACATGGCTGGAAATGCAGCAATTTTATAACGGCACTAACAGCAGAGTGCTGCAGAGTAACAGAAAAAGAAATGTCCAAATTATCCTCTTTCCACACAACCTGCCTTAGTAAAATTCTTCACATTTTTTGGCTGAATACCATCTCCAACCAGGAACTGCTTTCACGGTGCAATCAAAAGGCCATGCACAGCATCACTGCAGGCTGATGCTGGAACTAGGATGGCCATGTCCTCAGGAGGGACCCTGACACTATCACCAAACCTGCTATGCTATGAACCCCAGAATGATGGCGAGAGAGAAGCAGACCAAAGACAACCTGGCAGAGAACAATGGAGGCTGAGATGCAAAGCTTGAACCAGAGTTGAGGCACGGCACGAAGGATGGTCATCAACTGAGCAAAATGGGGACAGTTTGATGCTGCCCTACAAGACGCCACTAGGCGTGATGGCCACTAACTGTTTTTTAAGTCAAGGGCTAAGGATCCAAGAAGGAGAAGACTAACAGGTAAAGCACATGGAGAAAGGTCACTGCAACGAACTTCAAAACTCATGGTACTCTAAGACATGATAAGAACAGATGAATGACTAATGTTAAGTCCTTTATCACTGTTCAGCATCTGTTCTCAATGATCGTTTGTAAATCTAAAATATCTCAATCACAGTTGATTTTAACATGACACACTCGCACTCAACAACTAAGAGAAGCAGAAGTGAGTGTGTCTGCGCCGTGTATGCTTCCCTTTTTGGCGATTTACTAGGAAAGGAAAAAGAATATTACCTATGTTACGGCCACAAGGCCTTCATCAGGGTCACGTGAATGAAAACAGAAGGGAAAGAAAGTGAGAACTAAGTGAAATACATGAAAAATAAATAAAAATGATACAACCCATAGAATAACATGGCTGTGATGTATATGCAAGATCTAAAGTCGGCCTTGTGGCCTTAAAGTGGGTACATTTGTTTGTCCTAGTAGGAAGCATTATCTATTTTTGTTTACCCATGCTGCAGAAACTTTACACCACAAATACTTTAACAACAATATGGCAGGCATAAAGGAAATAAAGAAGACATGGAAACACACTGAACGGTGGCCAGGGACAGGAGAGCTTGGCATGTTTTTGTTGAGGACCTGTGCCCCACAGGGACCTGAAAAGTACTGACTGACTGATTAACAGACATGTACATTTTTTTTTTTAAATATCTACTAGTAACATTCAAATCTGGGGAGGTAAAAGAAAAAAAAAGCAAGGGAAGCATCAATTTAATGCAAGCTTAGATATTTTGTGAAAGACCAAACTAAATGATAAAATGATATGTACACCAGTTTTCATTCATTACCTTTGAACTCTCCAAGGAGCATAGGCCTTCAACAAACTTATGCCAAGTCTTTCTGTCTCGTGCCGTCAGCTCAAGGTCTTTCTATATCTTACTCATCCCCTTCATATCTGTCTCCAGTTCTCTTCTCTATTTGCGCTTTTTGTTATTGTTATTCAGAATCGACCTCTGGGCAAACCCATAGGTGCTCAGTCTCCCTCAGCAAATGTTGAAGAGTATGAATGCTAATTGTACCTGTAGCATGCTGGTTGTACATACGACGGATGCATCCTCTCTCACGTCCATTTCTGCTAGTCCCACGTTTGATGCCAAACTCCAACAGCCGCAGCCTTGTTGATTGATCCATTGCAGTGTCATTATCCAGCAGGCGATCATTAACTGCCCTTAGTATCTCTCCCTTATCCGTGTCCAGTGTCCCCACTATGGATGCTCTCGAGACTAGTCTGTCAGCTCTCTCATTGCCACATACCCCTGCATGACCAGGACAGTAGATCCACACCAGTTCTTCAAGACTTGAGGATTCTATTGATGTTTTCCATTACTGCCGCAGCCACCCATTCTGAACTTTCCGAAGCATGGCTTGAGAGTCTGACAATATATCTGCCCTGGTTGATGGAGTTTCAGACAGCCACCTCAGTGCTGCAGTAACTGCTTCTACCTCCATTCTCATGCTGGAGGTTGTTGTCATGTAGGCTCCACTCTGTTCAGTGACGACCCTGCCCTTTATTCTCGCAGAGATGCCCCATCCTGATTTCTCACCATGCACTACAGACACATGAATGTACACAATGGCGTCATCATCCCCAGCATGATCACTTATCAGCTGATTAATCTCCAACTCTGCTTCTCCCTTGCCCCAAGATCTGCACTCTCTGCCAAGGCTAAGGATGACCTGCTTATCCAGTTCTTCCGAGACTTACTCCACTCTTTTCCTTTGGATACATTTTCAACCCTGGTCACCTGCCCAATCGTAGCCTCTGCCTGTGCCATCCATGACATCCCCCTCTTGATTCTTGTTCCTTTGATGTCAGCTACATTCTCATGTAGAGGGTGTCTTTTATCAGAGGTTACCCGCATATATGCTTTTGCCTGGGCCATCGCATATCTGGAGCTAATCGACAGCAATCCGAGCATGTATCTCATTGTCACAATGAGGGTATCATGTGTACAGCCCAAAACTAGTCGCATACCTTCATTTTGAATGCGTTCCAGTCGTTCACATTGTGACACTAACAGCGAGAGTATTCCAAGCCCGTACTCGATTACTGAAATCAAGAGCTGATGACACAGGAGAAACAATAGTCTCTGTTCCAAGTGCGCAGCAGCCATTGTTTTTAAGGCTGCCAGTCCTCGCTTGCACTTCTGTATGATCAGTTCGACATGATACTTAAATGATAGCCGACGATGAAACGTTACCCCCAGATACTTCAGCCTGTCTTGCCTTTCAATGTTCTGCCCACTGAAAGTGATGTCTGGAAGGTCTGCTTTCACTATGGAGTTGTTCAAAGAGCACCACATCACACAGGCCTCGTTGGGATTGACCTTTGATCCACTTTCCTCACACCATTTAGAAACTGCCTGTAGTGTCTCTTGTATGCCTTGGACCATTTCCTGTCTGTCTGAGCCAGTTCTGTACATGAGTATGTCATCTGCGAAAGTTAATGTTCATCCCAGTCCTGCTGGTTGAAAGGTTGCTACTTTTTCTGTGTAGATGTTAAACAACACTGGTGATTATGGAGAACTCTGGGGTAGTCCCGGGCAAATGCGCATTGGTTCTGATGTCCAAGTTCCCAAGCAAAATGCAACTGATCTCTCCATTAAGGCAGCTGCTATCCACCTTGTTATCCAAGGGTTTACACCACATGCCATTATACAGCCTATTAGGGTTGCAAAGTTCACACTGTTATAAGCATCCTCTAGGTCAATTGCGACAGCCACCGTTTCTCTTTTTCCCTGGAATCCCTCATACACATCGTACGCAAACGTTCCAGCGTTACCTCATGTTGTTTTCATAGGCCTATAGCTACCCAGGGTATCAGGAAGGATGTGTGCATTTTCGAGGTGGCTCATTACTTGTCTTGCAACTATCTTTTCAAGTAATTTACCATGGACATTCTGTAGTGTGATAATTTTATAGCTGCTGAGCAGTGTGGGGTCTTTGCCAGGTTTAGAAAGTGGCAGAAGGTAGCTGTGTAGTCAGTCTTCCGGCACCTCAGCATTCTGTATGCTGGTATTGAAATCGCTCACCATATTTATAATGGCTGTGTCATCGAGCTGTTTAATGTGATGGTATTGTACACCATCAGGACCCAGAGCAGTGTTTCTGCTGGTTTTCAATGTGTACACCACATCCTCTTCAGAAATGAGATCAAAGTATATCTGGCCCCTCAGGACATTTTCCAGCACACTGTTCTTTATTTTTAAGCGGGCACTTTTGTCACCTTTATCTGTTTGCTCCACATATCGATTGAATAAAGCTCTTCCCTTCTCTTCGTCCGTCTTCAGGCTTAGTCCTGTAGAGCTTTTAATATTAGGAATGGGTTGGCTTTTCCTATAGATTCTTCAATGTCTTCTTCTTCTTCTTCCATCCTTAGCCACCAACCGGCAAAGCAGTATGTGGCCAGTACGCCTAGTGGCGTCTTAGGGCAACAACAAATTGATCAATCTATCGCTGTTTCCACCACGCCTAGTGGCGTCTTTGTGGAACAGAAACAGACCAAACAATCTATCGTTGTTTCCGTAATCAGATTGGTTGGCAAGCAGGTGATCAGCCCACTGTGCAAAGTTTTTACGGGATGGGGTAAACAGTCCCATGCCCAACCCTCCTTAGTCGCTTTTTACGACATGCGTGGTAGGGTGCAGTGTTACTATTCTTTGCTCCCCTTTCGGGCCCCGGCAACACACGGGTGATTCTTTAATGTAAGGACCAGAATTTCTGTAGGGTTTTTTCCATGCCCACCTGTGCCACAAAGTCCTCCCACACTTTATTCTTGGCCTCCCTTGCCAAACCAAGCTCTTGGATCTGTTAACGGCTCTTTGCTTTTTCTCCTTCATCTCTTCAACCTCTCCCTCATTCATCATTCTTCTATTTCATGCTTTACGCCATTCCTTTGTTGCTTTTTCCATTTCTATCCACTCTTCCTCCACAGTCTTATTCCACCAGGGAGGTTGGGTGAAAGGTGCTCTCGCTGTCTTATGTTTGGCATTTTGACGCAATGTGTGTAAAGGGTTGCTACAGTCGAGTGGGCCTGTAGGATACTTGAAGGTTTGTTTAGATTTTCTGTGTCTAGTGGTCCTACCCTTTGCAATGAGTATGACACAAGGTAGGTGATCATTTTCTTGTGCACCTAATACATCCCAACGTGCCATGGTGGTGGCAGCACTCGAGATGAATGCCAGATCTATGACACCATTTGTATCCCCAGGTTTAGTTGCCAGCCTAGTTGGGCGTCCATCATTCAGAATGGCAAGGTTCATGTTAAGTAATGCCTGGCTCAAAGCCACACCCTGCCTATTTTCCATGATGTTCCCCCACTCCTTGGATCTAGCATTGAAATCACCAGCAATTAAACACCTTATGTTAGAATCTTCAGACAATTCCGCCAGAAAATTCCAATCACTCTCTGCTGTAAGTTGGTCGACATGAGCATATAAATTGTACACTCGCCACTCCTGACCGCCTATATTCACAACAATCCCCTGCAATTCCGCATCCTCTCTAGTTTGGGAACTTGTATCAAGCCACCTATGAGGGAGCTCATATTTTTCATATATATAGCTTGCCCTCGTCTACCAGGTCCACACAGATTGGAGTAACATCTGTAGCCTGGGCAATTGATAACACTATTGGCTTTTAAATTTGTCTCCTGGATCATGAGGATATCAAAATTATAGATGATTGTTTGTATAATGGCTGCACGTTGATTGGCACTTCGACAATTCCAGTATCCTATACGCACATATTTCATCGAGATACGATCTGCTTTCTTTATGAACCTTCTCTTTCCTGCCCTTCTTTTTCTCTCTCTCCTCTTCTCTCCTCTACCTCTCCTTCTGCATTTGTATTTCCTCACTTCATTTTCTGCATGTGCTTTTTGGTCTTCCTCTACCTCTCTTACCCAGGGGATTCCAGAATAAGGACTGCCTAGGAATACTATCACCAACATCTTCTTCTCACTTCTTTTTCCCCTGATGCTTGTCTGGATCTTGTCATCAGTTCCATATTTGTGATCTTCAATCCTTCTATTCTATGTAAGCACACATTTATGAAAGTCTGTAGCTTTTTTATTATTGTTTTTGTTATTCTCTATGTTTTCAGAGCCATACAATAGGACTGACTTGACATTTGAATTGACAATTATGATTTACATCAGTTTTACAGATGTACAAAAAAAAAACTTAACATTTTACTGCAACACCTAATGTTAATAATGTTTCAGTACCCTTTAGCACCCCAAGGAGCATAGGTCTTCAACAAATACATGCCAAGTCCTCATGTCATGTGCCATCATCTCAAGTTCTTTCCATTTTCTCTTCTGTCTCCAGTTCTCTTCTCCATGTGTTCTTTGGTCTACCTCTGTCTATCTTTCCCTGGGGATTCCAGAACAAGGATTGCATTGTAATGCTATTAACAGGTTTCCTCAGTGTGATTCCTATCCATCACCAGTGTCTTCTCATCCTGTGTTGCACTGACCCTTGTCTGGTTCTTGTCATCAGTTCTACATTTACAACTTTATCATAGCATTTCAATCCTTCTACTCTATGCAAGCAGCCATTTATGAATGTCTGTAACTTTCTTGTTGTTGTTTTTGTTTTTCCCCATGTTTCAGAGTCCTACAATAGGACTGATTTCACATCTGAGTTGAAGATTCTTATTTTAACTGACTTATCCATAGTGTTTGTTGAAATTTTTGTGGTAAAAAGTTTTTTTATGGGATGGGGCAACCCACCCCATGCCCAACCCTCCTTAGTCGCTTTTTACAAAATGCATGGTAAGGTACAGTTTTGCTATTCTGTGCTCCCCTTTTGAGCCCAAGTAGCACACAGAATTAATAACGGTTACACATTAAATAATCCAGACAGAAAGTCCTCTCACATCGCACAATAAATACAAGTAATAAAACAGCAATCGCTCAGGACAGAAAGGCTTGGACTGTATCCATTAGAAGCCCGTGCTTCACAAGGAGCTGAAAGAAAAAGATGATGATGATTTTTATAATAAAAACAGCCGTAGCTTCATATGCTACAAACCTGTTGAAAGAGATGTTGCATTTTCTCAAAACCATACAGGAACTGAGAGATGCTGGAATGAGTCGGAGATCACAACGGCTAACATCAAGTCTTTGCAGGCAGATCAGGTTTCCCACACCAGCTGGCACAGCTGAAAGTTTGCTATTTCCTCGCAAATTTAGGGACTGAAATATAACAATTTAAAGAAAAATGACTGAAATTTATTTAGAATGATTAAGACATATGTAACAAAGCATACATCATGTAACAGTGAAAAGGTAGACCCATAGCAGATACTGCCATAGAGGAGTGAAGTGTTAGATACTTCACTATACTAGTTCAAGATTTTTGAGGCAGGGTGACCAGTTTCCATCGCTGCCTTTGCCTTCCCTAACTCAAGAGCTGAGTCAGATACCCATCTATAGCTGGGTAAACTGAAGCATCCATAACATAAACAGAATAGCAAACAATTAATTAACTTCTGACAAAAGCACATATTTCAGTACAATTTGGTTTTTTTTTCCCTTGTCTCGGCATCATGATTTAAAACAATGCTTTTTCATATATTTTTTTTTAAATTGTTCCAGTAGGTGACCACATGACATTAACTCTTTAAAGGATCAGATGCCAGTATTCAGAGCTGATTTTCCCAGGCTCTTGTGATGGGAGGCCAGTTTTTGAGGCTAGTACATTTTGAACTAAGTTTTTGTTTCATTTTGTCCCAGTTCTCTATTTTATTAATCCTTATTCAATTTCCTTTACAACTATCAATTGTGCATCAATTAATTTTCATTCATTTTGCTTCAATTCCTTGCATTAAGAAATTTACTGTGTGAAAAATGCTGAAAACAAAGGAAATGTAACAGTGTACAGGAATTCCAAAGGAGTTCCAAAGGTTGTTATAGCCAGGAGTTGCAGTGAGGATAAGCTCTCACTGCAGATAAATGCTTCTACGGCATGCACCTCAAATAGCCTCTGACAACCAAGCCCAGCTCCTGGCCTTCATGTGTGGCTCAATTTGAGCCCGTGGAACTGTTTTCCACTGACGGGAGAAGGGAGAAGGGGCAAAGGTGAGTCACTGGCGCCTTAAAACCAATAGCTTCGGGTAGATAGGGCTCGTGATCCTTGGTTGGTAGCCTATCTAAGAGAAGGTAAAACTCTAAATTCAAACCACCACTCCCTAGCGGGAATATCCATTTATGGGAAAGGCTTCAGGAGTAAACCCTGAGGAAAAATCCGGAGTCGGAGTCCCTAAGAGAGTCTAATGTTGATTCAACATTATTCTGGCAACTCCTGCGATGTGGCTGGTACCAAACTGTATCGGATACTGCCGTTCCTTAGGATCTATCGGCAGCGTGGAGAGGGGGAACATGCTGCATGGGCAACAGCTTGATCTCCGTATAACTGTGCCAAAGGTGTTGGCAAAACACGGGAAGTAGCAGTTTTTTTGTTGTTGTTGCTGAGTCAGGATGTGGGTGCTGCACCAGTTATCACTTTCAATAACTATGAATTGGCAGTGGTGCACCACTTCACATACCTGGGGTCTACCATCAATGACAAACTCTCTCTGGACACAGAAATTGACAGCCGCATTGGCAAAGCTGCAGCTACCTTTGCCCGCCTCACATCGTGTGTTTGGGGAAACTCCAAACTCAAAATGAAGACCAAAGCTGTGCCTGCGTCACCAGCACACTTCTATATGGTAGCGAGATATGGAGAACCTATGCTAAGCAAGAAAGAAGGCTCAATACCCTAAATCTACGGTGTCTATGCCACATCCTCGGCATTTCATGGAAAGATAAAGTGACTAATGTTGAGGTGTTGTCACGTGCTGGCCGTCAAAGCATGTATACACTGCTTAGACAGTGCAATTATGATGGCTTGGCCATGTCCGCCGCATGGAAGATGGTCGCATCCCGAAAGATATCTTCAACGGACAACTGGCAGATGGCAAAAGAACCGTTGGGTGACCGCAGCTGAGATAAAGATGTGTGCAAGAGAGACATGAGGGCACTGGACAAAAATCCAGCAACTTGGGAGAATGAAGCTGCCAATCGCACCAAGTGGAGATGCTATCTGCGGTGCCACCTCAGTTTGGGCGAAAAGAAGCTCACACAACAAGCAGAAGAGAGGAGAAAACATCGAAAGGAACACAAGGAAAATAAGCAGCTGAGGGCTGTCCCATAGTCAGTTATGACTGAAGGGGCTATTATTATTATACAGGAATTCAAGGGTGTAGGGCTAATCATCCTTGGTGGTGTCTTTAGCACTGTAAATGTCTATGTTTAAGCTCATGTGTTCCCAGGACCCAAATGGGAGCAAAGAATAGTAACACTGTATTCTACCACGCATGTCATAGGGGTGACAAAGAAGGGCTAGGCACAGGCTCAGCTACCTAATCTTGTATAAACTTTATTTTTTTTTCTTTTTAAACTTTAACAACATGAACTGTGAAACTGACGGCAAGAACCAGACACATGTCAGTGGAACAAGAGGTGAGAAGAAGATGCTGGCGCTGGATATGAAACACTACTGAGGAAGCCAGCTGATAGCATTACAAGGCAGTGCTGGTCCTGGTATCCCCAGGGTAAAAGAAGTACAGAGAGCATGAAAAATATATGGAGAAGGGAAATGGAGACAGACAAGAAATGGATAAAGAAGATATGAAAAGACCTTGAACAGATGGCAGACGACTGAAAGGCTTGGCATAAATCTGAAGTCCTTTGCTCCTCATGGAGCTAAACAGTAATAATGATGATGATGATGACTGAAATGGTGACAGTAGAATGATGACTGTAAATGGTGACAGAAGAATGATGACTGTAAATGGTGACAGAAGAATGATGACTGTAAATGGTGACAGAAGAATGCTGACCTGTAAATGGTGACAGAAGAACGATGACCTGTAAATGGTGACAGAAGAATGATGACTGTAAATGGTGACAGAAGAATGCTGACCTGTAAATGGTGACAGAAGAATGATGACCTGTAAATGGTGACAGAAGAACGATGACCTGTAAATGGTGACAGAAGAATGATGACCTGTAAATGGTGACAGAAGAATGATGACCTGTAAATGGTGACAGAAGAATGATGACCTGTAAATGGTGACAGAAGAATGATGACTGTAAATGGTGACAGAAGAGGAAGAAAACTCTATTAATAACCAAGACAGAAGATGGAGCAGTACTGCTGACATTTACATCCCAGAACTGAGTAAAATAAGACAGATGAGAAAACAGAACGTTGATCACATAATTTTTGTCCTTCAAATTTAGCTTGCTTTATATCTATACAGGTTAACACTTGTTAATGTTTATATTTGGATATTATGTTATTTAGAATAAACTATGTACACATTTATCTCTGATTATGTTTCATTTATCTCTTTTCTCTCCCTTTTAAAAAAAAATAAATAAATAAAAGTTTACTTTTGTCTGATTATATTTCCACAAATTAACGTCTGGTTCATGAAAAGGGAAAAAAAAAAAAAAAAACATTCCATTTTGGATCTTAATTAAACATATCTTATTACATATAAAACCATCTTTAAACTAGAAGAGCTAGAGACATTTCTGTAAGTAATATCCAGGCTATGTAATCATTATTATGAACGGCAAAAAATGTCTCGACCATAAGAGAGTCTAAACCAAATGGTTTGAACACCCAACATTCGTTTGGTCTGACGTGACCTTCTCCACTTGTTTTATTTCTCAAGTTTTATCACCATTTATATTCTTCACTACTATCCTCTATTCTCATTAGCAGATTCCTCTACTTTTCTTTTTAATTGACTTTTTGAAATCTAGTTTATTTCATTTTTTTTACCATTCGTCTCTTTGTTTTTTTCTGCTCACTTAGTTTTGATGGGTTTTTTAAATTCCCAGTTCTTAGTCTTTACACTTTATGCCTGGATGCAGCACCATTTTGCATCTAGCAATGCTATAGCACCAGTTGTTTTCGTATTTAATTTTAATGTTTTTTTTTTTCACTTAGTTCTCATTTTCTTTCCTTTCTGCTTCTGTTCATTTACCTAGACTGAGGCCTTGTGGCCGTAAAGTAGGTTGTTTATCTTTTGTCCTCCTTTCTTTAACTACGCTCTATTGTTTAACAAATATCCTGGGCAATTCTGTAAAAAATATACCTCAAGTATCCTGAGGTACAACACATTAATAAAAAAACAGAACACTTATGCTAATGTCATAGAAGACTTTAAAAAAGAATTGTGTTTTAAAGAACAACCATACAACAGAACTTATTATAATTCTGACCTTTAAACCTTGAATGTTGAACAAGGAATCAGGAATGCTTGTTAAATCATTGTACCTTAAATAGAAACAACATCACAGTAATTTAACTACGTGCAGCATTTTTTTTTTTTAAATTGCTGAGCTTTTTTTAAAAATCAGCTTTAGTTACTATTAACAACAAGTAAATTATCTAACAGATGACACCAACAAAGTTGTTTTACCTATGTATCACTAAACATCAGCATCATCACTTTCCTTTGCATTCTTTACAAAGAATCGAGCCACCATTGTAGCTGGTCCCATTGTAGGAAGCCTGCATCAAGCATTCACTTACTCTCATAGTTGTGGTTTCTGTGACAATTTGTTTGATATGATGCCAGCCATAAGCATGACCTTATATTAGTCACCTTGTATGATGTGATGCCAGCCATAAGCATGACCATATATTAGTCACCTTGTACGGCGTGATGCCAGCCATAAGCATGACCTTATATTAGTCACCTTGTATGATGTGATGCCAGCCATAAGCATGACCTTATATTAGTCACCTTGTATGGCGTGATGCCAGCCATAAGCATGACCTTATATTAGTCACCTTGTATGACGTGATGCCAGCCATAAGCATGACCTTATATTAGTCACCTTGTACGACGTGATGCCAGCCATAAGCATGACCTTATATTAGTCACCTTGTATGGCGTGATGCCAGCCATAAGCATGACCATATATTAGTCACCTTGTATGACGTGATGCCAGCCATAAGCATGACCTTATATTAGTCACCTTGTGATGTACGTCCCTTGTGATGCCAGCCATAAGCCATAAGCATGACCTTATATTAGTCACCTTGTACGGCGTGATGCCAGCCATAAGCATGACCTTATATTAGTCACCTTGTACGGCGTGATGCCAGCCATAAGCATGACCTTATATTAGTCACCTTGTACAACGTGATGCCAGCCATAAGCATGACCTTATATTAGTCACCTTGTACGGCGTGATGCCAGCCATAAGCATGACCTTATATTAGTCACCTTGTACGACGTGATGCCAGCCATAAGCATGACCTTATATTAGTCACCTTGTACGGCATGATGCCAGCCATAAGCCATAAGCATGACCTTATATTAGTCACCTTGTACGGCATGATGCCAGCCATAAGCCATAAGCATGACCTTATATTAGTCACCTTGTACGGCATGATGCCAGCCATAAGCCATAAGCATGACCTTATATTAGTCACCTTGTACGGCGTGATGCCAGCCATAAGCATGACCACGCCAGCCATAAGCATGACCTTATATTAGTCACCTTGTACGGCATGATGCCAGCCATAAGCATGACCTTATATTAGTTACCTTGTACGGCATGATGCCAGCCATAAGCATGACCTTATATTAGTCACCTTGTACGACATGATGCCAGCCATAAGCATGACCTTATATTAGTCACCTTGTATGACATGATGCCAGCCATAAGCATGACCTTATATTAGTCACCTTGTACGACGTGATGCCAGCCATAAGCCATAAGCATGACCTTATATTAGTCACCTTGTACAACGTGATGCCAGCCATAAGCATGACCTTATATTAGTCACCTTGTACGGCATGATGCCAGCCATAAGCATGACCTTATATTAGTCACCTTGTATGACGTGATGCCAGCCATAAGCATAACCTTATATTAGTCACCTTGTACGGCATGATGCCAGCCATAAGCATAACCTTATATTAGTCACCTTGTACGGCATGATGCCAGCCATAAGCATGACCTTATATTAGTCACCTTGTACGGCATGATGCCAGCCATAAGCATGACCTTATATTAGTCACCTTGTACGGCATGATGCCAGCCATAAGCATGACCTTATATTAGTCACCTTGTACGACGTGATGCCAGCCATAAGCATGACCTTATATTAGTCACCTTGTACGACGTGATGCCAGCCATAAGCATGACCTTATATTAGTCACCCTGTACGACATATTTGAGGGTTCAGTAGTCCTATTCTTTCTTTGTAAAACAGCAGGAAGTTAATTCAGATAGCAATGGTTAAAAACAACTGTCAACACATAAAAGATATGCAAGGCACAAAGATAGGAACAAATTTGTCTTTTAATGTATGGGTATCTGGTGATTTCCAGAGAGTATCACATACATATGTACTGGTGATTTCCTGAGAGTATCACATACATATGTACTGGCGATTTCCTGAGAGTATCACATATATATGTACTGGTGATTTCCAGAGAGTATCACATACATATGTACTGGTGATTTCCTGAGAGTATCACATACATATGTACTGGTGATTTCCTGAGAGTATCACATACATATGTACTGGTGATTTCCAGAGAGTATCACATACATATGTACTGGTGATTTCCAAACAGCAATTTAAATTTGCTATTAAAAATATATTAACCAGCTGTATGGCCAATTTATACCCCCATAAAGGATTTTGGGTCTTACATCAACACAGGCTGACATCAGCCAATGCAACACACTTGACTTAAGAATAAAACGTCAGCTTCCCACACCTTTTCATGGGAAAAGTGGCCCAAAAAGTATATATAAGGTTTTGGGGTTAGGGTTACTAGCTGGCTATGTGGTGGTAATCTACAAAATGGATAGAGACAAACTGAACATTTCCATTAATTTACTGGTTTCTCCAGGTAACTCACAGTACTGAGAATCCTGTCACTATTATTCATTTCATCATTATAACTGTCATTTTTGCTCCCTATGTAACATGCAGAAGTCACAAATGTGGAATTGATGACAAGAACCAGACAAGTGCCAGTGGAACAACAGTTGAGAAGAAGACGCTGGCGATGTATAGGACACACATTGAGGAAACCTATTGATAGCATTACAAGGCAGTCCTTGTCCTGGAATCCACAGGGAAAGAGAGGCAGAGGTAGACCAAAAAACACATGGTGAACTGGATACAGAGGTGAAAATGATGAGGAAAACATGGAAAGAACTTGTGCGGAAGACTTGGCATGTGTTTTTTGAAGGCCTATGCTCCTCAGGGAGCTAATTGGTATTGACTGATTGATTGATGTAACATGCTGCAGCTGCACCAAGCATTCACATGCTCTAGCAGCAATAGTTTCTGTTGTAATTTGTTTAACATGATAAAGCTGCCAGCCTCATGCACACCCTCATATTAGTAGACTTGTATATATTCTTCTTCTACTTCATTGTTCATAAATATTATTCATTTACAATCAACCACAATCATAAACAATCTCCATTTACAATCAACCACAATCATAAACAATCTCCATTTACAATCAACCATAATCATAAACAATCTCCATTTACAATCAATCATAAACAATCTCCATTTACAATCAACCATAATCATAAACAATCTCCATTTACAATCAACCATAATCATAAACAATCTCCATTTACAATCAACCACAATCATAAACAATCTCCACTTACAATCAACCATAATCATAAACAATCTCCATTTACAATCAACCACAATCATAAACAATCTCCACTTACAATCAACCATAATCATAAACAATCTCCATTTACAATCAACCACAATCATAAACAATCTCCATTTGCTCCCTACACTTCTATGCCATGCCACTCGTTGCACAAGCTGCAGCTGTAACTCCCCCTAATTCTCTGTTGTTTTCATTCTTTGGCCCCAGAAGAAGGCCTTCAGGCAAATTTCTTTGTTCTAGTAAGATGCATTACCCATTAATATTTCCCCATCACAACTCACCCTAAACTAAGGCACTGTAAAAAATGAAGTCTGTCAATATCATATGGTAGTTTATTCAGGTGATTGTGGTCTAGGTACACCTTCATCAACTGGGGAAGCTCCAATAAGGAATCTGCACAAAATTATAATGAATAAAGATTTAGACTGTTCCGATTATTTTTCTAAATGGCATGATGTTATAATTCAGCAACTTGGAGAGTTCCAATAAGGAACTTGCTAAAAGCATATTCAGTGAGGACTGTGTAGATCAGTGGTTCTCAACATGTGCCATATGGCCCTACAGGGGGCCATGCCACATTTCTAGGGGGACACAGCAAGAAGTGGCGTACTAAGGGGGGTGCGATCCGCCCAGGGTGACATCCAGGAAGGGGGTGCCAGCGGACACTTTTATGATAGTACTTACTGTTAAAAATATACTTGCAAGTGCTTTTCTTTAAGGCAGGAGGGTGCCACAGGTAGGATCCACCCCGGGTGCCAAATATTTTAGGGACACCTCTGACAGCAAGTACCTTTTTTCCAGCTAACAGCGACTATGAGGGGGGGGGGGGGGGAAGCCACAGAGGTAAATGAGGCTCAGAATGGAGCCATGAGCAAAAAAATGTTGAGAACCTTTCGTGTAAATTGTTTAACTCTTTGACTCCAGACCAACGCTCTGAGCATTGCAAAATTCAACGCGCCGTGCCAGCGCAACGCTCAGAGCGTTGTTTTTAGTTTATCACGAATAAACCCCAAAAATCGTCCGTTTAATGCAGTTCATAAATTTAAAACTCGTAGAATGACTTCCGCTACTATTTAAACAACTAATTTGACTGTAGTTAAGCAGCACATGTGCGTGTCTTGATATTATTATCACAATGTGTATGACGATTCGCGTGTTTGCGTTTTTCGTTGTTATTGCTATAGAAATATGTCACGCATTATATTTACATTTTCTATGTCTCCTAAGCAAATAATTGTGTCAAACTACTTTGAAACATTGCTGACATTGAAGATGATTGTATGGTAGTCACAGTTTGTTGTCAAAATACGGAAACGGTGCAGAAAAGCTAGACACATTAGATTTAGTTGATGAGTAGGCATAGTCATATTCTGGCCGATCAAAAAGCAACAAAACTAGACCTACCATAACATCTAATCACTAGTCCTAGGTAGAAGATGAAGCTAGGGATACTATTAAAACATTAAACAAGTGTAAAAAAGGGTTTATATGACGTTATTCTTCTTTATTTGTTTGAAAATTATGTAATGCACGATTGCATAATTTATTTTTTCTTACAAGGGACCACAGTAAAAACTGGTGTTAATAACACTAAATGTACTAATTGTGGCCATAACCAATTTTTTTTTACTTTGTATATGGATTACCTTGATGTTTGAAGACTAAAAAGAAAGTTTTATTGTCTACAACAGTAATTTGTCTTTGGTAAGATTGTATTCTACAGTAAACTTTTTAGTGTTTTTCAATTTTACATGCAAAATGTTTTAAGTATATCGAACACACTTGTGTTAATACTACCAAAGACGTTATATATTACAATTCTCTATCCATTTCCCTACAGTTTGGTATATAATAAGTACATGTTAACAAAACAAGATTAACATAAAATTTACACTAAAAGACAGTACACTTCACCGTTTAGAATTCTTCAAAAAATAATTATGGTACAGGGTGGAAAATAATTATGGAGTCAAAGAGTTAAGAGTATGTTTTTTAT
Organism: Oreohelix idahoensis; assembly: GCA_024509875.1. Taxonomy (NCBI): domain Eukaryota; kingdom Metazoa; phylum Mollusca; class Gastropoda; order Stylommatophora; family Oreohelicidae; genus Oreohelix; species Oreohelix idahoensis. The sequence goes on from JAMPIV010009915.1 coordinate 344,765, forward strand.
ATGGCATTGAGCTTCTATGCTTCAACAAACTATGCCATGTCTTCCTGTCCTGTGCCATTAGCTCAAGGTCTTTCCGTGCATTCTTCATCTCCTTCATGTCTGTCACCAGTTCTCTTCTCCGTGTACTATTTGGTTTTCCTCTACCTCTCTTACCCTGTGGATTCAAGGACTGCCTGGTAACACTATCAAACAGGTTTCCTCAATGTGTGTTTTATCCATCTACTGCATCTTCTTCTCGTCTCTTATTCCACTGGTGCTTGTCTGGTTATTGTCCTCAGTTCCAGGTTAGTGACCTTGTCATATCACTTCAATTATTCTATTCTACACAAGCACCCACTTATTAAAGTATGTAACATAATCACAATCAGATATAAATGTTTTTTTTTAGGTAAAAATTTTAATTATTTTAAATGCCTCAAACTGATATTCTAAGTAAAAGTCCATGATCAGTATTTTCTTTCAATTTGTACCCCTTGGAAAGTCAAGGGTTAAAATAAAAAAACTACATACCACTGCAAGAAGAATATGAACTAAATAATTTTCAAATCGGGAAAACAGTAAGCGGACAGTTTCTTAATAACGAAATACATAAAAGGGAAAAAAACTATCATATGCAACCACTTAAGAATGTTATTTAACACTCAGAAAATGTGATCACAGAAATATGAATTACCTGGGAATGTTAAAAGCCGGTTGTTCCTGAGATCAATACAAGCAAGTCGGTGTAGAGATGCAAAAAATGCCTGCACAAACAGAAAGTCACACAGAAACAATTAAGTAGTGGTAATGTCAAAAAGAGTTACTGGGAATGCAAACTGGTATATTATGGATCACTTTTTAAAATTACATAAAGAAAATATGTCTTTTACTTTTGTTTTTAGCACAAGTAAGACTGTGAGTCCCACAATAATAATAATAATAATAGCCCCTTCAGTCATAACTGACTATGGGAATGCGCCCCTGAGGTGACAGCCCTCAGCTGCTTATTTTCCTGGTGCTCCTTTCGACGTTTTCTCCTCACCTCTGCTTCTTGTGTGAGCCTCTCTTCGCCCATTCTGAGGTGGCGCCGTAAATAGCATCGCCACTTAGTGCGATCGGCAGCTTCATCCTCCCATGTTGCTGGATCCATGTCCAGTGCCCTCATATCTCTCTTGCACACATCTTTGAACCTCAGCTGTGGTCGCCCAACTGTTCTCTTGCCATCTGCTAATTGTCCGTAGAAGATATCTTTTGGGATGCGACCATCTTCCATGCGGCGAACATGGCCAAGCCAGCGAAGTCTGCGCTGTCTAAGAAGCGTATACATACTTTGAAGGCCAGCACGTGACAACACCTCGACATTTGTCACTTTATCTTTCCACGAGATGCCGAGGATGCGGCGTAGCCACCGCAAATGGAAGGTATTGAGCCTTCTTTCTTGCTTAGCATAGGTCGTCCAGGTCTCGCTGCCATATAGGAGTGTGCTGGTGACGCAGGCATTATATACCGCAGCTTTGGTCTTCATTGTGAGTTTAGAGTTTCCCCAAACACACGATGTGAGGCGGGCAAAGGTAGCTGCAGCTTTGCCAATGCGGCTGTCGATTTCTGTATCCAGTGAGAGTTTGTCATTGATGGTAGACCCTAGGTATGTGAAGTGGTGCACCACTGCCAATTCATAGTTATCGATAGTGATAACTGGTGCAGCACCCATATCCTGACTCAGCACATTCGTTTTCTTTAGACTTATTGTGAGGCCAAAGTCCTTGCATGCTTTAGTGAAGCGATTCATCAAGCTCTGAAGCTCCTGTTGGCTTTGAGTGACGACTGCAGCATCATCAGCGAACACAAGTCTCTTATAGTGACCCTTCTGATTTTTGTTTTTGCCTTCAGCCTTGAAAGATTAAACAGACGGCCATCTGACCTAGTGTGAAGGCATATTCCTTCAGTTGCATCTCTGAATGCATGTCCCACAAAACTATTGAATTATAATGATAAATGTTTAACTTTTTTTGTGTGCTCATGCTTTGTGGTACTAGGGATGTATGTGAGAATAAACCAGTGGTTTATGGCATACCTGTCAAGTTGTACGTTTTTGCTGTACAATGCATGTTTTTTTTTTATACTTTTAGCAGTGTATGCCCGTACAACGGCCATTGTACAGATTTTCTCAGAACAAAAATCAGAAAAAATATGCTAATTTAAAAAAAAAAAAATTTTTTTTAATCTAACAATATTTTCTAACCTACGTTTTTTAAACCATTTTTTTTTTAAATCCCGGGATTTCTCTGCGTCTGTATTTAAAACGAGGTCTCTTCCAGCAACCAATCAAATCCTTTTATACAATTCGGTAGTAAGTTTGAAAATTTTGGGCTCTCAGCGTGATAAGACGTATTTTTAAAGTTACATGTTATCAACAACGCTTGCGACCATGCCTAGACGCCATTAAAAAAAAAACTAAGCATTTGATAGTGTGCTTATAACTTAGTAAAATATTACTGTTGTTTTGCTTTGTTGCATTTTTTATCGCTCTCTTAATCTTTCCAGTTATATCTTGCCCTTTCATATATTTCCGATAAATTAATGTCCGATAATATAATATTTTGTGTACATAACTAGAAAAAAAAATTTGTTTGCATAGGCCTAAACTTTCCTGTTTCTAGAGTCAATCCGGCTAAAATAAGGGACAGTGGATCGTGTTCTTAAATGTCATACACATAAGCCGCCGATGTTAATAGGGTTAGGATTACGGTTAGGTTTAGAATTTCTAAACCTAACCCTTATCCATTTTTACTGTGTTTCTGAATTCTTTTTTAAGGCTGTATCAAACAATTGTCCTTCATTTCAACCGTAAATCCATACAGCACTTTATATCTGCGGTCGAGATTCGTTGCTTTATTTTTTTATTTTCGATAAAATGGAGATCTATTTCCACTGGTGTACGAACTTTTAATAATAATTTTGTAAATTTGTGTTAGGTTTTCTCCCCTCCTACGATCATTAGACCTATTTGAAAGAATTCATCCATCAAATAATGGCTGAGCCTAATTCAAAGAAATGAAATCTCATAGATAAGGTCAGAGGTCATGGTAGTAGCCACAGTATGTTATGCAAGGAATGAATTCCTTAATTTAAAAACTAGCATAATAAATACCAATAAATATCATTTTTTTTTCACTGAAATAATAGTAGGGCTGTGCATTCTCAGAGCACATCAATTTACAACCACTACGATATTTTTGCTTTTAAACATGGCCGTGTTTTATCTTCATTTTTATTACATTATTATATATAGGACCTTTGTATATCATCACCACAGTTATAGCTATAATCTGACATCTGTTATAAAGTTATTGATTTTCTGGTGCATTTTACAAAACTAACACAAACATCACCATGTTATGAATGCTGTGATAACTTTAAGGGATATAAAACACATTTTAAATTATTTTCACTCACAGCATTTCTAATACACATAAAGAACAGCATGAGACTTTATTAGGATGTTTTATATTGAACTATTTTGAATGTTAATTAATTCCTATATGTCATTTGTCGTTTTAAAACCGTGTTGTGTATAATATATAAATATATTTTTTGCGCAAGGTTTTTTTGGTGTTTGTACTGGTTTTTATTGGTCCGACGTGGAGGTTTTCGTCTCAGGAGGTTGACAGGTATGTTATAGTATTACATCTATGTGTGAAAATACAGCAGCATAAGTGTTGAAAGGAATATTATATCTGCGTACTTGAACATACTGATGCCTTTTAATATTGCTGACAGATAGCAAAAGAGAAAATGTTGTGTTAACATGCTGAACGTTCTAGCAGGAATTACTCAAATTTACCACATATTAAGAAAATGTGAACTCTATATTGTTTTTTCACCCGTGTGTTACCGGGGCCCGAAAGGGGAGCAAAGAATAGTAACACTGTTCCTTGCCAAGCATGTCATAGACAGCGACTAAGGAGGGTTGGGCATGGGGCCGGTTACCCCATCCTGTAAAAAATTTAAACCACAAAAAACTTTAACAAACATGGACAAGTCAATTAAAGAAAATAAAACACAGCCATCCAAGACAGGGGAAGGTCATCTAAAAGGGAGGCGTATGATGCAACACAGAGAAAGCCGAAAGGAGTCTGTGTTACTGACTAACCTTCTTTCTTCTAGGAGAACTTCCAGATTTGGCACCTGGAATGTTCGAACATTAAACGAACAAGGGAAAGTGGCACAAGTAGCAGCAGAGATGAGGGAATATAAAATCGAGGTTCTGGGACTGTGTGAAACAAAGTGGAAGGGGGTAGACAGGAAGAAACTCATCACAGGTGAATTGGTGCTGTCCTCAGGACATGAAGACGAAAGTTCACACCACAGTGAAGGGGTAGCTCTCATGTTATCTAAAGAAGCACAGAAAGCACTCATTGAATGGGAAGCCGTTGGATCCAGAATAATAACAGCTACTTTTAAAACAGCTAAAAAGAAAATAAATGTAAATGTTATCCAATGTTATGCACCAACTAATGACAAAGAAGAGTCTGTGAAAGAAGCATTTTATACTAGACTACAGGAAATTATGGAAAAAGTAAAAAGAAGAGACATCACAATTTTGATGGGTGACATGAATGCAATAATAGGTACAGTTAACACCAGCTTTGAAGAAGTCATGGGAAAACAGGGGCTAGGAATAATGAATGAAAATGGGGAACTATTCTCAAACTTCTGTGCTTCAAATCAACTGGCTATAGGAGGAAGCATGTTTCCACATAAGAGAATACACAAGGCAACATGGATATCACCAGACCATAGAACAGAAAATCAGATTGATCATATATGCATAAACAAGAAGTTTAGATCATCATTGCAGGATGTAAAGGTATATAGAGGAGCAGATGTGGCATCAGATCACCACCTTCTGATAGCCAAAGTAAAAATGAAACTCAAGAGATATGCAACAATGCAAAATTATAGACAACAATTTAATGTAGGACATCTAAGAAATCAAGAAACAAGAGACAAATTTGCGATCACAATATCCAACAAATTCCAAGTGCTCCAACAGCTGGAAGACGTAGAGAATACAGAAGACTAATGGCAGCAAATCAAAACGGTATGGAATGAGACATGTGAAGAAACACTGGGGAAAAGGGAACGACAACAAAAAGCATGGATAACAACAGAAACCATCAATAAGACAAAAGACAGAAAAAACAAGAAAGCACATTTAAACACAAGCAAAACCAGAAGTTCCAAAGCCAAGGCTCAAGAAGTGTACACAGAAGCAAACAAAGAAGTTAAAAGAAGTATCAAAAGAGACAAGAGGAAGTATATTGAGGAGTTGGCAAGAGAGGCAGAAGATGCCGCAGCCAAAGGAAATATGAGAGAACTGTATAACAGCACAAAGAAGCTGACAGGGAAATACAAGCAAACAAGTTGCTTCATAAAAGACAAGAATGGAAAACTGCTCAGCAATATACAAGAGCAAATGAAGAGGTGGACAGAATATTTTGAGGACCTTCTCAATAGACCAGCTCCACAAAACCCCTCGGACATCCAGCCAGCAGAAGAAGAGCTACAAATTAATGGTGAAAGACCAACGAAGGAAGAAATAAAGAAAGCCATAAAGCTTCTAAGAGATGGAAAAGCGTCTGGACCTGACGGCATTCTAGCAGAAGCCATCAAAGCAGATATCGACACGGCTACAGAGATGTTATATAAATAAGTGGTAAAGTCTGGGAAAAGGAAGAGATACCAGCAGAATGGAAGGAAGGATATCTGATTAAGTTGCCTAAGAAAGGAAATTTACAAGAGTGCACAAATTATAGAGGAATAATGTTACTATCAGTGCCAGGAAAAGTATTAAATAGGATTATCCTTGAGAGATTAAAAGAGTCCATAGACAAGAAACTAAGTGATGAATAAGCAGGTTTTCGACAAAACAGATCTTGTACAGACCAGATTGCCACTTTGAGAATAATAGTTGAACAAAGTCTGGAATGGAATTCACCATTATACATCGGATTTGTGGACTACGAAAAGGCATTTGACAGTGTAGACAGAGAATCACTTTGGAAATTGATGAGGCATTATGGAGTTCCCCTGAAGATCATTAATTTAATAAAGAAAACATATGAAGACATGACATGCAGAGTTCTTCATGAAGGACAGCTTACAGAACCATTTGGGATAAGAACAGGAGTACGACAGGGATGCCTCTTGTCTCCATTTCTTTTCTTATTAGCAATAGACTGGGTTATGAAAACATCAACAACACACAACAGAAATGGAATCCAGTGGACTCTGACTAAGCAGTTGGATGATCTGGATTTTGCTGATGACTTGGCTCTTCTGTCCCATAACCGTAATAAGATGCAGGACAAATTGAAAACACTCGATGAGAGGTCACAGCAATTGGGTCTGAAAATACACAGGGAAAAGACAAAGATAATGAGAATAAATGCAGGTAATAAATACAGGGTTGAACTTGAAGAAGCACCAATACAAGATGTAGAATCGTACACATATCTTGGCAGCAATATAGACAAAGTTGGAGGGACAGACAGTGATATCAAAATAAGAATACAAAAAGCAAGAGGAGCTTTCATTGCATTGGGAAATATATGGAGATCAAGAGAAATCGGATCCAACATGAAAATAAGAATCTTCAACTCAAATGTGAAGTCAGTCCTATTGTATGGCTCTGAGACATGGAGAACAACAAAGACAACAACCAAAAAGCTACAGACTTTCATAAATGGGTGCTTGCGTAAATAGAGGGATTAAAATGGTATGACAAGGTTACCAACGTGGAACTGATGACAAGAACTACACAAGTGCCAGTGGAACAAGAGATGAGAAGAAGACGATGGCGATGGATAGGACACACACTGAGGAAACCTGTTGATAACATTACAAGGCAGTCCTTGTTCTGGAACCCCCAGGGCAAGAGAGGCAGAGGTAGAGGTAGACCAAGAAGCACATGGAGAAGAGAGCTGGAAACAGAGATGAAAATGATAAGGAGAACGTGGAAGGAACTTGAGATGATGGCACGTGACAGGAGGACTTGGCATGTGTTTGTTGAAGGCCTATGCTCCTTTGGGAGTGGAGGGTTATGAATGAATGAATGAATATAGTTTTTAGGGCATCTCTGAAGAGACAATAGATTAATAGAACCATTGCTCCCACCAAACATCAATAGAAGCATCTAAGATGTGGATGTGCATGAGGGAGGCTTGCAACATTATGTAAAGCAAACTGCTATAGAAATCATCCTCACAAGAGCCATATACAATATTTCACCACAGGTTTCCTGCTTAGGGGGAATTTTAATGGTTGCTTCACACTCATTGATGGGTGATGAATGGACATGAATTCAACTATTTAGAAAAACATTTTCCGTTTTTGTTTAGTAGGACAGTGTGTCAGGAAAAAACACAGAGAGGTTTTGAGCTATAACGACTGAGGTGATAAACAGAGGGATGAATAAAAGAATGAACAAACTTTATTTTAAAAGTGTTAAGAATTGCACACTTAGGCTTGTCTAATGTTTCAGAGTATGTTGTGTCTTATCTGAAATTTGGGAATGTGAGAGAATATTCTTTTACTAACTGGAATGTTTGAGAGCATGTTGTGTCGTAAACTGACACTGACAAGGCCTCTCATCAGTGTCACATGTTCTGGCAGGTAAGTGAGACAGTTGTAGGATACATCCAAGCTGTGAGCATCCATGTGGTGGAAGCCAAGTCGGTGCGGTAATTCTTCAAGGCGCAGGTGACTGAAAAAAAAAAAGAAATACACACAATAACTACAACTATGCATTAAAAACTAAGTATATTTAAAGATAGTGATTTACTGTGAATAAATATTACACATGGTTTATACTACCATATGGAAGAGATTCATGGACAATCAATAAAAATAAAGAAACAGAGTTATGCGTTGACAGCTGAGTGTTAAGAATCCCAAGTGTAGCAAAAAACCTGATGACTCCTAAAAAAAAGGAAAAATGTGCAAAGGAAAATATTGTGAGGATTTGGTCTACTTTCTCTGGGCATGTTTTTAGAAAAGGAAATTTACTGCACATTATGGTAACATGCAAAATTAATGACAAAGAACTAAAGAACAATAATGAGAGAAAGTGAAGATTTTCTTGTGGTGTGGCACAGGACAGAGGCAAACAACAGAACAAATAGTGGACAACGGGGGCTGTTTATTTTTTTTTTTTAGTTTAGAAGTTTTGCCTCATTTTGTTTAGGAGCGCCCCATTCAACCTAAACACTAATTCCATCGGTTATATTAAGGTGTATGTCTAAATATATAAAATAGACCATTAGAGGTCCGTATTCTGGTGTCACTGTTGTGATATTAATATCGCTATAACAATACAATATCAAATCAAAGCTCAGCAAAAACAGCTTCATACCAGGGACCAGAAGCAGTTCTTCTTTGATCCTTAGCCGCCGACCGTCAAAGCAGTCAGTGGCCATCACGCCTAGTGGCGTCTTGTAGGGCAACAACAAATTGATTCCACTTTGCTCGGTCGGTGGCCATCCTTCGTACAGTGCCCCAACTCTGGTTCATTCTTTGCATCTCAGCCTCCACAGTCCTCCGCCAGGTTGTTTTTGGTCAGCCTCTCTTTCGTTTTCCTTCAGGGGTCCAAAGCATAGCTGTTCTTGTGATGGCATCGGGGTCTCTTCTGAGGACATGACCAACCCGGTTTCAGCGTCTGCCAGCTATGATGGTGTGCATGTCCTCTTGCTTGCTACGAGTAAGCAGATCTTGGTTAGTGATGGTATTCGGCCAAAAGATTCGGTGAATTTTTCTTAGGCATGTTGTGTGAAAAGAGGACAATTTCGACATTTCCTTCTCTGTAACTCTCCAGCATTCCGCACCATAGAGAAGCACAGAAAGCACACAGCTCTGATATAATCTTAATTTTGTGCTTGTGCTGTATTGGGAGGACTTCCAGATGTTGTTTAGGCTAAAGAAGGCTGTTCTTGCCTTATTCATTCTGATGTTGATGTCTTTGCCTGCCCCGCCGTCTGGTGTTACTATGCTTCCTAGGTATGTGAAGGTATCTGTCTGTACCAATTGCTTATTCCTTAGTGATATGGGCTCAGGGTTGCTCACATTGAGCGTCATGACCTCAGACTTCTTTAAATTGATGTTCAAGCCCACCTGCTGGCTAAACTTATTAAGTCTATCCGTTTTTTCCTGGATGTGTTGATGTGAATGTGCTAGTAGTGCAATGTCATCTGCATATTCCAGATCTTCCAATGTAGAAAATGTTGTCCATCTTATTCCTCTTGGACTGCCCTCTGTTGTCTGGCGCATCACCCAGTCTATGACTGTTAAAAGTAGAGTGGTTGATAAGGGGCATCCCTGTCGTACTCCTGTCTTCACCTCAAAGGTTAGGTTGCTCTGCCCAACACTGCACATAAAGTTTGCATAGAGGCTTTTTATGATTGACACTATGCAGCTTGGAATTCCATAAGCCCTCAGTATTTTCCATAAACTGTCCCTATGTATGCTGTCAAAAGCCTTTTCAAAATCAACGAAATTAATGTAAAGCTGTCTTTGCCATTCTGAGCACTGCTCTATAATGTTCCTGAGAGTGAATATATGATCTACACATCTCCTGTTCTTTCTAAATCCTGCTTGTTCTTTCCTCAGTTTGTGATCTACTGCCTTTGAAATTCTCTGTATAATTATCCTGCCTAGTATTTTGCTGGGAACTGAGAGAAGAGTGGGGCAAAGTCTACAGACAGGGGGTATGATGTGCTGGTGTTGTGGGTAGTGGGTTTCCCCCCTTGCTTCACCCTAGGCCTAGTGAATTCTGTTCATGAAAGGAGCGATCATTGCGGTGTTAGTCTCTTGGCCTAGCAAAACCTCTCATACCCCAAGATCGTTGTGCGTGGTGAAGAACCACACCCTCCTCGAGGTAGTCCTGGTAACCGAGGGTGCGAATCCTCAGGCTAAACACAACGGATCTAGAGGAGCAAACCTCGATAATAAAACCGGTGCACTACACCGTACATGCCCTCTGTGGGTGGGAAGGAGCCAGATGGATACTGAACAAGTCTTGGGAGTGGGAACGAGTGTGGACTGCTCCCTGAAGATCGGAACCCATCGTACAGGCACAGAGACTCAGGACGTGACGATCCTATTGCCTTCAACTCTTGGTCACATGCCTAGAGCCTCGGAGAACTCGGCGTAACCAGCAGGCAATTTGGTGGCGGGGAAAGAGCACTGTGAGCCCTACCTTGGCTACGTATCACAAGGAGACGCAGAAACACCCCCTTTATCTCCCCCAGAGCTGGCACAGTACACTTCTGGCTTCTACCCGGGGCGTTAGGAAATCCACAGGCACCCCAGCATCACAATGCCAAGAAGATGACAAAGTTGGAATTTACTAACTCAAACCAGGCAGAGCAAGTCCTCCAACAGATGCGGCCGATGCTGGGCCCACTGGCGCATGGACATGTCCCGATCCCCATCGAGACTTGCCCGGGGAGCCCACCCCGGCTCAAAAAAGTAGAGAAGGCCACTCTCCAAACCTCCGATGTCTTGCGGGCAGTGTTAGGATGTGCAAGAACATGGACAGGAAGACTCCACAACTTCCCCACTGAAGACACGCCCACGGCGACCGTTGCCTCAATTGGCTGTATGTGGTGTACCCGGAAACGGGGCCTCCCAGTACTGAGACACAGTTAATTCCCCGATGTCACTTATCGGTGCAGAGTTGAGAGAGATGGCTGAGCATCACAATCCCCCCTGTGTTGCAGCATGATGAGAACCCAGAATTGCACACTGAGCTTGGGGGGATCACTTGGGCACCAGACTTAATACTGGCTCTTGACTGGATGGCCGCATGCAGGAGATTTCTACAATGGGGGGTTGGCAGGTGGTGGGTATCTGGAAGTGGCTGTGTGCAGGACGTGAGGATTTCTTGGGTGAGCCCAGAACCAGAGCACAGCATTGTGCAAGCTCTGCATAGTTGGAGAGCCCCCTGGATGACGGGGAATGCACAGTGTGCTACCCCACCTGTCCCCAACTGCTAACTTAGAACCAGAAGTGGGGTCCGCTGTATGCGTGCCAGGCCAGGATAAAATGCCTGGGAAAGAGACTGGAGCTCAGAACTCCCTAACTCAAAGTTGCAGGATGGCAGGAAAGACAGGGCTATTTTGAAGATAATGCAACCATATTTTCACCATACGAGCTCGGACGCCGCCTCGGTAAACAAGGTCCGCGCAGAGCAGTGACACCCCCAGGCTGCTTGCGAATAGTCTACTACTGGGAACATAAACAGATTAGGGATGAGCCCACTCTCCCGTTGAACAGGTGCTAAAGTCATAGATACTGGGCCAGAAGGCGCACCGGAAACCACAGTATCACGCAACTCCTTTTTTTTTTTTTCTATGGAGAGTACACCGTCAAATAAATCTCGTACTGGTGCTCGCCCTGTGGAGCTCCACCAGGCAGGTGCAGTGCCGGGCTCTGAGCCTCGACAGAGCCCACCCTCAGCTACTGGAGGACCCTCTAGACCGTCTTGTGGAGTCAGCAGACGGCGGAGGAGAACTACTGACCAAAACAAAACAGAAAAAGAGAAACCCAGAGTGCCACTTGTCATGATGCACTGGAATGCAGAGGGAGTGAACAGCAAGCAGGCTGGATACAGCAAAAAGACAGAGCTGGAAAACATCTTGTATGAGAAGCAAGTCAGTGTTTGCTGTATCCAAGAGACTCACTTGAAAGCAGATCAAACCTTTAAAATAAGGGGATATCAATGCTTCAGATCCGACAGAAAAGATAGACGAAATGGAGGAGTACTTACTCTTGTAAGGAATAACATTCCTGCACACGAAAGGAAAACCTTCATGGATGGAGCAGAATATCAGCTGTTGCAGATAAAGGTAGACAAGATGGAAATAGAACTCCTGAACTATTACTGTCCGAACAACAAACCCCTGAGTCTCAGCTCTATACAGGTACCAGCCACCAACTTTATAGCAGTTGGAGACTTTAATAGCCACTCCCAGAGCTGGGGCTATAACCATCTGGATCACAGAGGGGAAGAGGTTGAAACTTGGCAAGATGATCACTCCCTAATCCTAGTCAATAATGCCACAGATACTCCTACCTTCTACTCCAGAGGATGGCACACAACTTCAACACCAGATCTTGCCTTCTCCACACCAGATATAGCTGGATCTATTAGTAGAGAAGTAGGAGACCAACTAGGGGGAAGCGACCATCGCCCAATCTTTCTTACTGTCCAGAGTGCAACTCTCAGTACAGGCCCAGCCATTACAAGATGGAACTACAAAAAAGCCAACTGGGGTTTATTCAGGCATCAGGTGAACACGCTGCTGTCTACCCTCAAGGTACAGAACAGAGACATTAATGAAGTGGTAAAAGACTTCAACAGATGCATACTACAAGCTGCAAAAGAAACCATTCCCAAAGGATGCCGGCGTAACTACATACCATACTGGTCCAGCACACTCCAAGAACGTCAGGAAGCTATGGACAGGGCTAGAAAGGACGCAGAGTCTCAGCCTTCACTTGAAACTCACAACAAATGGAAAAAGGCTGTAGCAGAGTTTCAGAGAACAAAGCTAAAAGAAAAACGGAAAAGCTGGAGAACTAAAACGGCATCGCTGAACCTTGAGAAAGACGGCAGGAAACTTTGGAGATTAGTCAAGTCTCTAAATGAAGAGCGTTCCTCACCTAGGCAGACTATCACATTGGATGAAGGTGGCAAACTTTTCAGAGGAAAACAAGCTGCAGACTTGTTTGCTAGAAGATACAGTTCAGAAAGCAACTTACCCATTAACATAGATCATTAGAGAGAGATAAGAAAAGAAATACTGGCAACCATGGGACAGACAGATACTCCTGCCCCAATGAGGGAACCCATCACACTAGGAGAACTACAGAAGGCTATTTCCAAGCTTAAGTTTCAAAAGTCACCCGGCCCAGACAAAATCAGCAACGAAATGCTAGTAAATCTGAGCTCAGCAGCAAAGACAAAACTGCTTGAGATATTCAACCACAGCTGGTTGAAAGGAACGGTACCCCAAGTATGGAGAGAAGCCATCACAATACCCATACTAAAGAAAGGGAAATGTAAGACCGAGGCTGCAAGTTACCGGCCAATCAGTCTCACAAGCTGTGTTGGGAAGACTATGGAGCGAATAGTCAACCACAGATTGAAATGGTATTTAGAGTCTGAGCAGATCCTGGTGCCGGAACAAGCTGGATTTAGAGAATGCTACAGTATAGAAGACCAAGTTACTTACTTGTCTCAAGCAATAGAAGATGCCTTCCAGGAGAAGAAAAAGGTCCTAACGATCTGGGTCGACTTCAAGCAGGCCTTTGACAAGGTGTGGAAAGATGGCCTCATTGCAAAACTTAGGAGAAGTGGAATCCAAGGCAACATGATGAAATGGATCCAGTCATACTTGCATAACAGGAGAACTAGAGTACGGTCTGCAGAGCAGAAAAGTGTTGCTCCATCAGGGGGTACCTCAAGGAGGAGTAATTTCCCCAACACTCTTCCTTGTTTACATCAATGACCTGGTGAAAGATCTCCCTGCAGGAGTTAAAGCTGCCTTATATGCAGATGACCTAGTACTCTGGTGCGCTGATGAAAATGTCACCACAGCAAATTATAGAATGCAGCGGGCAGCAGACATGCTAGTGTCATGGGCAGAGAAATGGCTTATCACAATAAACACAGACAAAACCTCCACAACACTGTTCTCCCTCGCCCCCAAGGACAAATCAGCTAACATACACCTAGGGACAACCGTGATCAAGGAAGAAAGCTACCCCACCTATCTTGGGGTGACATTTGACCAAAGGCTTACATGGAATAAGCATATTGAAAACGCAGAAGGAAAGGCCCGAAGACGACTAGGCATACTCAGAAAATTAGCAGGTACCAACTGGGGAGCAAATGAACGAAATCTAAAGAAGATTTATAATGGAGTAATAAGACCACACTTAGAGTTTAGCTCAGCAGCATGGTCATCAGCTGCTAACTCAATCTGCAGTCTTTGGACAAGGTGCAAAATCAAGCTCTCAGGCTCATTACAGGAGCCATGAAAACTACACCAATAACAGAGATGCAGAAGGTTGCTGGATTACAGACATTGTCCCATAGAAGAGACACAAAAACCATGATCCAGATGGAAAAGTACAACAGTATGCCAATGCACCCAATGAAGGCAAGACTAGATGATCTGGCATTGGGACGTCTAAAGCGTAGCAGCTTTGTGCATCGGGGGAAAAGACTTATAAGACAGCATCAAGAAGACCTATCCATGAAGACAACACCACTGAAGCCCACCCTATACCCTGTACCATGGGAGCAGGCCAGCAGTGCCCTCCAAATTAATACATCAGTCAGTGGTCTCACAAGTGGATGTGAGTATAATGATCTGCAAAAACGAACTGCTACATTGAGTATGATCCAAGAAAGCTATCCCGATCAATCATGGATACATGCCTATACAGATGGATCAGCAACTAATGCTGTTAGGAATGGAGGTGCCGGTATCTTTATCTCATATCCTGACAACCACTATGAGACTAGGCACATTCCCACTGGTAAATTCTGTTCCAACTATACAGCTGAGGTTCAAGCTCTAGAGCAAGCTGCAAATATGATTTATAACACCAACTCTGACTGCCACCAGGTAGTCATCCTCACAGATGCACTGTCTGTCCTGCAAGCTCTCAAGGGTGGTAAACTCCCGCATCTGAGAAATGAACTAAACAAGGTAGCTGCCAAAAAGAGAACCATACTTCAGTGGGTACCATCTCATTGTGGTGTACCCGGAAATGAAAAGGCAGATAAACTTGCAAAAAAAGGGAGGAGAATGTGAACAAGAAGATAATGAAGTCACATACTTTGAGAAAAAGAGAGCTATCCAGACTATCAGAAGAGAACAGAACCAACCCAAAGACGACTATCACACTCTCGACCGGCAGGGACAGATAACTATTTTTCGACTCAGGACAGGGCATAACAAACTGAATAAACACATGCACAAGCTACGATTGTCTGCTTCACCACTGTGCACATGTGGATTAAACGAACAAACTGCTGAGCATGTTCTACAGGACTGTCCTCTGTATGACCAGTTAAGAAAGATATACTGGCCCAATGACTCAACACTAAACTCAAAGCTATATGGAGTTAAAGAGGAACTTCAAACAACAGTCGAATTCATCATGAGAACTCGTCTGACGGTGTAATCATCAAAGATGCGATCGCAAGAAGAAGAAGAGAGAAGAGTGATTCCTCTCCAATTATTGCAGTCTGCAAGATCTCCCTTCTTGGGCAGTTTGACAATTATTCCTTTGTTCCACTCTGATGGTGTTGTCCCCGTTTTCCAGACTTGTGCAAATAGTGGTTCTAATAGTTCTGCTGCTAGCTCAGGGTCTGTCTTAAATAGCTCTGCATTTAAGTTATCATGGCCCGGAGCTTTGCCGTTCTTTAACCCTTTGATTGCTGTGATGATTTCTTCTTTTCGTGGAATGTCTGTATTCACATATAGATCGTTTTCAGCTTCAGGAACATTCAATTGTGTCTCTGGTGGTTCCTTGTTCAGAGTTTCTCTGAAGTGCTCTGCCCATCTTGTTTCTTGTCCCTCTGCTGTCGTGATGAGATTACCTTGCTTATCTCTTACTAATGTAATATTGTTTGCACCTCGTTTTCCGCTGACGAATTTAGTTATTTTGTATACTGTGCTTTGTTCTTTTCTCAGTGCTGCCTCCTCTGCCTGTCTTGCAAGATCGTCTAGGAAATTCCTTTTGTTGGCTCGGGTTTGGCGTTTAACTTCCTTGTCCAGCTGACTGTACTGTTCGCTATATAGTTGCTTTAACCTGGGGGACTTCGCTTCTGTTTTCTTTCTTTTCATTTCCTTTCTCATCGTTATGGTGTTTAAAGTTTCTGGTGTTATCCAGTCTTGCTTCTGCCTTTCCTGGAATCCTAAGCATGATTTGCTGCTTTCTTTGTATATTGTTGAAATGGTGTTGAAATTCTGGTCTGTATCATCAGTCAATGTCTTTTCCTGACTTTTGGCAAATTGATATCGTTTCTTTATGTCGGCTGTAAAAGCTTTTCTGGTAAGGGAGTCCTTCAATTTGCTGATGTCAAACCTTTTCTGTGTAGTTACAGTTGGTGCAGCCCTTCTTAGTTTCACTTTCAGTTTTGCTACTACTAAATGGTGATCACTTCCCACATCTGCACCTCTTCTTACCTTCACATCTTGTAATGCATGTCTCCATCTACCGTTAACCATGATGTGGTCTATCTGGTTTCTGTCCCGACCATTTGGTGATTCCCATGTTAATTTGTGAACTTCTTTATGTGGGAAGAGTGTTCCTCCAATGACCAGGTTATTAATGCTACAGAAACTTATTAGTTTATCCCCATTTTCGTTTGCTGTTCCGCTGCCGCATTTCCCCATTGTTCTTTCATTATATGTATTGTGTGTACCAACTTTCGCATTGAGGTCTCCCATTACTATAACAAGATCATATCTAGGTGTGTCTTCCATTTCTTTCTGCAGTTGTTGATAGAATTCATCCTTGACCTCCTCATCGCTATCATTCGTTGGTGCGTAGCATTGTATTATTGTAGTGTTGGTGAATCTCCCTCTCAATCTTAATCTTATCAGTCTGTTGTTGATGGGTTTCCATTCCAGTAATGTCCTTTCTATTCCTTTCTGTAGAATAATGGCTACGCCTTCATTGTGTTGTCCATCCTCTCTTCCAGAGTAAAGTACTGTTTCTCCTGTTGCTGTTTTAACTTTTCCTGCCCCTGTCCATCTGCTCTCGCTTATCCCTAGAATGTGTAACCTATAGTTTCTCATTTCTGCCGTGACCTGTCTTAGTTTACTTGTCTCGTACATTGTCCTGACATTCCAAAAACCTATTCTTGTATCCTGTTTTGCGGTCAGGACATCCGTTTTCATGTCAGTGGCTTCCTTTCAGCTTTCACCACTGACAGTCATACGAGCCACAGACTCCGAATGTCCATCCCGCAGCAAAGTTTGTTCATTTATTATTGTTTCCGTAACTTCATTGTTTCTTTTACACAGACAGGGGTGTCAGCCCTGTGCTAAAACCCCCAACCTGGAGGACCAGGGTACCAGCTTTTGTCTGACCCCTACCCACACAGACCAGTCCAGCTTGGTTGAACCTACCAGGAGTAAAACTCCCACTGGCATAGCTCTGGGGATTATCAGGGTACGCAAGCTGCCATACCGCTACAAGGTATAGGTACCATTGATGGCAGACCAGAAGCAGTGGTCAGACATAATCATCTATGCTAGACAGCATGGCACTTTATAAAGATGAGGATGATAATGAGGATAACAAATATCAGACTCTAGGCACCCACTAGAGACTCTATAGCAATTCCACAAGTGAATTCACGCACACTGGTATAAAACATGGCAATTACACAAGTGAATTCACACACACTGGTATAAAACTTGGCAATTACACAAGTGAATTCACGCACACTGGTATAAAACATGGCAATTACACAAGTGAATTCATGCACACTGGTATAAAACATGGCAATTACACAAGTGAATTCACGCACACTGGTATAAAACATGGCAATTACACAAGTGAATTCACGCACACTAGTATAAAACATGGCAATTACACAAGTGAATTCACGCACACTGGTATAAAACTTGTATGACATTATAAACTGTGAATACCTGAGATCTATAACCCTTTCACTTTTGTGCCAGTTGTTGGGCCAGGGATTATAAGCTGGGGGTTGCTTCTTGTGGCCCTGCTGCTGGCAGCCTCCCAACCTCTGACAACAGGCGTGACATAATCCGTACGCACAATATCTTTCCCACATTGCTTTATCACATCTAGAAAAAAAGTATGCAGATTAAAGAAAGATTTTTAAAATACATATAATGTGCCCAGAAATGTGAAATATTATAACTATAGTAAATAAATGAATCAATGTACTGATAGCACTGCTAGACAGTCCTTAGTCTAGGGTCCTTGGGGACAGGAGAGTGGGGTTGTCCCAGGGAGGTGCATGGAGGGGACAACACAACACAGCTGTCCCCAGGGATTTTAGAAAAAGGATACCTGTACTGGCTGGAGCAAAAGAATAGCTTGGCTATAATCCTGACTGCAAAAATTAACCATAATGTTCTGTACAACATAAGCATTTGCCTACTTTCATATCTATACAAAATAATAATCACTAGGCTACATTCTTAGATTTAGAGTTTAATCTTACTTACTTAGTCGTTCCCCTTCTACCATGAGGTGTAGAGGTTTGGAAGAGAGAGCGCCAGATTATCCTATCGTCTGTCTTCCTCCTGGCCTGGTTCCATTCTAGTCCTTGGTCCTTCAAAGATTGTCTAATGTTGTCCTCCCAGCGGACTCTGGGTCGTCCTGGGGGTCTGGATCCATGGCTCTTTGTTTCCCATGCTTGTCGTGGTAGCCGATCTTCTCCCATTCTGCAGACATGGCCAAACCATCTTAGTTGGGACTGTTCTACTTGGGTCTGCAGGGGGTGGGATTTTAGGCCTTGACGTATTGTCTGGTTGCGGACCATGTCTCTTCTCGTTACTTCAACCACCTTCCTCAGATACCTCATTTCTGAGGTTTGGATCTGGCTTTTGTGGGTTGTAGTCATTGCCCATGACTCGCATTCATATGTCAAGACTAGAGTTTAATCATTAGATATTATTACCAGCTGTAGAACAATCACATTTGTCTTTCATTATCACCATCATCATCATTAACCTTTCAGCTCCCTATGAAGCACAGGTCCTCAATAAAAACATGCCAAGACCTCCTGCTGTCCTGAACCATACATTAAAGATCTTTATCCGATCCTCCAGTTCTCTTCTCCACATATTTTTTGTGTCTCCCTGTGCTTCTCTTACTCTGGGGATTCCAGAATAGGGACTGACTTATAACACTATCAACTGCTTTTCTTAATGCACGTCTTATCCACCTGCAGTGTCTTTTCCCCAACTCCTGTTCATCTGGTATTTGCCTGATTCTTTCAATTACCTTCACAAAAGTGATCTTGTCATACCATTTCAATCCTTCCATTCTCAGCAAGGACCCATTTAAGAAAGTCAACTATTAAGCCCAGTATGGCTATCTAGTCTAAACAGGATCTGTTCTGTCAAAAACCTAATGTGGTTGGATAATGGTTAAATTGGTTTGTATTGATTTTTAAGGACAATCTTCATTGCACATGGCGTACTCCATCAGTGCTCCGATCTCCTCCCTTTGATCACACAAGGAGGATCTCAGCACAGTGCACAAACTGTGTAGCACTGGCAAGAATCCCAATGTGTGTATATAAGAATAACACATTCTATAAATATTTTTGTGGTGGGTAGGTTTCTAATTTTTTTAATTTTGTTAGGGCAGCGGCCTTCCAGCCAAGCCTACTCTTTACGATTTCCAACTGCCCTGGATTTTTAACATGCGCAACTTGCACACAGGACCTCCTATTTTTTTACCCTTATCTTAGAAGGCTAGGCATCCAACTGCACTACCCAGGAGACCAGGGGGAGTATGACATGATTAGGACCACTGGTTCTGAAAAAAATTTCCATAAATTATATTCCCTCAACTGGGATTCGAACCCGTTACCTCTAGAACTTGAGGCAGATGCCACAGCTTTTAGCTACTCTGACCCCTTAACACATTAACTACTGAGTTGGAAAACACTCTGTGGGGTAGTTAAATTTTGTTCCCATTTTCACTGTTAAAGTTTATTTCTTTAACACCCTCTTCAGGCCACACAGGCCGTCACTTCTGCTACTGTGTAAATAGGTGAATCTTCTATAAGTGGCCACCACTTTATATGTTACAGTGGGTTTCTTTGTAGACAGGCATGGAGAGAATGGCCACCACTTTCTGTAACTGTTTTATTTTCTCTTTAACACCTTCAGCAGAATGTTTATGGTGGTGGGTGTGTGTTGGGTCACTGACAATGACAAGTTAGTATGGTCGAGCTTACGGGTGGCCGACAGGTGTGTAAATATGTATACATCAAGATATGCGAATGTCATAAGTTCAAAGATTAGATATCTATAGCACACACACACACCCATTGAACATTGGATCAGGAAGCAGGAACTAGTATACTGTTCTACACAGTTTATTAACGTCACAGTCACGAAGACATCATGGAAACACAGTTTACAGCAAAATATGAAGCATCAAGTAAGTAAATCCCTGGAAACTCAGTTACAGGTACTAAATCCCAAATACATAGGCTGCCGAACAAAGCAGCTCACATTCCATAGTAATCACAGCAAAATATCCATCGAAGGGACTGCCTACATTGCAGTTTACAGTAATATAGCCGGAGCCAACATACTCCATGGCTTTGAATCAATATGAATATAATACATCAACGAGCCAGCGTGATGCGTGGCTTTAAATAATAAATCCCCTTCAATTGCAAAAATCCATCACAGGAATATGAATATGAAATAATGGCCTGTACAACTCATGGCCTCAAAATATCTTCAATATCTATCAAACTCTCCCTTCACAGAAAATATCCACTGGAACACACTAGCGAGATAGGTAACGACCATCCCGAAGCTCTGCCAGGAACGCACTGTCACGAGATTACAGCCTCTCAGTACAGCTCAGTAAAAATCCCCCATGCGCGAACTCACAGCGTGAGACTACAGCTCAGCTCCACCGTCTCTGACCCAAAAACCCCACTAGGAACATTCGAACAGTTTCTTTATCATATTTTTTTACAACAAACTAACGACTACTCAGGTAACAGTTTAAAAAATTACTGAGCCCAAAGCCCCCAACTAAAAAATCATCTCATCACAAAAAGCGTGCTTACTAGCGTGTACAAAAATCCGACCCATACATACAAGTCTTTAACACTTTACTCCCCTTAATTAAAATATGACTTAACATTCACCCTGTAGGCGTATGCACAAAGTAAGCTGTAGCTTTCGTAGCTGTTTATAGATTTTTATGAATTACACGTCATTTTAAAGATAAATGAATGTACTTTTACAATAAGCACCATTTGTAACTCTAATCAAGGAGGTTGCTATTTTACGGCCCTCCGATGGCCGAGGACTTGCAATATTTATACTACCATAAGAGCTTGCGCCCCGCCACTATCAAAATCACTATTTCAATCAATGTGCACACCGTTTTCACTCTTGTCCTCGTCGCTAGATCTATCAGTCAATTGTTGAAACAAGTTTCTAGCCTGTTCAGCAGTTAGACAAGATGTACAAGCATTTTTTGTGGTCCTATCACTAGTTATCAGTTTTACACAATTTGGTAACTAACCCGAGATGTTGAAAAATATGAACATAATATAAATTTTCCAGTGAACCATGCTTTGGGAATTTGTTTTCTGGTGGCAACTTAAAATCTCGAACCAGATCGGAAAGTGTTTTGGCACATATTTCATTTGTTTTCTTTCTAAACTTAGATTGGCTTTCCGGGCGGCTCGCAGTCTAAATGTGTTTATTTTGCGAGCCGCTCAGAGCGACTTGCGGTAGTTAATGGTTAAATGCCTGTCGATAATAGCTCAAATTATTTTATGTACCTTCTAAACAGCTAATGTTGGATTGATTACTTACTTCAAACATGTAGGACCATCACTGTTTCTGGCTGTAGGATATCCTCCCTGTGTAAAGTATTGTTTAGTATGATTATACAGCATTTGCTAGTTTGTTTTTTTTTGCAATAAAGAGATAAGTAATTTATTAATTTACAAGCAAAATATTATCTAGCACAGTTCTGTTGCAATAAAAGAGAACAGAAATTGACTAATTTACAAGAAAAATACGACACTGCATAGTTCTGATAAAAAAAAAAAATATTATGTAAAGTTCTGATTTTAAAAATAATAATAAATATGTGTACAATAGTAACAAAAGCAAGATATATGGTTACCAGTAATATCGCAATGATGTTCGCTGAATGCTCCGAATGTATTTTCGTACCATTTAGATTTAGAGTTAGGATTGGGGTTAGCTAACCCTAACTGTAAAAGGTACGAAAATACATGCGGAGCGTTCAGCAAACGTCATTGCGATATTACCCGGTTACCTTACTGTACTTATGTGTGTGCGTGTGTGTGTTGCATTAATTTATTTATAAAACTAAATTATTATTTCCTAAAATTTAACAACCTAAATCTTCAAATCAAACAAGTGCCATTTCAAATAAAACATTAATGTCTCCAAAATAAACACATTTTATTTCAAAATAACTCTCTTTAAATTTTTTTTTTTTAAAACCTAGCCTGTTCAATCATTTGAAATCCACAACTAATTCTGCAAATCAAAGACTGCCAGTCTGGATCCCTGGCTCTTAGCCTCCCATACCTGCATTGGCACCCAATCTTCTTCCATTCTGCTGATTACCTGACTTCTCAAACTTTAACAGAAACGAAGAAAAAAAGAGAAGGAGTTATGGATCTTGATGGCTACACGCTGCTCTGCCGTGAAGTCCCCATTGTAGAATGGGAGGTCTCTTTCAAAATCAACAACTATCTCCTGATATTAAAAAAAAAAAGCTACCTCTTTTCAAGACAAAGTTAAACAACACATTTCTACGCCAATGAACTATCAACTTTACCCTTTTCAACTGCACTCTGCCCTGTGTGCTGTACTTTATTGACTCAACATTTAAAACTGCAAGCCTTTCCAAACTTGCAACAACTGGAAAATGTTCCAAATGCTTGAATGTGTGCGAACTTAAGTCCCCAGTTTTTGTACAAAGTTCTTTGACTGGACGTAAATCAGCTTCTCGCCCATGTCGTAGATTATAGATGAAAGTGTATATATGTCTCAGCATTCCAACAACTGAAAACAGAAACAACAAATTTCTCATGAATAATGCCTGTGGAAAAAGATAAATTTCTAGCCATGTCATAGTTTACATATACACATTCAGCAAATCTGGATAGCAATGTAAATTTCAGCAACTGAAAAGTGAACATGGATTCACTCATTCGCACAAGATAAAGTGTAACCCATTTTTTGTCATTTGCGAGTACCTTGCAAAAATTTTGAGATGCCTACCATGCAGTGTTGCAGATGGGGTCCAGCAAGGAGAGGCTGCCTCCTTGTTCTCGCAGCTTTCGTTGTGTTTACATGTGTTTTTGTCTAGCATCTTTTCATCCACATTTTTGCAGTTTTAAGCTGTTATGATTATTTTTGTAATTAATAATGGCATCAAAGCATAGTGCAAGTGTGTTGGCGAGTATGCCTAAGCAAAAGAAGGCTGTGATGATCCTTAGTGATAAAGTATGTGTGTTAGATAAACTCCATTCTGGGATGTATGTAGCATCCATCGGCCACGAATTCAGTGTGAATGAATCCACCAGCCGGAAGAAGATATACGTAGAACTGTGGGTGAATGGGCACCAGAGAGTGCAAAAAATTACATCTGTGGTTCGTGAAACCACAGCTGGGGCACTGCACGAAGGATGGCCGCTGACTGAGCAGAGTGGAAGCAGTTTGTTGCTGCCCTACAAGACGCCACCAGGCGTGATGGCCACTGAATGCTATGACAGCCGGCGGCTATGGATCAAAGAAGAAGATAAAATGCTGTATACCATTATATGCTGCATACTGCCTGGTGTTCACCGCACACTAGGTAGACATCCGCGGCCCACCAGTGGGCTGAGGTGCACCAGTGTGCCAAGGTACACCAGTGTGCCAAGGTACACCAGTGTGCCGAGGCACACTGGTTGCAGAGCACTACTGTAGAGCACTGCAAGGCTAAAAATTGCCACGCCCACCTCACCAGACGACATATAACCAATTTTGCAGAGGAAACAATGGACTAATGCTAAAATGATCACGTACCTAATAGTATAGACCAAAAACGTATTGTTTACCGGTAAAATCGCAATGACGTTCGCTGAACACTCCGCATGTATTTTTGTACTATTTAGATTTAGGGTTGGTGTTAACCCTAACCCCAGCCCTAATCCTAACTCTAAATGGTACGAAAATACATGCGGAGCGTTCAGTGAACGACATTGCGATTTTACTTGTTTACCTACCTGATAGGACTGATGAGCTGGTGATAATCGCAAACACCACAATATTTTGAATGTTTCCATCGAGCAGCATTTCTCTGAGGATTTGCCTAAGCTCTTCCAACATCCACATTATTCCAGGATTCCAGTGCTCTAAACTCAAACTATACATAAACTATATAATGTATATGTAGATCCTGGTAACCTAATAGCATGCAATATTTATGATTTTATAAAAACTGCAGCGTTTTCGTTTCCTGATCATTGTTGATCAGTCAATATTTCTTGTCAACAGAAAGCTGTAACCAATTTTCGGCTGAGTATTCGAGTGATAGTCGTAAAAGCATGACCTCTGTTTACATTTCAAAGTTGTCGTAAAATTGAGACATTCATTTTTTTTTCCTTCTTGTAAAAAGTAAAAGAGAAGAAGTGGGTGGAGATGCCGTTCACACACACACACACGCACGCACGCACGCACGCGCGCACACACACACGCGCACACACACACACATATATATATATATACTACTCAAGGGCCACCCTATTATTTTCAATACACTTTTATATAAGCGCATAGAATGATTAAATGAAGGAAGTTTTTAGTAAAAATGGGTGCAATATCTTCCTCTGACAGTCCTCTATGCACGTTAAGCATAAAAACAACTCACCGACAACCATGGTGATCACGTGCAATTTGGTTTGCTGACCATAAATTCACATTTTTAATCTGTTTTTTTTTTTTTTCAAACTTCCGTAGAGCCAAACAGGTGAAGTAATCGTGCTGATTGACATTCCACGTGCAATGGCGACTTTTCGTGAACAGAGTTCACTCTTAATTTGTTTTACAATCAGCAGACTTAGGGTAGTTTCATCACTTGCAAAAACCATGCCACCGAGAAGAAGTCTTGACACCTTACAAAGAATGAGGGCTATAGCGTGGGTTGAAAGTGGTTTATCTGTCCGTGAGGTTGCTAGACGGCTTGCAGTGTCACACTCTACTATCCAAAGAATTTTGGAGAGATTTCAGGCCACAGGAAGTGTGGAGGATCGCCACCGGCCAGGTCGCCCTAGATGCACCAATAGACATGATGACCGGTACCTCTTGTTGTCAGCCCTGCGCCATCGAACAGTGACTTGTTCCACTCTAAGATGTCAGCTGAGACAAACTGTAAACGTTAATGTCATCAAAGCACCATTCGCAGACGTTTACATGAATTTGGACTGGCTGCTCGACGTCCTGCAGTCAGAATCCCTCTTACTCCTGCTCATCGCAGAGCCCGTGTTGCTTGGTGTCGCGAGCACATCCGATGGACAAGGCAACAATGGAGTCAAGTTCTCTTCACTGATGAATCTCGCTTCACTGTGTCATTCAATGATGGCAGGATTCGAGTTTGGAGACGACCAGGAGAGCGATTTACTGATGACACAATTCGAGAGGTGGATCGTTATGGTAGGGGTTCTGTCATGGTCTGAGGAGGCTTCTACAGACACGGCAGGACCCCACTCTACATCATCCAAGGCAACTTGACCGGCCCAAGATACCAGAACGAAATCTTGAGACCAATTGTTCAGCCTGCTCTGGAGGCCATAGGTGGTAATGCCATCCTCCAAGATGATAACGCTCGACCCCATCGAGCTCGTGTGGTGAATGAGTTTATTCAGCAACATGGGATCATCAGGATGGCGTGGCCAGCTCATTCACCTGACCTTTCTCCGATTGAGCACCTCTGGGATGTCCTTGGTCGAAGATTGTCAACAAATCACCCCCTGCCAATGGATGTTGCACAGCTGACTGCATTTCTGCTTCAGGAATGGCAAGCTGTTCCTCAGGATACTCTTCGGACCCTTGTGGACTCGATGCGTCTACGCTGTCTTGAATGCCTTGCTGCAAACGGTGGTCATACCCGATTTTGAAATGTCTATTTGTCCAATATCTATTATTATTATTATTATTTGTCCAATATCTATTGTGTGACTTTTGAAAAGGTGGGTGACACACTTCACAGCTTCATTGCGTTTGAATGTGTGTTTCCATTTCTTTACGTGACATGTCAATTTGGTATTCAATAAATGCCGTTTTGACTGATACCAATTACGTTTATATCAGATTTGTTTTATGGTTTCAACCAAGGTTTTTCTAAGTGACCCTTGACTTTTGACGAGTAGTATATATATATATATATATATATATATATATATATATATATAGTATAATATATATATATAATATATATATATATATATATATATATATATATATATATATATATATATATATATATATATATATATATATATTTTTTTTACCTTTTTATATATATATATTATATATATATAAATATATATATAGTTATATATATATATATATATATATATATATATATATATATATATATATATATATATATATATATATATATATATATATATATATATATATATATATATATATATGGAGGAGCTGGATGCTGAGCCAACATTGGAAGAACTCAGAAAGACCATTGATAGCTTCGCCTCTGGCAAAGCACCAGGCAGTGATGGGATTTCTCCCGATTTAATCAAATGCTGTAAGAGCACGCTATTACATTCCCTGCATAGGTTGCTGTGCCAGTGCTGGGAAGAGACAACTATTCCTCAAGACATGCGAGATGCCAAGATTGTAACACTGTATAAAAATAAAATAGACAGAAGTGATTGCAATAACTACAGAGGTATCTCTTCTTAGAATTGTTGGTAAGGTTTTTGCCAGATTCATCTTAATGCGACTACACAAGTTAGCTGAGCGCATATATTCAGAATCACAGTGTGGATTCCGAGCTGGTAGATCAACAACAGGCATGATCTTTTCACTCCGCCAGCTTCATGAAAAATCAAGAGAGCAGAAAAGGCCTTTATATATCGCATTTGTAAACCTCACAAAGACATTTGACCTGGTTAGTAGATATGGACTCTTCACAATCCTCTTGGAAATAGGCTGCCCCGCTAAATTGCTGGAAATGATAAAGTCATTCCAATATGCGGGAAACACATCACAGCCCTTTGACATACGCAGTGGCGTTAAACAAGGCTGCGTTCTGGCTCCAACCCTCTTCTGGATCTTCTTTGCCTTACTCTTGTGTGACGTATAATGTAAATATAGCCTCAGTAATCCGACCACCTTTGCTTCCCCATTTAGTGTTTATAATTTTGCTACGCAAAAAACACAAATTTCGCGGTCTGACTCACATTTTTGAAGCCACGTCTATTTTTCCTGTTTTACATGCGCTGATGAGTGTTTACCAACTTTTGCACCTGGCAGTCTTAACAAGGGGAGCGAACCTGGTTTGTTTACCTGAGTTCTCACGCGAGCTGATTTGCCAATTATCGGTCATTAGGCAGACGCGCGTAGAATTAACGGATTTTTTGAAGAGACAAGGGGTGATAATATTTTCCCGACCACCTTTGATGTTAGCACGTTCCAGGGGGAGATAAGCTTTGATCTGCGGAAACGGACGGAAATCTAAAAGGGGCCCGTTCACACGGCCCATGTCTTTTGATGTCGTTCGGCATCGCGAGTAGAGCTAACCGTAAAATCCTTTATCTCCGAAACGAAGCTTCTTGATTTTCCCTGCTATGCTGAAGGTGTGAATTGTCACATCATTTAGAGATATAACACAAAATCTGTATATATACGGCGTTCTCTCCAAGTCAGTTATTAGGTCTCTTAGAAAATTTTGGATAATCTGAACGCATACGCTAGAACCTATGTGAAATAGTGCGTTAATAGCCTTCGTGGGGATTTATTCTGATTTCTGGTAATAATATTAAGTTGTGCTTAAGTGTTAAAATGTGTTAATGTTTTACCATTTCTAATTCACTGTGATTCCCTAGCGTTAAGACTAGTGAAATAGCAAACGCTTAGATATTTTCTTACCAGTTGTTCAAGTTTAATGTAAAAATCTATGAACCATTTTTTTTTACACCAGAAGATACGGTTTAGCTGACTAGGTATAATGCTATGAGTGACGGATAAAGTGACAGAGTAGAATTCGCATTATATTTCATTGTGTGTAATTTTCTAAATGGCTAGTATTTAATATCATGTGTCAAAGCAATAGACGCCGACAATCAAATAGCTAGTAATGACAGGCGATATTTGTTAAGGGCGTGTAGTTATAATTAAATTATAACTGACATTGTGCGCTGAGTGTTTTACCGGCCCGGGTGTGTGGGAGGGGGGGGGGGAGCGGCATGCCTAAAACCCAACCTGTACTCGCTAAGCGAAGCGCGATAAGATAGGCTAAGACCCCGTGTGCCTTTTAATTTAATTAGGCGATGGAGAGGAAAAGAGATCATACCCTTACGCGTGATAGTATAGGATATTGGCATTTTTGGTTAAACGTTCTTTTTCTTCCTAATATAGTACCGGATCAAAACCAGCGGCCAGCGGTTTTCTATTGTGGTCCTTTCCTCAGTTACTGAAAGAGTAATAGTTGTCGTTTTTTTCCTTGGCGTCCGTCCCCAGTACAGGTGTGAACAGGAATTGCCAAGGCGACAAACTAACATTTTAACTGTAAATTTGAGTTAACTGGACTTACAAAATACCCAGATTGTTTATTCAATTTTATCAGCGCGCTGTGGCAATATACATAACATTTTGCCCGACTTCTGACAGTCGTTTTTCAAAGTGGATTTTATCCAGGAGAATACGCTGTTTCATAATCGACACTCACCCTAGAGCAAGCCGATAGGATTTATCATCATCATCTTAATTAACAGTTTAGCAACCAGATGTTTTCTTTAGCTATTGGAAGTACTGTCTACTGTGAACACAAGATCGCGGTTTATATTTTGCTACATGAACTATTTGATGTGACGTTGCATATCCAAGAATCAACCACCAAATTAGGCGTTCCCCATTATAAAAATTAATTATAAGTGGAGGGACTGGGGCCTACTTCGGAGGACAAAACTACTGGATCATGATACATATGCATGGATGTTTACGTTCAAGAGTGTTACACCAAGTTTAGGTAAGGCGTGATTGATGTGGCCACGAATGACAGAGTGAGAGTGAATATTTTCTAGTTATGGAAACTGTACCATCCTTTATTTTCGTTGCAAATACTGTCATTTTTCTAGATAGCTTAAATAGAAACTTTATTCTTTTCTTTACTGTCTATTCTATAACCTAGTGTTAATCTTTAACCTTTTGGGTAATTAACTTCTTTTGGGATCATTTTTCTCAACAAGAGGGGAGGGCACTTATTGGGTTATTTTAACATGCCTGTAAACATGATTATATTGATTTCTATATGTTTGATGTTGTAAAGTGATAATAAACTAAACAAGAACTTAACTTTTGTGTTGCATGGTCAGACCCATATCCATTTACCATAGTTTTCACGTTTGTGTGTCTTGTTGTCGCATAATTGTGTGTGTGTGAGTAGTAAACTTATAATTATACTTATAGGGAAGTTTGACAGATCGTCTTATACTAAAGATAGTCGTATAGATAGGCTTGACTAGAGAAACCATTCATTACAGAGACGGATATTCACCTTAATCTATTTACTCGTGGAATCTATTCTAACACCTTTCTTTCTCATATACCCCCACCTTCTGCTCTACTCAGACGGGACCAAATATCTCTCTAACCTATCTAAAAATGTACTACATCTTGAAACATGCATTCAGAGATGCAACTGAAGGAATATGCCTTCACACTAGGTTAGATGGCCGACTGTTTAACATCGCAAGGCTGAAGGCAAAAACAAAAATCAGAAGGGTCACTATAAGAGACTTGTTATTCGCTGATGACGTTGCAGACACCATTCAAAGCCAACAGGAACTTCAGAGCTTGATGAATCGCTTCACCCAAACATGCGAGGACTTTTGCCTTACAATAAGTCTAAAGAAAACAAATGTGATGAGTCAGGATGTGGATGTTGCACCAGTTATCACTATCGATAACTATGAATTGGCAATGGTGCACCACTTCACATACCTGGGGTCTCCCATCAATGACAAACTCTCTGGACACAGAAATTGACAGCCGCATTGGCAAAGGTGTAGCTACATTTGCCCGCCTCACAACACGTGTTTGGAGAAACTCCAGTCTCACAACGAAGACCAAAGCTGCGGTATATAACGCCTGCGTCACCAACACACTTCTATATGGTAGCAAAACATGAACAACCTATTCTAGGCAAGAAAGACGGCTCAATACCTTCCATCTACGATGTCTAGGCCACATCCTGGGTATTTCGTGGAAAGACAAAGTGACGAATATCGAGGTGTTGTCACGTGCTGACCTTTAAAGCATGCATACACTGCCCAGCGCAGACTACGCTGGCTAGGCCATGTCCGCCGCATGGAAGATGGTCGCATTTTGAAAGATATCTTATACGGACAACTGGCAGATGGCAAAAGAACAGTTGGGCGACCGCAGCTAAGATTCAAAGATGTGGGCACGAGAGTCATAAATCTAGCAACCTGGGAGGATGAAGCTGCCAATCGTACCAAGTGGCGATGCTGTCTACGGCGCAACATCAGATTGGGCGAAAAGAAGCTCTCACAGGTAAGTAGAAGAGAGTGGAAAACGTCGATTTGTGCAAAAACTTTTGTAGGCTGTAGATCAATGATCCAGGTTTGGCCCCCATTTGTAACGTATCGGTTATTGTCACCTTCAGTTGTATCGTTAGTACTTGTGTTATATGTTGAAGGTGTACTTCGGAAAGGTCCCTTCTTTAACAAGTAATAAGGCATGCAGATATGCCGGTTACAGTTTTACATTCAGCCTTCTTGCACAAACCTGATCTCCAACAATAAAGAAGCTGCAAGGCCAGGTTGGACGTTAAGACGACATAATATTTATTCGTAGTACAAGCTCCAGTAAATTCATTCAATATATATATATATATGTAAGACGATGGCATAACCTAGCCAGTCTTGAGCGTCGCTAATCCGTCTGCTAATGATAAGATGTCCTCGACATTTTCATGCAGACTTTATTTTAAAAGTGCCAACTCACGTACATCAGAATACAGCATACACTTCTCTCAATATAAATCTTTAGCATCAACCCAACGAAGCATGTGGGCGATCTAAATGTTGGCACACTTTAGGACTCTGTAGAAATAACACATTCTAGGAGCTGGACAAATATGCGTCCGTCCACATTGAAGAACACACGGAAAAGGCCTCGAAGGTTCCTTGACTTTTGTCAAGTTGAGACCGATTTGACTTCTGCTAAAACTGCACCAACAGACAATGACGTACTTCCGGGTAACCCGTAGATACGGTACACCAACAACATGGTATCTTCAATCGATACTTAAATGATAAAGAACAATATGTTATGAGTTTTAATCATAACACTTATGCATATGTGATCAATCTGATTCTTAGTTCTGTGGTCTGGTGATATCCATGTTGCTTTATGTATTCTTTTATGTGGAAATATGCTTCCTCCTATAGCTAGTTGATTTGAAGCACAGAAGTTTGCTAATAGTTCCCCATTCTCGTCCATCATACCTAATCCGCAGTCTTCATTGGAGTTGTCTATATTTCCCTTCCACTTGCCTGCTTGTGTCTGTTTTTCTTCTTCTTCGTTTTTTCCTACTGCTAATGATTTGTTTTTCTGTCTCAATCCTCTTTAGTAAATCTTGACTTTCCTCTTTCAGTTCTGCAAATCTAGCAGCAACCTTAGCAACTTTTTGAATTTGTTTCATGGTCATCAAGATTTCTTCTGCCTGTCTTACTAAATCTTCTGGTACTTGTTTTTCAGGTAATTCTCTGTTTTGATAGGTTCCTTTCTTTTGTCATTATTTCTTTGTTTTTCTGAGTTATTTCAACATTTTAAATATTTATTATGGATTGTTTTTTGACTGATTTGGAGATGCCAAGTTAGGAGATTTCTATTGTTGGGTGACTACTTTAAATGGTGTGTTGGTGTTATTGGATTTTATCAGTGCAAGTTGGTCTGTTCATAAAGAGAGTACCCTAGGAAACGTGAACTATGATTTCTTTGGCAATTTACACATTTCCTGTTTTTATTTCTTGTTTTATAATCATTATCTTCCTTCACAAGTTTGCATTTGTCATAGCTGTTCACCACTGCACAATATCTGCAGTTTGGTGTATTTCTTCACGAGCTTATTGTATGGCTACATTTCTGACAGTTGGAACACTGGATAACTGGGAGAATCGACATTTCTGACAGTTGGAACACTGGATAACTGGGAGAATCGACATTTCTGACAGTAGGAACCCTGGATAACTGGGAGAATCGACATTTCTGACAGTTGGAACACTGGATAACTGGGAGAATCGACATTTCTGTAGGAATTTTCCTACAGCCATTTTACAAGTGCATAGGGATTTCCTGTCCTTCCGGTGTAATAACTATAATTGAATTTACCAATTTTCTTGATATTCTTTCTATCAGTCAGTGGGCATGGACCAAAGAAGAAGAGAATATATATATGGGGGGAGGGGGTTGCACCAAGGGAAGGATTCCCTGGGTACCATATAATTTAAGTAGGCCCCTGGATGTAGGCTACCTACAGCAGACACGAGGTTTCTACGCTCTGAATACATACTTCCACCAACTATACAAAGACAACACATTGCTGTTATTTTTACTGCTATCTGTTCTAATACTCAAAAATTTAAAAAAATGTATACCACTCATGATTTCTCAAAGGGATCGAAGACGCAGCAAAAGTGATGAATGCAGTCAGCGACCCATAGCTTGACTGCTTGCGTCAGGGTCAGCGAACCAGAGCTGACCAAGACCCTACTCCACCTCCAAGTGGTGGTCCTGGAAACAGGCTGCATCACCACAGTCTGGCTGAGAGAGTAGGGATCGAAGAGGGAAGGCAAACTCGGTCGCAAAAAATGCCGTGCTGAAGTCGGATGTGTCGGCCGAAAGGCGCAAATATCGCAGTTTTGCTGTAAACGGACACAGCGCAATCAACGTCCTTTTCAGCATGAACGAGGAAGAAGAAGAAGATGTCCCCACAGAATTGTCTTTCTTGGTTCAAACTATTGAACTGAGGACATAAAAAGTTACAAGTGGCAAATAGTGAAGAACATATCCTTGCTTTCTTTCATCCATTTTGTCAGTGTTGAACCATCTTCTTCTTCGTTCGCTCTCAAATAACCACTTCTATTTCTCTTATAAAGCTGGCAGTCTGTCTCAGGCTTCTCTTGTCACCATATAGTTTCTCCCTCAACAAGGTTGGACAAAGCCATGCTGTTACCCTGCTCCTCTCATGGAACCGACAGTTTTGGAGTACATGTTCTGTTTTTCCTCCTCACATCTGTCTGTCCTCCACACATGGAGACACGTCTGTCTGTCCTCCTCACATCTGTCTGTCCTCCACACATGGAGACACGTCTGTCTGTCCTCCTCACATCTGTCTGTCCTCCACACATGGAGACACGTCTGTCTGTCCTCCTCACATCTGTCTGTCCTCCTCACATCTGTCTGTCCTCCACACATGGAGACACGTCTGTCTGTCCTCCTCACATCTGTCTGTCCTCCACACATGGAGACACGTCTGTTTTTCCTCCTCACATCTGTCTGTCCTCCACACATGGAGACACGTCTGTCTGTCCTCCTCACATCTGTCTGTCCTCCACACATGGAGACACGTCTGTCTGTCCTCCTCACATCTGTCTTGTCCAATTTTCAGTTTGTTGAACAGATGGTGTCTGAGTCTTCAATGGCCGGTTCTCAGTCTGAAAATTATCACTTAATCTCTTCTTGGTGATGTATAGTATGGTTCTGCATTACTGGATGTTCCTTCTGCCATTTTCTCTATAGCTATTTCTGTTATCTCTTCATATGTAGCCCTGAATTCTGTTTAGATGTTAGAACCCATAGTCTACTTCACTATTTGCTGCCTAAAGGTGAAAAACAGTTTTGGTTAGTTTTCTTCTGTTTTAAGTACCTTGCCTGGTGTCATAGGCGAGCATGTCTCTTCACAACTTCTTGTTTCCAGTACTGTTTATCAATATGCTGTTGAGTTCTTTCCATGCCAAGATGCCAAACCATCCAGTAACTTCTTTTTTTGTCATCCTGTATCACATTTTTCTTCCATCTTTCCATTGCATCCCTGCAACCCACATCAGCAACATATGAGTAAATAAGTTTCTTTCCCAAAAGACATGGGTATATTTTCTACACTTTTATTTCAGCATTTCAACAGACATATTTTGGAAATGTTTTGTTTAAATTTATGTGCTACAGAAAATACCTGTCTATATGTCATATTTGTAACTATAAACCTAAGACTACAAAATTGATTTTGCTACAGTACTTTGTTTCATCATCATCTCAACCCATAACCCGTCATGGGTCGTAGGGGTGCCAGGTTTACACACTGCAAATTTCCTGCGGGTCTCTGATGAAACAAAGAAAATAATAGCACTTCTGCTCCATTAGGTATGTCATACAAGGCAACAACAATGAGGTTATACATGGGGCTGGCAACCTTATCATGTAAAACAGGTTGCTACAAACACAACTGCTGCAAGAGAATGCACATGCTTGGGGCAGGCTTCCTGCAAGGGGACCAACTGTAATGGTCCCATGCTCCATAAGGAGTGAAAAGGAAACTTATGATGATGACTCTTCGACTTTAATGTTGCTGAGCTGGCAACTTAGTTAATGCTAGTGCAGACCAATGTTAAATGTGGCTACTAATTAATATTTCAGCTTCTATTATATTGATGTGTGGATGACAGTGCTTGACACAAGGGAGCAAAGAATAGTCATTCCTCTCCATACTTACGGTAAAATGCCACTAAGGAAGCATGGGTATTGGGCCAGCAACCCCAGCCAATTAAAAACTAAGCTATGACAGGTAAGACAACATCAGAATTATCCTAGCCGTCATGTGGGGTTTAAAGGCATCTTCTTGCCTGGAGAATTAAAGAAATGGAAGGAAATATCTGCATTATTTTGGCTCTTCAGAGTTGCAATTACTGACACAATTTTAAAATCTGTGAAGAAAGCATCTTGTTTCTAGGTGCTTTCCTCTGTCATTAAAACTTCTGCTGCAGTTTTCATGGCCTCTTCTCTGACTTTACTTGAGAATTTTCCTGTTGCCACTGACAGCTTTTATTGTGTACCAGTGCTTAAGCTCAGAAGAACACCTCCATCTTCTGTGGCATTTGTTGCTGATCCATCTGTGAATGCATGGGTCCACATGTTGCTTGTGTAATGTTTCGCTATGTATTTTGTGGTTATGGCTTTTCTCTCTGTTGCAGCCTAGCTCTTCTTTCTCTAATTCCAGGAATTGTTTCTATAATTTCAGGGTTATAAGTGAATGGTTGTGAACTTGTGCCAGTTGGATAGATGTACTGTATGGTAAAAGGTAAAGGATCCTGTTACACACCCAATGAGGCATATTGGAAATATGGTGTTAGGATCATATTTTCTTGACCAATGGCACACTAGAGGTGATGTGGTCGGCTTTAGGCCGGCCACCTTAACCTTCCTAGAGTTGCTCTGGCACCCAATTCATGAGGCTGGGTCGACCCCGGAAAATCCCACCTCAACTGGGGATCAAACCATGGACCACCGAGTTAGGAAGCCAGTGCATTAACCACTGCGCTACTGAAGTACTGTATGGGGAGTGAGTTATTATTAGGGGTCATAGGTCAGATGAAAGTGTTTGAACAGTTGTGAGTGAGCTGCATATGAGACACTGAGGAGATAGCAGCAGAGTTGTCTGTAAGCCGTCTTAGTGGTATGATGTGTGACAGTGTGGAGCATGCAAAGTTTTGGGACAACTGAAGGGATGCCATGAGCGTCAGGTTGTATTTAATGCTACTCTGTGCTGCTTGAAGGAGCGCAAGTTGTGTTATCCATTGCATTACTAGTGATTTTCTTGTGTTGATACTTACGCAATGGTATTTTAGCCACCTAAGTAGTCACTACTGTCAGTTATGGAATAGTGTTAGAATATGCTAAGGTGTTGTTAGCAATCAGTCCTTTAGTGAGAGTTTGACAGTTATTCTCGAGTTTTCAGTACCACATATCCAGCTGATATCACACTGTATTCTTAAGTATATAAACTGCTGAGAAGACTGAAATGATCACCTCTACATAGTTGAGTTATTTTTGTACATCGGCGTTGTGTTATATTTTGAGGTCAACATGATTTGTATAAATTACTTATTTGATTTGTGCTGGTCCCAGTGTCTTGTCACAGTCAAAAGAAGCAACTGTGGTAAAGTTTCTTTTACATAATGCACTGTGAGGCTATTAACTTCTTTTAGACCATTAGAACAGATGGAAGAGTAATTGTAAGCAAACATTTCTTTACTGTACGGGTATTTGTATTTTTGTTATGTTGCCGAGACAATGAATATTTCACTGATCTGCACAGGAAATGATGTTTTAAGTTAATTACTGTAGCGCAGGGGTACTCAACACAGTGCCCGCCAAGGCTTATTTGTGTGCCCGCAGAAGGTTTGAAAGAATAAACATACCATTGGTCGACCCCAAAAAAAAAGTGTCCATTCTTAAAAAATTGCGCCGTATAAGATACACTCATAATTTTGCTCCACATAACTTAGTGAATCATTATTTTCAACAATGAACATTGTCAAACCTAGGTACAGGTCGCAGCTCACTCATGCTCATCTGGATGATTTCTGCATGCAGGAACATCATCCTATGCTCTTAACTATGAAAAGTTTGGTTAAGGACATGCAGTGATCACACTAATTATATGTTTGACTTAAATGTTTTGAAAATAGTTTTTTCTTTTTTGAAATCCTGACTATAGCTTATATCATTAAATGTATTTACTGAGCCGTATATATAATATACAATATTATACTATTTTTTTTTCTATTTTGTTGTAAAAATGAACTTTTTTTAAATATGTCAGTCGCTATAATTGGTTTGTGCCCACCACCCTTTTAATAAACCT
Organism: Oreohelix idahoensis; assembly: GCA_024509875.1. Lineage (NCBI taxonomy): Eukaryota > Metazoa > Mollusca > Gastropoda > Stylommatophora > Oreohelicidae > Oreohelix > Oreohelix idahoensis. The sequence goes on from JAMPIV010009915.1 coordinate 381,737, forward strand.
AAAATGTTCCTGTGGCGTCAAAAAAGTCAAGGACCCCTGCTGTAGCAGGACATAGCTTATTTCTTGTTTTCCTTTTAATGTAGATAAATTCAGTTCATGTCATAAATTGTCACCAAATAAATAGACCTAAATTTCACTCGGTGCATGCATGTACTAAAATTCACAAGTAAAAATTAATTATAGGCATTCAGCCCAAGGCACGCCACTTAAAACTTTGAGTAAGGGTAAGTTAAGGGACATGACCCATCGTAGTGTTTCCTGGGACCAAATTTAAGGTCGCAAACCCACAGGTTGAGATTCACTGGTCTATACTGTACCCGCAGAAACCTTACCAAAATTCAGTATTCATCATCTGCTTATTCTGTAAATGAAGACCCATAGATTTCCCCATTCAAGAAATCAACAACAGTTTGTCAATCATTTTAGCGACTGAAACAAACAGAATAAAGTTCTATTCAGACCCTACTAAAATTAATAATTACACATTTTTATGGCTGAATTTTGATCAGAAAGGTGACATTTTTTTAAACTACAGATCTCTAAGCCTCCTAGGCTCCATAAATTATCTTTCACATGCAAATACTTCATGAATAGGAAGAGAACTTCAATATACAACATGAACACTGCTATAAATTTAATACATATGAAGAATGCAATGCCCAAAAGCAAAAAAAAAAAAAAAAAGCTTTTGTCAGCCAACAGTTTTATACTTGTCTTCTGTTTTCACTACAAGAATGAAAAAAAACCAAAAAAAAACAATAAACAAAAAAAGACCAGGATAGTGCGAAAATTTTCAGTGCAATGGACTTCCAATACCAATGTCTCTGAATATAAATTATGTTATTGTTCTGTGACTGACAAGGAAAAAAAATTATTTTTTTACATAAATAAGAACATAAACTTATAAATAGATAACGGTATTTAAATAACACAACAACTAAGATAACAGCAACTTTATTTCTGAACTCTTGTGAAGAGAACCCTGGGATTGCTATACTGATATTGTGTATACCAACAAACATAATCATAAATTAAATAACATATGCTTACGAGCATTGTGCATGTAAGCTTAATCATTTTGCATGAATATATAAACACAAAGTCATAAACTGATAACACTTAAAAGTTAAACCTGCGGGCAGAAATTTCAGTCAACTTTAATGGGTGAGCAAAAGTTTTAACGGTCGAGGCAAAGTTAATCTAGACAAACTGCACATTCCTTCACTTGTTACTGTAAACTAACAAAATAATAATAAGTAGGGTGAATTAATATGGGCACAAATTAATGAGATGCCAGAAGCCAAGCATGGCGCAAATTAATGAGATACCAGAAGCAAAGTGTGGCACAAATTAGGGGACAATGAAAAGGCAATTTAAAATTTAGAGAGACCTATATGAATTAGGATAACAGCTGAGATGGAGGATGTCCCCATAGCAGTAACTGCAGTGGTTGGGGGGGGGGGGGGGGGGAGAGAAGTATGAGAGACTTCACCATACTATGTCCGCCTTTTTTTTAAGAATTGGGGTGACCAGTTCCTTTCCTTGCTGCCTGTGACTTCCCCAACTCGTTGTTGTCACACGGAAGGTCCTGGGTTCGAGTCCTGGGTAAGCCACTCACGTCTGTTGTTTTTCTGTTGTCTAGTGTTCTACTTCTTTATTTCTTACGAGTGCCTGAAAACATACCTTTATGTTTGTCTAATATTTATTTACTGTCACCCTCAGGCATGCCGTACGAGGTGACTAGTATGAGGTTGTGCATGAGACTGGCAACCTCAATGTGTCAAACAAACTACCACAGAAACCACCGCTGCAAGAGCATGTGACTGCTCGGTGCAGGCTTCCTGCAAGGGAACACAGCTGTGGGGCTGGCTCCATGCTCTGTCAGGAGCATAAAGGAAAACAATGATGATGATCTGGGCCTGTCAGAGCAGTCATACATCCCAAACTGGCCTTTTCTGTACGCAGCATGGGGCAATTACAAGCTTAAATATCTAAAATATCCTTACAAGTTTTTTTTCTTTTCTCTTGTCTATGTCTGCTACTTTGTGTTTCAAACGCTGATAACCTTCATGTTAAAAGTAATTCTTGTTGCTATTACCTGTTCTGTGACTATGAGTCTCAAATTTCACCTTTCAACGTCTCCTTCACCAAATTCCAAGGCACAGCAAGTTTGGATATTTCATAAGCAACCTGTAACTAACAGCATAATTACAACCCACTAGTGTTTCAGATCTCAATAATGTGGAACTGATGGAAGGAACCAGACATACATGTGGAACAAGATGTGAGGGAAAATATGCTGGCATTGAATATGGCACATGCTGAGAATATGCAGCTGATAGCATTACAAGGCAGCCCCTTTTCAGAAAATCCAAGGGTAACTGAAACAAGAGACCAAAAAATACGGAAAAGAAAACTGGAGAAACACATGCAGGGGATAAAGAAGTCATGAAAAGACTTTGAATGGATGGCACAGGACAAAAGGCTTCGAATGTAATGTTTGAAGACCTGTGCTCCACCCTTTGGAAGCTCAAAAGTAATGATTACAACAATGACCGACAAATATTAAGAACTCTGAAACAAGGAAGGATAAAGAACATAATACTGATGACAACAGAACCATTGTATGATGAAGGAAGAGCAGTCTATACAATCATTCATATCAGATCAAGACATGTCTCTACACCAAAGTTTGGTTTGGTTTAGTTTTTAAGGACTATCTTCATTGCACACGGACTACTCCATCAGTGCTCCAATCTCCTCCCTTAGATCACACAAGGAGGATCTCAGCACAGTGCACGAACTCCGTAGCACCTGCGAGAATCCCAATGTGTGTATATAGGAATCACACATTCTATAAAATAAATTTTGTGGTAGGTAGGTTTCTAATTTTTAAATTTTGCCAGGGCAGCAGCCTGATAGGCCTACTCTTTGCGATTTCCAACTGCCGAGGGATTTTTAACGTGCGCAACTTGCACATGGGACCTCCTATTTTTTTGCCCTTATCCGAGAAGGCTAGTCAACCGATCTCACTACCCAGGAGACCAGGGGGGGATTATGACATTATTAGGACCATTGGTTCCGAAACAAATTTTCCACAAAATATATTCCCCTCAACTGGGAATCGAACCTGGTACCTCTAGAATTCGAGGCGGACGCCTTACCTCTTAGCCACTCCGACCCCTATACACAAAAGATTGGGTGTAACTAATCTCCAATATTTTCTGTCTGCTGATTTGATGATGTTCGTTTATCCCCAGGAAGCATAGGCCTTCAACAAATTTTTCCAAGTTTTCCTGTTCCCATGGCAACAGCTCAAGGTATTTCCAGGTCTTCTTCATCCCCTTCATGTCTGTCACCAGTTCTCTTCTCTTACGTGTTGCTTGGTCTCCTTCTACCTCTCGTACTCTGGGAATTTGAAGGCATACTCTAACAACAATAAACTGATTTCTGTAATCAAACCAGCATTTGATGATTCCTTCCAAATTATAGCACTAATTTCCACTTATCCACTTGCCTCCAACCTTTACGTCTGTTACGGTTTTCAGCAAAGTAATATGTCTATATATGTTCAAAATACTTCCTCTAATTTTTTTCTATCTTTTATAATTTCTTTTATTTGTTCATATTTGTTTCAAGCAGAGCAATTTTACTTTCCTAGTTTGTTTCAGGAACTTACTTTATCTTTCGAGTTTTTATTGTCATGAAATGCCCCCCCCCCCCCCCACCCCCCCCCCCCTCCCCCCCCCCCCCCCCCCCCCCCCCCCCCCCCCCCCCCCCACCCCCATCTTCATTATATGTGCAGAGTAAAGAAATAAAACAAAATAATGAAAAGAAGCAATAAGTTGCAACAAATACAATACAGCTCTAACAGCATCTGTGCCCGCAACACCAACATGGTTTAAACAGAGGTTCTTAAGTTGTTTTGAATGGTGACAATTTATACTAGACCCGCACAATTTTGTTTTAACTATCGTCTTAGAATCCCAACTAACATAATTACCGATGTATGTTACGTCGGTCAGTATGACTCAAAATAGTAACTCGCGCCAGAAAAAAAAGTGTGCAATGCACGGTGTGCAACTTGCGCGGCGTGGGTGTTATATAAAACTAATACTTTGGTTTTATTTTTATTATTCTTTCATGAAATTAGTAGCACTCGACAAAGAAAAAGTGCGTAAAAATTGGTGTGCTTGAGCCAATAACATACCAAAGTGAATAGTATTTTTGGACACGGCCATCTCTGTCGCCCTCACCTGATGTACAAATCATGAAAACTTGAAAGTTTTTGTTCAAACCACTTATTATCAGGGAACACTCTTTGAAAACAATCCACGCACTTTCACACGAAATGTTGTCATCAAAGAGCTTTTAAATTGAATCTAAAATAACACAATTCTCGCCGTGTGTACGTTGGTCACAGCTGATGAATACAACCGTGTTCAACAATTGTATTGTTTCCATTATATATACTCTCCCGAAAATAGTTACAATCAACAAAGAAAAGCGTTCAAATGACAGTGTTCATGAACAGTTTGATTACACTGTATAATGGAAAGAAACCAAAAATTTCTTTTTTACTAAGAATGTACTTCTATCTGCTCATCTGGGAATGGAAACAGCACACTATAATCAAAAACCCATCAAGTCTGACGGGTTATTGCTAGTTATATTATATTACTGCTGTACTTTGTGACAAGGAAAAATTTAAAATTTTGTGAAAAAAAACCTCATGGTCCCATGATGCACTGAGTGTCACACACTGCTTGGGAACATCTAAAGAGTGGTGTTTTCCAACTCTATCTTAGTTCTTTCACTTCTGTTTTTATTCTTTTGTCCCTGACGAAGGCCTAGTAAGCAATTTCTTTGTCATTTGTCCTTGTCTATAAAGACTTATTGCCTATTTTTGTTTACCCTGCTGTTTTCAAAGAACAGCAGGCCATCTTCTACTTCACATTTATCTACCTTTGATTATTATTTCTCAGCAATCATAGCACAGGCTGTGCTACTCTTTATTCTGTAGCTATTATTTTGCAACAGATAATGTTATCAGAAGTAAAAGGTGTCTGCCTGACAGTTTGTTAGACAGTGACCATGGTAATGGCCGTTGGCTGAATGCCATGTTGTTAGGCATGGAACTGTAAAACTTGGGATAAAAATATATGCATGATTAATAAAATTACACAAAAACCAAGTAATGTTTATAAATCAAACAAGACAAATAGAAGTTTAAGAAACATAAGATTATATAGTACACTGTAGACCCAATACAACGCAGGATCGCTAATACTGTCGTCAGAAATTTGCCGACTGCCCCCCTTTTTCACATGCATAAATTTTTGTTTTTTAGCAATAATCCAAATTAAAAGATGTACATAATTAATTGTCTTTGTACTTATTTTCAATCCTTCACCCGTAACGATAGTTGTTTGTACTTAAGCCAGACATCCTTCAGGCTGCTGATTTCTGTCAAATGTTGATAAATGTTCATCAAAATAAGGAAATTTGGCACAATGCAGACTCACTTATAACACTGTACCAAAGATCAGACCCCACCATTCACGCTATATCAGGTCTATAGTGTACTCTCATCCACTGGAATCAAGAATTGGGAAGCTTATGTTTGTTCATTAAGAAATTCTAAGCGTAACAGTACCCTTTTTTATCATGAATTTCTCTTAAATGCACACAGAAAACATTTTCAGTTTAAAAAATTAATAAAAGGAAGAAGATGTAGCAAAAGGCTCCAAAGTCCTTTTCTGAGTGCAACACAAATTTCATGTGGTAAAATAATAGGAGCCTTTTTTGCTCTGTGATAATGCATACAGTTGTGACTAGTTTCAGGGTAATATGGAATGTTGAATTCTGGCAGTACACTGAGTTGAAACTGCTATCAAAATCACTTTGTTTTCAACATATTAGGCTAAACAAAGAAATGAAGGTAACAAATAGCAAAACCTACCCTCAAATGCAGATAAAGAAAATACAGAAGCCTGAATAATGTCAAGTTATGCTTGTTTTTTTTGCTTCAATGATAAACCTCCCGATAACATTGTTATAAAATGACTTTGGTAATACTCTACTAATGGCAAATATGTTCACCTTGTCATTGACTTAAAAAAAAATTGGTTATACATGCCTTGCCACATTTCACAACCTTCTGTCTCGTTATTCTGCAGTTGGTATAATTAAATGTTTTTTTTTATAAAACAACCAAAAGAGAAACATATTAATAAATCTCAAATAAGTAGACAAAATGTGTGGTTTGTGCACCTTCACATAAAAAATGTTATATCCAGTATAGAAATATTAACAATTTAGGTAAAGTAATATGTTATATCCAGTATAGAAATATTAACAATTTAGGTAAAGTAATGCTTCTCTGCCTGGTTATTTGTTCAAACTGGCTTCACATAACATCAATTTTAGTCACAAAACTAGTCACAAATTTAAAGAAAATTTAAATTAACGTAACTGTTGAGCGAGTTCAGGGATAACTTTCAAGATGAACTTTGTAATGCTACAAGAAGACTAGTCTTGGTATGTCAAATTAACCAGTATATATCTTTGTAACGTAAAACAATGTGTACTTACATCTTAGTAAAGTTTCACACATAAAAAAATTGTATCTGTATTAGTAGAGTCCAAAAATTTTTATGTCTCTTAGTTAAGCCCAAAAAATGTGCCTGAATGTAGATTCTACAACCTTGATTTTATTAAGAAAGCTAAGTAAAGAAGGTCAAAACTATTTTCATAATTAAAAAAAAATACTTTCCAGTTATTTCTATTAAGACAAAATAGAAAGCGTTACCAAACACCCAATTTTCCCATCAGTGTTAGGAACATATCCTTCCAATTCTGACAAAATCTCCTTAATTACATCCCAAACTGTTGTACTGAATGCAAGTATTATAACTAATAATGAAAACCAACACTAGACCACTTGAAGCAAAACAGAACAGAATTGTTTGAATATGTAACAAAAACTACATCTATGTCTTTGATCAAAGTACAAAGACATGCACTTGAACATGAAGTCTATCATGTTTGCAAATGTTGGTATGGAGCACAAAATGTGGCTATTATATTTCTACATCATGCTCCCTGTCAAATTCTACCACCAATGGACACCAAGTTTTAGGATATTAACAAAAATTGGTCAGGTTTTTAAAAATGTATTACTCACATTTAAAAACTTCATGCTATCATATTCAAATAAAAATAAAAAAAGAGACAGAAAAGAAACAGATATTTAAAAATCATGAAATATGAACTGAAAATGAAAATTCAACAAGTTAATTCATATTAAAGAAATGTACATTTCAAAGGAAAATTTGACAAATTGTTTCAAAATAAAGACACATGCATTCTAAAGAAAATTCTAATAATGAATTCAAATGACAAAGAATGTGTCAAAGTTCAAAGTTCATTGAATTTATATGTCAACACACGGTAACATAATGCTTGTGTTCAAGTCTAAATCTTGACAAATTAAACTCCATGACCTTTTTTTCTGTTTAAACATGCCTGTTTGCAAATTCTTTTGTCCACAAATTTGTTACAATAAGTAAAATAAAATATTACACTTACGTTGGATGCTTAGAAGAAGCTTAATTTTCTTACACTTTAAAATGTTATGTGCCTTCCCATACAAACAAAAAGGTGTGGGAATATGTCTGAAAAACAAATTAAACTTTTAAAATAATCTTCTTGTCCATTCATGCACTAAGACATATACAGTATATCCTCACCCGCAGGGTGAACGTGCATACATATGCCATATACATTTACTGATTAGATAGCCCAACAGGTTAATTAAAAAAAATATACCTTTGCCTAATTTAATTTTATCTCCATATTTCATATATAAATCAAGAAGAATAAGCTCTTTATCAACTGGTCTAACCAATTGCACAATTTTTTTTCACCTGCGAGAAGTGCTTGTCCAGCCATTTCACACATATTTTACCTTTCTCACTCATAAAATTTACCAGTAACAATTCTTATCAGTATCTTCACTGTCAGTTCAACATGTCAATCACTGATTCCGAAGTATCCGAGTCGCTCTTTTGTTTGCCTCGTCCACTCGTACATTCAATGACCCGCCCTGCTCCGTCAACAGAAAATGAAATAAAAGAAAATTTTAAAAAATATTAATATTACATATCTATTGTACAACAAGTAAGTTAGTATTAGAAGACAAGGAAATCATTACAGCATTAGTGGTGACAGTAAGGTATTAAGAAAACAAAGAAATATGATTTTATTTAAATAAAGGAAAGAAGTGTTGAGAAATCTGGCCCCACCAAGATCTCTACCCCTAAAATAAATAAAAATTGTTAAATCACAAGACGTTTGATGAGAAGCTATAATAACTTAATTTGACTCGTACGTGTCTTCCACATATATAAGGAGTTCTTGTACCAACACCTTGTTTTTAAATTCAATCTTAGTAAGCACAAATGATTTGTGAAATCTAAAGCTTCTGGTCAGACATGACCAGCTCTAACAAGTAGTAACATTAATAAGTAACAATTAATGAAGCAGGTGATGATGGAAAACAGACATTAAGTTGAACATCATCAATGTTAGTCAATGGTTTCAAGACATCTAATGAAACCAAATTAAGAAACTCAAAAGATGCATTTACTTAATAAAGCCCAGGAACTTTTATACTGGACTAATAAATGAGATTTTTTATTCATGTATTTAAGACGCAGCCCTGATTTTAGAATGGGACTTATTTTATAAACTTGAAGCGCATTCAATTACTTATGAATTGACCCATGTATGACACAATGGCCATTAATATGTGTTTTATTATAAATTTTAATGTTCAAGGTGATAAAAAAGCGATTCCCTATTTGTAAGTATTTATTTCTTCCAACTAGTTTATGTTTAAAAAATGTCAAAATAAAAAAATTTTACTGCTACTGTAATGCATAAAATGCTCTGTCAAATGAACTTTACAGCTCATCATGAGATTTGGTCGATCCAACACATGGTTCTGTTTAAATGACTATCTTCATTGAACACGGACAACTTCCATCAGTTTTCCAATCTCCTCCCTTAGATCACACAAGGAGGATCTCAGAACAGCGCATAAACTGCGTAGCCCTGGCGAGAATCCCAATGTGTGTATATAGGAATCACACATTCTATAAATATTTCTGTGGTGGGTAGGTTTCTAATTTTTAAATTTTGCCAGGGCAGCGGCCTTATGGCCTACTCTTCACGATTTCCAACTGCCGTGGGATTTGTAACATGTGCAACTTGCACACGGGACCGCCTATTTTTTTTTGCTCTTATCGTAAAAAGCTAGCCATTTGATCTCACTACCTAGGAGACCAGGGAGGTGTATGACATCATTAGGACCACTGATTCTGGAAAAAATTTCCATAAATTATATTCCCTCTACTGGCAATCGAACCCGGTACCTTTAGAATTCGAGGTGGACGACATACCTCTGAGCTACTCTGACTTTCTATTCAACACATGATTATGTTATAGCAATTTCTGCTCTGTCTTGTAGCATCAATTTAGTGGCCATTTTTTCTTCTATTTTATTTAATTTTATTTCTAGAAAAAAAAAAGAAATTAAAAATTATGTCAACTATCAAATGGCAATAACTCTTCCTTGTGTAGACATGTGTCTCATGCATATCCAATAGATACAAGTGAAGGTATTACATTTTTAAAAACAGGGAATGGCATTTCAATCACCCTGTAGTGTTTTATGGTGGCTCACAGAGGAGGCACTGAGCCTTAAAGGGGTTAAAATCAATGCCCTCAATGAGTTAATATTTTCTGTTTTGTCAAGGAAACCTTTACAATGCGTTAAGCAATACTACTGAGTATGACAGTGATGGTGATCAAAGCGGCAACAGCAAAGTAGAATTTTATGTTCACAGTGAGCACACTCCGATACGAGTAAATTTCTGGTATGTGCCATCTATGATGCAAAAGGGAAATCAAATTTAAACAGAATGGCTACAGTGATACATGAGTATATGCTGTCATCAGCTGCTGACTTTCCAGCTGGTCCAGGTATAATTATAATATGCAGTTACTGCATTTAAAAAAAAACTCTACGATACACAAAATGCAAGAGTTATGTAAACCAAAGACCAGGTTCCCAGATTTATTAATATAAAGTTCTTGTGCAATTTCAAACTTTAATAACTATGGATATACACATGACAGAAGCATACTAAATACAGCATAATTTATAACTTTTTTTTTTTAAAGTTATTATCCATTTTTTTTTCAGATCCTGTAACTGACTGACAATGGCAACACTGTGTTTTGGAAAATCAGACTGATATGTCACAAAAGATGGCAGTTATGTTAAAGCCTAAATATTTGAACTGTATGGTATTAAAACTGAATAAATTACATTTGTGCATGTGATGTGTCACAAAATATGGCAGTTATGTTGAAGCCTAACTATTTGAACTGTATAGTATTAAAACTTAATAAATTAAGTTTTCGTGTATGTGATGTGTCACAAAATATGGCAGTTATGTTGAAGCCTAACTGTTTGAACTGTATAGTATTAAAACTTAATAAATTACGTTTTCGTGTATGTGATGTGTCACAAAATATGGCAGTTATGTTGAAGCCTAAAAATTTGAACTGTATAGTATTAAAGCTTAATAAATTACGTTTGTGTATCTGATGTGTCACAAAATATGGCAGTTATGTTGAAGCCTAAATATTTCAACTGTATGGTATTAAAACTTATAAATTATGTTTGTATATGTGATGTGTCACAAAATATGGCAGTTATGCTGAAGCCTACAAATTTGAACTGCATGATATTAAAACTTATAAAAAAATTATGTTTTTATATACTGTTTACAGCAAGTTTCTATTACGTGCTTATCTAGTTATTAAATTTTAAAATTGCACAAGGAATTCATAGACACCCTATTATTTCATGTTTCAGATTAAAAAATATCAATATTTCATGTTTCAGATTTACAAACATCATTATTTCATGTTTTAGATTTACAAATATCATTATTTCATGTTTCAGATTAACAAATATCATTATTTCATGTTTTAGATTTACAAATATCATTATGCTTTTATAAAAGTCTGTCTGTAACTTCTTGATTTTCATACACCACAATAATCAGCATAATGACCTGATGGGACCTATGGAGAAGGAATTTGTAAAGGTTGGGGGGAAAGGAAGCATAAAGTAAGAAAAATATATCTTAACTCGCAATCATTTGCCAAGGACTGTTGGACTAACAATGGATATGTATATGTCTAGACAGATTATGTAATTAATGACGATTTCAAGCAAAGGTAATTTATGAAAAACATGTTCTTATTCATTAGTTAAAACACGTTCTTACTCGTAAATTAAAATGTAACTGCATAAATATTCAGAAATCATATCCTTGAATATTCCTAGCATATACATGAAGAATGCAGATTTGTTTTGAATGCTGAAGGTACAAAGCCAGAATTTAGAAAAGTAACATTATTTTTTTTTCAACCTTTGTTACATTTAAGTAAATAAAAGAGTTGACCAAGGATAGCCATTAACAAAATGTGTGATAATAAATTATACACTCTCTATTCAACATGATCAAAACAAATCTGCTTATTAAGGGATCTGAAAGAAAATAAAATGAATTTAAAAACAATTGTGATTATTTACAATAACCTGCATACATAATACAACGATAAAGTGAAAAAAATACAAAATAGTACATGCAATACAAACAAAAAAGGTTTTCTGTACTAGGAATTACAACAAAATCCGGACAGGACCTACAACAAAATCCGGAAAGAACCTACAATAATATCCGGCCTCCAGGTGATACTGTTTTCATTTACTGGGTTTTGGTTTCACAGATAAGAAACTGTGACGCTGCGTACATTTATATATTAGTCACAAGAGTTAGCGATATAAGGTAATTATTAGTGAGTTATATATTATCCTGCACACAAATTTTGGCAATACCCTGCAAGTGATCACATTAGTATCAACTGAAGGCCTAATTTTGAGCTGTAAGAATTGACCCCGGTACTGTGGTGAAATGTAATCAAAAAAAAAATGAAAGGGATGTCACTTGGAAATCAAATAATGTCTGCTTTAAGCTGTAAGAATTGATGAACAAAAGTACTGAAAAATAAATGAGATGTAAAATATTAAAAATAGTTCATTGTAAATTTGGCAACTGAATGAAATGAAAAAAGATAATGAGGATTCAAATGATGGGGGGTGAGGTTATCCAGCAAGGGAAACACTCTATCCCAGACTTGTGAATCTGTATCATGCATATCACCATGGCATGGGCAACAGTGACATTCAGGTAACATTTGAAAAAAAAATATACTGAAGCAAAGCAAAAACACAGAAAGCTAATATATGCACTTTCAACACAAAAAATGTCTACTCTGAACACTGCTGGCTGGGGCTATTCAACCTTCTGGTTATAATATTTATATTATTCAAGTTTACGGACTTCCATTACAAAAATTTTTTTTCTAAAGAAATTCTATTTTGTAAACGAGAAAGTAAAAGTACAATTTTCTGAACTGACTCCATCAATGACATGGAAGGTGAACTATACAGACAGAAGCATTGTGTTCGGTGATGTACCTCAATAAAACAAGATAGTGGTAAACAAAACAAAGTTGGAGTGGTGAGTAATTTCTTTTTTCTTTGTTTCCTCCCCACCAAAATTTATGACCAAAGGAATAAAAAAATCCACATTCATTTTTTTAAAAATACTAAAACACAAGACACAATAGGAAGCAGAGCAATATCACACTAGATCTACATTTGCAGCGTTGGTTTTCAACCAAAAAAAAAAAGTGTTTGGTGCCAGTGAATACATTAATTCTCCTTAAGCAGTTTTGTAGCTCTCTGGTTAGCAGCAGTGATCCGCGACTCATTGGACAATGTCTGAAACACACACACGAGGGTAGGTGGGGGAGTTCAAGAGTGTTAGGTATTGTTAGCATAGTACTGTTGGTCAGGACATGCTACTGTACAAAACACAGCAGACAGACTAGAATCAATCATGAATGATATAAAGTGCATTATGAATCTTTATGCAAAAAAAATTTTTTTAGTAAATGTAAGCTCATAACAGATACTGCCATAGGGGAGTGAAGTGTTAGAGACTTCACTATACTAGGTCCACCTTTGAGAGGTGGGGTGACTAGTTCCCTTCTTCACTGCATTTGCTTTCCCTAACTCAGAGCAGAGTCAGGTACACATTTACAGCTGGGTTGACCGGAGTGTGATGCCATCGAGTTTCAAACACAGTACCTTTTTTGCGAGAGGCCTGCAGTACCTTATGCTCACAAAATTAAATAGTTACCAAGAAACATAATTTAAAAAAAAAAAATTAAGAATCCAAATTTCTAATTAAATTTCACTTCCAGGTAAACTACCTGTATGAAATTGTCATCAACTATACTCCTCTATTATGAGACACATAAATGACAGAAACAAGGAAATGTTATCTAATATTAACAGGCTCTCCTGGGAAGAAAAACCAAAATATTAGGAAATGTTACAGTAGATTAAATTTTTAAAACAATATGTATGCCTTGCAAAAAGTTCACGTCAGGACTCTTTTCTTCACCTCAGAATAAATATTACCTTCACTTCACACCAGAAGGAAGTCTAATGATTACATCGTCATCCTCAACAACATCATCAACACACCAGCTCCCAGTGGAGCATAGGCTTTCAACTAATTCACACCAAGCAATCCTATCATGTAGCTCAGGTTGTTTCAATGTCTTCTGTATCTTTTTCTTAGGGCTCATCAAATTTCCAGCAAATTTCCGTATGTGTTTCTGTGTCTCCCTCTACTTCCTCTGTCTTACAGATACCAGAAAAACAAAAGCCTTGTAATGCTCCCTGCTGGTTTCCTCAATGTATATCATATTCAATGCCAACATGTTTTCTCATTTTGTGTTCCACTGGTATATTGTCTGGTTCATTTCATTACTTCCACATTGGTGGTCACGTCATACAAATTTAATTTTTCTATTCTAAGGTGTTTTATACATGTAGAAGCAACCTTATCACTGTGTATGACAACAAATGTTGGAACCAAAGGTGTTTTACACATGTAGAAGCAACCTTATCAATGTGTATGACAACAAATGTCGGAACCAAAAGTGTTTTACACATGTAGGAGCAACCTTATCACTGTGTATGACCCCCATCGAGGCCAGCTCCTTGACATGGAGATGGGGCTCAAGTACAGCCACCAGCGGCTGAAAAACCAAGACTGGCCAGGCCCTCCTGCACTCGAGCAAGACCACAGTCTGCCCTAGCAAGTCAAGGTGCTGAAGACGGAGGCAACCAGCCAAGAGGCGCACCACAGCAATCAGGATGCCACGCACACACGCAATGGAAATATGCCTATATCTACAAAACGTTATGGCACTCGCCCTGTGACGGACAACCAGGCAGGTGCAGTGCCGGGCCCTCTGCCTCAAAAGGGCCCAAACCTTACTACTGGAGGTCCTTCTCAGTTTCCTCTTGGAGCCAGGAAGCATGAGAATAGAGCTACTGGCTAAGCAAAGCAAAGACCATTAAAAATAATGCACTGGAATGCTGAAGGCGTCAACAGTAAAAAAGACGGCTACAGCAAAAAAATTATAGCTCGAAAATATCTTGAATGAAGAGCAAGTAAACGTATGCTGCTTGCAAGAAACCCTCCTCAACCAAGACATAGCCTTCAAAATCAGAGGCTACTAGTGCTATCGATCCGACTGAAAAGACAGGCGAAAGGGTGGATTACTGACACTCTTGAAGAATAACATCAATGCATGTCAGCTTGAAACATATATGGAGGGGGCGGAATACCAGATGCTTCATCTCAGGACAGAAAGTACAGAATTCCACCTGCTCAACTACTACTGTCCGAGCGACCGCCTACTGGCACTAGACACAATCCCAGGAAAAGAAAGACTGATTGTGTGCGGAGACCTCAACAGCCACTCATAGAGCTGGGGGCTATGATCACATGGACAGGAGAGGTGAGGAGCTTGAAAACTGGCAGGATGACAATGGGCTTATCCTGATTAACCAGCCAATCGACCCACCAACCTTCTACTTGAGATCATGGCACACCATCTCTACACCAGACCTGGAATTGGAACATCACACGTGCTGTTGGGAAACAACTTGGAGGCAGCGACCACCAGCCAGTCTTCCTAATTGTGGAAAATGAACTTGTCAAGGAGAGCAGCACTCTCTCTAGGTGGAATTACCAGAAGGCAGACTGGACAATGTATCAGCATCGTACTAGTATACTGGCTAGAGATCTGACTGTAGACAAAGACATCAATAAGGTAGTTGATGAATTCAGCAGATGCATACTACAGGCTGCTCATGAAACAATACCTAGAGGGGTTCGTAAGCACTACAAACCATATTGAAATAGTGAACTAGAGCAACTGCACAACGACGTGGAAACATATCGAAAGCAGGCAGAGACGAGCCCATGCCAAGAACATCAAAATAACTACCAACATGCTAAGGCCAAATTTCAAAGGGCCAAGTTGCAGGCCAGGCGGAGAAGCTGGAAGGAGAAAAAAGAGTCCTTGAACTTTGAAAGAGATACAAGGAAACTGTGGAAACTGGTAAAACAACTTAATGATGAGGGTACAGGGAGAAACTCAAAGATTGCACTGTATAAACATGGAAACATCCTCACAGGAAAACAGGCAGCTGATCACTTTGCAGATACCTTTGCTAAAGACAACATCGAAGTTAGCCCAGAGAAGCAACAGGAGATTCATGAGAAACGACAAAATGCAGGACGAGATGGAACCATACCTGAAGTTTTGGAGGCGCCAATCAAATTCAGAGAACTAGAGATTGCAATATCAAAATTGAAAATGAGAAAGTCGCCAGGAGTTGATGGAGTGTCCAATGAAATGATTAAGAACTTAGGAACCGCAGCAAAAACAAAGCTGCGGCAGATCTTCAATATCTGTTGGAACTTGGGTAGAGTTCCACAGACCTGGAGGGAAGCAATCATGATACCACTCCCAAAACCAGGGAAAGACAGTTCCACGGCCTCCAGCTACAGACCAATCAGCCTTACAAGCTGACTCTGCAAAACAATGGAACAAATCATCAACCTCAGGCTGCAGTGGTACCTTAAAGCGAATACCTTCTTGTGCCACAGCAGGCGGGCTTTAGGCAGTGTTATTCTACCGAAGATCAGGCAACTTACCTTTCCCAAGAGATTGAGGATGCGTTCCAAGATAAGAAACTGGTACTAGCAGCATAGATAGATCTAAGGAAAGGATTTGACAAGGTTTTGGAAAGAAGGGCTTTTGAAGAAACTGAGAAATTGCAGAGTGAATGGTAGGATGTACAAATGGGTGGAAGCATACTTGCATAACAGAAGAGCTGAGTACAACTAGATGGCCTCAAGAGTAAGAAAATTCTACTGCGTCATGGCGTCCCTCAGGGAGGGGTTCTGTCCCCCACACTTTTCCTAGTCTTCATCAACGATCCGGTTGCTGAACTACCACAACCACCACACCTGGAATATGGGTCAGCTGCATGGTGTTCAGCATCAAACACCACAGTACAAGAGCTAGATAAGGTGCAAAACCAGGCACTTAGGGTCATCACGGGGGCAATGAAATCAACGCCTATAGTGGAGATGGAGAAAATTGAGAGGATACAAGAACTGAGAGAACGCTGAGACACGAAAGTGCTAACACAGGCAGAAAAGTTCCTTTGTATGCTGAGCCATCCAATGAAGGACAGATTCCAAAATCTAGCAATGGGGTGATTGAAAAGAAGCAGTTTTATCCACCAGGCCAAACGACTTCGTAGACAAACTTTAGACTTGCCTGAAGTTGACAGCCCCTTAAAGTCTATGCCAGAACAAACCACTTGGAGAGAGAAGCCTGGACTACCAGTATACATCCAGACAAAAGTGAAAGGAATACTAGACAAGGATGAACAGAACAGCGTGCAACATAGGACAGTCACTCTCAGTTTCCTGGATGATGAATACCCACAGGACCTCTGGGTCCGAGTATACACGGATGGGTCTGCACAAAATGCAGTAAAGAATGGAGGAGCAGGAGTGTACATAGGACACTAGGGATAGGCAATCAAGGTGGCAACTGAGAAACTGTTGAACACTAATCTCAGTCCACAGCCTGTGGTATTCCTGACAGATGCAAGATCAGCACTTCAGTCCAGAAAATTACCAGGTATACAAGCCCTACTGTCTGAACTGTGCAACCAGCGCAAGGTCGCCATGCAGTGGATACCATCTCACTGTGAAATACCAGGAAACGAGAGAGCAGACCGACTGGCTAAAGAAGGTGCTGCAGACGAGCAACCGGATGTACCAGTTACGTACCATCAGAAGAAAAAGATGATCAAATCAATCAGAAAGCCACCAACGCCAACACAGGATGACTACCAAGCTATGAACAGATCAGAACAAATTGTCATTCTGCGCCTCAGAACAGGACACAACCGACTCCGCAGCCACATGTATACAAAATTTAAGATTGGCAATTCAGCCATGTGTACATGTGGAAAAGCACCCCAGACTGCACAGCACATACTTCAAGACTGCCCCAAATATGATATATTGAGGCAAACCCACTGGCCCAGAGAAACAACACTGGAAGCAAAACTATACGAACCTCTGTATGAACTACAAAAGACAGTGAAGTTTATACAAGAAACAACATTGCAGATATAGACAATATATTTCAAGCGAACGAAAGAAGAACTGTGTATGACATCAAATGTTGGAATCAAGATGTTTTACACATGCACGTATTACTGTGTACAAGGGAAAATATTGTAATCAAAGGTGTTTTCCAATGTAGCAGCAAATGTAGCATTGTCTGACAATAAACATTGGAAGCTAATGGTTTTTCATACTTGTAAGAACAACCTTATCACCGTGTATGAGGTTATATAGCTAGTCATATCGGTAATCAAGTATGGACTGGGAATACTCACGCTGTCAGTAACACAATATGAATGACTGGAATGCATCAAAGACAACTATTTGAAAATATATTCAAAGGAGAAGAGTAGAATAAGTCAGGTGAGAATTGGACAAACTTCCAGCAAGTCATCATCAGACTTTTAGAGAGTGCAGAACTTTGGCCAATGGGAGGGCAGAGCTGGAAATTGATCAGCTGATAAATAATCATGCTGGGGATGATGATGCGATTGTGTACACTGATCTGTACTCGGTGGTGAGAAATCTGGATGGGGCTTCTCTGCTTGAGTAAAGGCCAGAATCATTGCTGAACATAGCAAGGCTTACATGATAACAACCTCCAGCATGAGAATGGAGATAGAGACAGCTATTGCAGCCTTAAGGTGACAGTCTGAAACTTCATTAACAAAGGCAGTTATTGTATCAGACTCACAATCCATGCTTCAGAGGGTTCAAAGTGGACTACTCCTGCACGAATTGGAAAACCTCCATAGAAGCCTCAAACCTTCAGGAACTGGTGTGGATCTATTGTCTTGTCATGCAGGGGTACTTGGCAATGAAGGAGCTGACATATTAGCTTCAAGAACACCCATAGAAGGTGCACTGGATATGGATAAGACAGAGATACTGAGGGCAATTAATGATCACCTATTAGATAATGACACCGCAATCGATGAATCATCAAGGCTAAGACTGCTCTGAAATTGGCATCATACGTAAGACCAGCAGAGATGGATGAATGAGAGGAAGCATCCATCGTGTATACAACCATCGCGCCACAGGAACAATTAAAATTCATACACTTCAACATTTGCTAAAGGAGACTGAGCACCTATGGGTTTGCCTGGAGTGCAATGACGTCGTTTCTGATCAACAACAATAATAACATGTGAATATAATGTTGAAAAAATAAAACGTGTTTTACACCTGTAGGAATAATCTTATCACTGCCTTTGACAATAAATGTTGGAATCAAAGGTGTTTTACACATGTAGGAACAACCTTATCATGTTTTATTACAACAAATGTTGGAAGCAAATGCATGCCACACTTGTAAGAACAACTTTATTACTGTGTATGTAAAAATTGTTGAAAACCAAAAGTGTTTCATGTTTGTAAGAACAACTTTGTCACTGTGTATGAGAAAAGAAAAAAATGTTGGAATCAACAGTGCTTTACACCAATAGGAACAAACTTATCGCTGCGCCTGACAACTAATCCTCGCATTAGTACTGCTTTATTCTATCTCCATTTTTGGCAAAAATTGACCTGAGGTCATAAAGTGACGTCATTTAAGCTACTCTATCATCCTACAAAATATCTTACAGTTATTCCTTATATGAGAACATTTTTTCCAAAATAATAATTTTGATTGAAACGTTTGTTGGATTTTAATTATTCTAAGTCCAATCACATTTATACTGCTTTATTCCACCTCCTGATCTGCCAATCAAACTAGTCGTAGTCATCACGTGATGTTGTGAATCATTATGGAAACACGAAGAAATACGTTCTCTGTCGCCGCTGTTTTAAAAATGATCTGGTGCAGGTTTAATGCAAGGGGAGAAGCTGAAGTGATGGTTGCATGCTCCTTAAGATGTCTTGAGGCATACCAAAGTCCTTTGTGAGAGAAAAAAATGCAAACAAAATGGGATACACCGCAACAATGTTGAAAAAAAGCTGCAGCTGAAAGAGAAAAGGATAGAAATAACAAAAGCAAGCCAGTACTTTGTTTTGACTTAGAAAATGTGTTAACGCTCCCAAAATGTGGTGTTCCCATTTTCCTTAACAAACACAAGCTGTGGTAACATACACCTAGGGACAACCGTGATCAAGGAAGAAAGCTACCCCACCTATCTTGGGGTGACATTTGACCAAAGGCTTACATGGAATAAGCATATTGAAAATGCAGAAGGAAAGGCCCGAAGACGACTAGGCATACTCAGAAAATTAGCAGGTACCAACTGGGGAACAAATGAACGAAATCTAAAGAAGATTTATAATGGAGTAATAAGACCACACTTAGAGTTTAGCTCAGCAGCATGGTCATCAGCTGCTAACTCAAATCTGCAGTCTTTGGACAAGGTGCAAAATCAAGCTCTCAGGCTCATTACAGGAGCCATGAAAACTACACCAATATCAGAGATGCAGAAGGTTGCTGGATTACAGACATTGTTCCATAGAAGAGACACAAAAACCATGATCCAGATGGAAAAGTACAACAGTATGCCAACGCACCCAATGAAGGCAAGACTAGATGATCTGGCATTGGGACGTCTAAAGCGTAGCAGCTTTGTGCATCGGGGAAAAAGACTTAAAAGACAGCATCAAGAAGACCTATCCATGAAGACAACACCACTGAAGCCTGCCCTATACCCTGTACCATGGGAGCAGGCCAGCAATGCCCTCCAAATTAATACATCAGTCAGTGGTCTCACAAGTGGATGTGAGTATAATGATCTGCAAAAACGAACTGCTACATTGAGTATGATCCAAGAAAGCTATCCCGATCAATCATGGATACATGCCTATACAGATGGATCAGCAACTAATGCTGTTAGGAATGGAGGTGCCGGTATCTTTATCTCATATCCTGACAACCACTATGAGACTAGGCACATTCCCACTGGTAAATTCTGTTCCAACTATACAGCTGAGGTTCAAGCTCTAGAGCAAGCTGCAAATATGATTTATAACACCAACTCTGACTGCCACCAGGTAGTCATCCTCACAGATGCACTGTCTGTCCTGCAAGCTCTTAAGGGTGGTAAACTCCCGCATCTGAGAAATGAACTAAACAAGGTAGCTGCCAAAAAGAGAACCATACTTCAGTGGGTACCATCTCATTGTGGTGTACCCGGAAATGAAAAGGCAGATAAACTTGCAAAAAAGGGAGGAGAATGTGAACAAGAAGATAATGAAGTCACATACTTTGAGAAAAAGAGAGCTATCCAGACTATCAGAAGAGAACAGAACCAACCCAAAGACGACTATCACACTCTCGACCGGCAGGGACAGATAACTATTTTTCGCCTCAGGACAGGGCATAACAAACTGAATAAACACATGCACAAGCTACGATTGTCTGCTTCACCACTGTGCACATGTGGATTAAACGAACAAACTGCTGAGCATGTTCTACAGGATTGTCCTCTGTATGACCAGTTAAGAAAGATATACTGGCCCAATGACTCAACACTAAACTCAAAGCTATATGGAGTTAAAGAGGAACTTCAAACAACAGTTGAATTCATCATGAGAACTCGTCTGACGGTGTAATCATCAAAGATGCGATCGCAAGAAGAAGAAGACAAGCTGTGGCATTCAACCTGACTGCCACTTTGTCATTGACAAGGAAATCTTACTTTGCTTTGTGACATGAAGCAGGAAATGGGAGATCTGGAAACAATATGAGAAAGTTATTAGAGATCATCATGAACTCACAGAGACGACTCTTTGGTCAGATGCTTGTGTACCACAAAATATGAATTCTATAATGACTCTAGCTCTGGCAGTGTTTCTCTAAAAACATCCTCAGATTAAACTTCTGATTCAGCAATGAGAACCAGCTCATAGTTCCATCCAAGAAGTGGACAGCGTCCATTTTGTGATTCAACGACACGTCAGGCACTATGAAATATACTGTCCTCTTAGTTTGATGAAAAGACTAACAGAAATGAACATGTTATTATGCAGGGAAATACATTCTTTGACTACCAAGAATGTGCATACACACACATACACAAAACAACCAAACAAACAACAAAATTACTCTTTTCAAACTGTCCATTTATATGCATAAGACAGCTGCAGATATGCTCATCTGCATACAATTGAATACAAGCTGTGTCATTCAGCCACAGAATGAACTGCAGTATCATTAAGATCTCGCAAGAAGATCCACTGGAGCATTCGTGTGCCAAATGAAGTAGCCCTAAAGAAACTGAAAGCGTGACCTATGGCAACAGAGAAAAAAAAAAATCTGGAGCATGTTCAGATACATACCACAGTTGTACAAAGATTTCATGAGCACTCTGCTTAAATTTAGATTTCTCTGTAGTATTTTTCCTCATATTCTTATTATGTGTAAATGTGTAGCAAAATGACTTACTTGAAATATCAGTGCAGAATTGTGTTCATTTAATGCTCGTAGTAAATAATATACACATAAACATGGATCCTTTGTCTTTTATTGTTGGCCTACTTGAACGAGCATGTTAAAGTGAATGATTGTGAGAGGAAGAACAACCTTATCAGGAAATAGCCTCCAAACTCTCACCATGTTGTAAAGAGATGTAATCGTAAAGAACTTGAAAATAAATAAATTTTTTTAAACAAATGAACATCTGAGAAGAGAACGTAAGAATTAAGCTATAGATTTGAACTGAGGTTCTCTTAACCTGCCACAGGCTCTCTTCACCAGGACACTGGAGATGGAATAATTATGTCACTGTAAGGCACGTATATGGAGACAGAATTAAGAAACTAGGAACTGAATAATTTTGTTGGCACATTATTCTATCTGCAACCGGAAGTTGCTTATAATTCTTTTTTGAAAAATGTTTTCCATATTTTAATTTTTGATTTCAAATAAATTCAACAGTTTCGACCATCGTGCAAAATTTCATTTGAATGTAATAACTCCTTCATGTTCAACTGATACCCCAAAAACTTTGGATGCGTTTTTCTCAAAACACGCTTCAGTGGAGATAGAATAAAGCAGTACTAGGGCTATGTAATGTTGGAAACAAATGCATTTACGCTTGGTAGAACAGCCTGGTCACTATGCATGACAGCAACTGTTGCATATTACAGTATATTTTACTATGTATGTGAACAATGTTCAGAAATGAAGGTGTTTTCATCTTTTAACTTCCGTGCTTACATCCAACGACAAGGTTTTTTTTTTTTTTTTTTTTTTTTTTTTTTTTTTCGTTCGCCCGCTAATACTCGAGGCGAAATCTCAGGTTATCATTTATGTCTAACCTGACATTGATTTTACGTGAGTATCCCTTTATTTCTTGTACAGAGACAAATGTCCCTCGCCATTCAGGCAAATACTCGCCGATTTCGGAGGTACCCATTGCAGCTGGGTCGGCTCAGGAGCCGCCAGTCCCTGGTCGACGACACTCCTTCAAATGTCCTCGCCAGGTCTCGAGTTAATCCAGTCCAAATCCCGGTCGACGAAAAATCCTCAAATGGCGTCGCCCGGGTTTGATCCTGTATCACCCGGTCGCCAGAGCGGTGTTGTAACCACTACGCTAGCGCGGCTCCCGACAAGGTTGTTTAAACTTCTGAATGGAAAACAGTTGTCTGGGTTGTCATTTACGAATGTATAGTCAGTCAAGTGAGTTCTAACTATTCAGGTACCTTTAAAGATTATTCTCCTCACATAATTACTATCTAGAGCTTAATTTATTTTCTAAGACATTTGTGAACCATAGTCCTGTGACAGGGGCTAGGTGTGGTTGAGGCGAACTTATGTCGACATGGCTACCTCACACTCAAGACCCATGCAGTAAGAAAATTTAATTAAGGATCGTTTGACAGGGGTTGCAATTATTGGTTGTTAACAACCCTCTCAGCAGCAGACTTAGCAATTCAAGCAACACAAAGCCTTATATAGGACAACATTTAATTCTACCGAACACCCAGACAGTGTTCGTGGACATTATATCCAAGGCAACTGCGGATTTCAATTCTGGTTTGACGACTTCTCTCTTGGGGTCTTGCAATCGAAATGACAAAGAATATTGAGATGTTAAGCTTTGCGCGGTTAACATCCAGGCAGTTTAGCATACCTCTGACTGGCTGTTCTTCTGTCAGCAGACATAACTAATGTTCTATTTTTAGATCCTGACTAAGTAACGCCCTAATGGCCGCCAAAAAGATATGCCAGAATGGCACTGTCACAGTCCATATCTATTTTTCTTAACCTGTGGTCCACTGATCCCTTGGGGGTTCATGAGTGGACTTTAAGGAGTACTTGCACATAACCTAAAATTTAAAATGTAAAATTTTATTTACGTTTTTTTTTTTCAAGAAGGAAGCCTTCGGTTGACAATAAAAGGGGTGCATAGCCTTTTACTGGACAATGAAAGGGGTCCATAGCCTTCATCGGACAGTCAAAGGAGCCCATGGCACAAAAAAAGTTACAAAACCCTGTCTACACCGGTCATTTAATCATCCTCTACATTTGTGTCTGCAATTTCTGCTTAGCACTCTTGCTATTCTATTCCATACATCAACATTTTCTGGCAAGGATGTACATGAGAGATAGTTTAATCAGCAGACACAGGAAAAATACTGTTACCTTAACTGACAACAACTTCTGGCCATGAGAGAAGGCTGACCCACATACACGATAATTAGCAAAACCATCCTAAATTTTCATCTAATATGACCAAAGTAGCTCAACTGATCCTAGTTAGCTCAAGCAATCACAGTCCTCAGCTCACATTGGAGTTCACAACAATACTGACTACACTAATGCTTGCC
Organism: Oreohelix idahoensis; assembly: GCA_024509875.1. Lineage (NCBI taxonomy): Eukaryota > Metazoa > Mollusca > Gastropoda > Stylommatophora > Oreohelicidae > Oreohelix > Oreohelix idahoensis. Next base: position 406,222 of record JAMPIV010009915.1, read on the forward strand.
ACAATTTCTATAACCATCAAATGTCACAAAGAGGGTGGTTGACCTATTTTTAACTTTTCTTACTTGCTTCTTACTTTCCATACTTGTTTAGAATGTCTGCTTCTCCAGGCAAATTACTGGATTCAAAACCTGGTATCATCAAGCTCTTGTCAACTCAGCTGTAAATGGGTATCTCACTCTGCTACTGAGTTAGGGAAGGCAGTGGCAGCAAGGAAAAGAACCGGTCATCCCCCCCTCATGAAGCCTGAGACCTAGTATAGTGAAGTATCAAACACTTCCCTACCGCAGACTCTGCTATGGGACTACCCTTACTTGCGTCTTTCAACAGGCACAGAAGAAGTTGATGGTCCTAACTCTTCTCCCAGGATAAAGACCTGAGCTCTGGGTATTATATGAAGGTCCTTTCATTATGGTTTTCATGAAATTATTTATCATAACCATTTATTGTAATCCTGAATTATATTTACTGAACTTAATAACTTCAAATTTGTCCTGCTTTATCAGCCTTCTCTCATGGTTGCAGCACATTATTATTATTATTTGACCTGAGAAACATTTACATTAATTGCATACGTAAGTAACATGAACGTATGCCTGCAACCCCCCTCAGTACAAAATAATACCATAGCACACTTAAGCACACAACCGGGAACTTCTGACAATATGAGCACATTTGGACACATACAGCACAGACTGTAATACCATTGAAAAATCACTTCCCAGTTTTAAACTGTTATGTCTTCACTCCTATCCAAATAATTTATATGAAACAAATGACGAAATAAAGACAATTAACTGTCATTTTATTATATAACATGCTTTGTCACATTAATATTACAACTCAAAGGGAGATCCAGTTTGTTCAACATAAGATTTTATAGCAGACAGCAGTTTTTTGCTGTCTCTTGTACTCACTTACTTACTTAGTTATTCCTCTTCTAACGTGAGGTGCACAGTTTTGGAAGAGAGAGCGCCATACTATCCTAGCAGTTTTTTGCTATCTCTTGTACTTACTTACTTACGTAGTCGTTCCTCTTCTAACGTGAGGTGTACAGGTTTGGAAGAGAGAGCGCCATACTATCCTAGCAGTTTTTTGCTATCTCTTGTACTTACTTACTTAGTCGTTTCTCTTCTAACGTGAGGTGTAGAGGTTTGAAAGAGAGAGCGCCATACTATCCTAGCAATTTTTTGCTGTCTCTTGTACTTACTTATTTAGTTGTTCCTCTTCTACCCTGGGGAGTAGAGGTTTGGAAGAGAGAGCGCCATACTATCCTATTGGCTGTCTTCCTACTGGCCTGGTTCCATTCTAGCTCTCGGTTCTTCAGAGATTGTCCAATGTTGTCCTCCCAGCGAACTCTGGGTCATCCTGGAGGTCTGGATCCCTGGCTTTTAGTTTCCCATACTTGTTGTATTAGCCAATCTTCTCCCATTATGCAGACATGGCCAAACCATCTTAGTTGGGACTGTTATATTTGGGTCAGCAGGGGCTGGGTTTTGAGGTCTTGCTGTATCATTTGGTTGCGGGCCATGTCTCTTCTTGTTATTTCAGCCACCTTCCTCAGATACCTCATTTCTGAGGTTTGGAGCTGGCTTTTGTCTCTTGTAATGTCAGTTTATTTAATGTTTGGATTTTATTTTGCTTTATTTTGTTTCCATGAATAAAATAATTAAAAACATAACACTTATTTGCCAAATTGCAGTTACTGCTCATGATTTTGAAATTTGTTTCATGTATATCCAATGTATACTAGTGAGGACATAAAATTTAAAAACTGGAAGTGACTTTTCAATTATACTGTACATATGGAAATGATCTCCCCTGTACTTTATTTTTTCTACTTTTTATCTCCGCAATGACAAAACGGCAGAACTGGCTGTTCCTACTTTCAGGCTATCAATTCAATGTTACCTGATTTTAGTATGAGGAATATTACAATTCAACTTTACCTGTATTTCAGTATGAGGAATATTACAATTCAACTTTACCTGTATTTCAGTATGAGGAATATTACAATTCAACATTACCTGTATTTCAATATGAGGAATATTACAATTCAACTCTACCTGTATTTCAATATGAGGAATATTACAATTAAACTTTACCTTTATTTTAATATGAGGAATGTTACAATTCAACTTTACCTGTATTTCAATATGAGGAATATTAAAAAATAAAACTTGGAAACATGGGATAAGCATTTTGGAAAACATGAGACAAATGACCTCACCTTATCGTTAATGCGATTCAACTGTTGATTCTGGGATTGGATCTCATTGCCCATGTCCACAGCCATGTTGCGTAGATTGCTCACCATTCCAGACACCTCACCAATATTCTGTTCCATTTCATCCTCCCTGGCATCATTCGTTATTCTGAGTGGATAGGTAAAAAAATTAATTTGCTAAGAGCTACAAGTCTGAAAATAAATGAATCAGTCAAAGATTTATTAACACAAATATGGTGATGGATAGGACACACATTGAGGAAACCTGTGGATAGCATTAAAAAGCAGTCCTTGTTCTGAAACACCCAGGGTAAGAAAGACAGAGGTAGACCTAGAAACACATGGAGAAAAGAATTGGAGACAGAAGTGAAAATGATGAGAAAAATGTGGAAAAAACTTGAGTGGATGGCACGTGACAGGAGGACTTGGCATGTGTTTGTTGAAGGCCTATGCTTCTTGTGGGAGCTAAAGTGTATTGACTGATTGATGAGTGAGGATCAAAGTCTGGTAGACCGTGGCCGGAAATGGATGCACAAAGAAAGCAGACAGGTACAGAATACATGAAAAAAGACATACCCAACCAAAGATATATCAACAACAAGAGTTATTAAAATAATGAAGGAGGGGACATATACATAAACTGAAGAATGAACAGGAAATCCACATCTAAGCGAATATCATATGAAGAGACAAAAGCAATAATTTAAAAAATAAAAGGTTGAAAGAAAAATGACACAACCCACAGCCACATACGAGGGGCGTTCAGAAAGTAATGCACCACATCGTTTTTCTCAGGAGCTGTTTATTCAAAAAGCATGAAATTTATACACAATAAACATGGATATGTCATGGAAACATCGGTATTATTCAACATAATCCCCATCAACTTGTACGGCTTTATGCCAGCGCGAAACAAGAGCATGTATTCCTAGCCCGTACCAGATTTTGTCTTATCATGTAGCCATTTCTTCGCTGCATGAATCACTCCATCATCTTCAAACCTTGTCCCACGGAGTGCATCTTTAAGTGGACCAAATAGATGAAAATCAGAGGTTGCCAAATCGGGACTATAGGGTGGATGGGGTAGTACAGTCCAACCCAATTTGGTGATTGCTTCCCGTGTTGCTAGACTTGTGTGAGGGCGCGCATTGTCGTGAGGGAGAAGCAGGTCTGCTGGATTCTTGTGCGGCCGAACTCTGCGAAAACGTTGATTGAGTTTTTCAATGTCTTAACGTAAGCTTGCGAATTGATTGTCTCTCCTCTTGGCATAACGTCCACAAGAATCACACCTTCAATGTCCCAAAAGACAGTGATCAAGACCTTTCCAGCTGAAGGAATTGTCTTGAATTTCTTTCTTCGTGGTGATTGCGGATGATGCCACTCCATTGACTGTCTTTTTGTCTCAAGTTCAAAATGATGTGCCCAGGTTTCGTCACCTGTAACGATCTTAGCCAAAAAGTTCTCTCCATCAGCATTGAAACGCTGCAACAATTCAGAAGAAATTGCTTTCCTTTGCAATCGGTGGTCATTTGTGAGACTTCGAGGAACCCATCTTGCGCAAACCTTAGTAAATCCGAGAGTTTTTATAACTGCATTTGCACTACCAATGCTGACTGACAGCTGTAAGGCCAATTGTTGAGTAGTGATTCGCCTAACAGTAAGAATAATGCCCTCAGCGCATTTCAACATTTCTGCGTTGGTGGCTGTGGCAGGACGTCCACAGCGCGGCCGATCAAGCAGCTCCGTATCTCCACTTCCTGATTCTTTGATTCTCTGAACCCAGCGACTGACTTTACTCCTGTCGACTGCAAAACTTCCATACACATCACATAGACGCTTGTGAATATTCACAACAGGTACCTTCTCTGCAACGAGAAATTCTATCACAATTCACTGTTTATAACGCAAGTTGCTAACACGCTCCATTTCAACGGTTTAGGGTTGGCCGGTTGCGGTGCAATTTGGTGCACACAATTGGCACATGCCATATTTAAAGTATGCAAAATTTCATGCTTCTATCTTCATTATTAGCTGAGAAAAACGATGTGGTGCATTACTTTCTGAACGCCCCTCGTATAACAGCAGCAGGCTGCTCCTTGGTAAGAAGAGATCAGGTGATAATTTTCAGCACCTCAGAACTGGCTCAAATACCATCTGTTCAAAAAATTTAAAATCAAGCAGACACATCTTATATGTTTACGTGGTGCAGACAAGCAAAAAATAAAACAACATCAACACCAACACCATCAACACCAACACCATCAAACCAACATCATCAACACCAACATCATCTTCTTCTGTGCTCCTTACAAACCAAGGAGCCACCACTACAGCTTGTCCCGTTACAGGAAGCCGGCATTTCAGTGGTTTCTGTAGCAATTTGTTTAACATGATGATGTTGCTAGCTTCCCATGACCAACCTCGTATTAGTCACCTTGTTTGACATTCCTGAGATAGCAGCAGTTCTAATCTTTCCCTGTCTCTTTAGACACCCCTGGGAAGAACTTGAGGTGGGGAAAAAAAACGTCATCCAAAAATGTTGACCCCATGACAGCAGCAGATCAACAAGATGGCTTTTACCAACCCCGCTGACAACAACACATTATACTGGTGAGAGAAGCCTGAGACAGACAGCTGACTTTGTGACAGATAGGTGTGGTTGGTCACATGAGAGCAGATGAAGAAGAAAAATGAGACAAAAGACTCTACCAGTAATTGTTCATAACCAAAACTGTAAATTCACAAGGAATTCGATACGTGTAATAACTATATACCTGTTTACAGGATGGACAAAGAATGGTTAATGGGACATCTGTACATCAAAGTGAATGACCCAAAAAAAAATCTGACTGATGGGCAGACAACACAGCAAAAGCCCTGTAAGAGTAGGAAAGAAAAAACCAACAAAAACAGTCTAATAAAATGAGAACTATGCTGCCCATCTGTATTCTGCAATTTTGTGACTTAAACAGCAAACTGTTTCCTCCACTTCAGAGTCCTAATCTACAGAGGTTCTTGATGCAGCCAAAATCTTCCTCCTCTTGTATTAACCACTTTTCTTTAAGACTGAAATTGTATTCTATGCATTACGTTTCAAATCTCTGACACTCAAAATCACACATTGTAGAGATTTTTGCAGCTCCATTTCTTAGTATATTTGAATCTGTCAAGCTTTGACCAGCACTGAGCCAGCCAAATTTATAAAATAACTAAAATAATGTCAATTAAGATGGAAATAACTCCACTTACGTATGGGTTTTAAATTAAGAGAAATAATGAACTGCGAATATAGATTGTGTTTCGTATCTGCAGGGACTTGCATTGGATGTTGATGTGTCAATTAAATCAACGTGTTTCTTCAAACTATGTTGGTGAGTCTTTTATTTTTTTTACACACAGCTCTAATAATGACGAACTTTCTTGTTTGAGCTTTACATTAGGTGTTTAAACTTATCAAAGTAATTTTTATTCAAAGATGAATTTTACTGCACAGAAATGACGACCTTTTCAAACAACTAATATTCACTTAACGACTTAAAACTATTAAACAAGTAAAGGGAAAAACAAGTTTCAGGGATACACTTTTATTATTGTTAGTAAATCGTCTTCAGAGTACGTCGACACTACTTAGACATCACAGACTATGCTGGCCTGGCCATGTCCGTCATATGGAGGATGGTCGTATCCCCAAAGATATTTTCTACAGCCAATTGGCAGATGGCAAAAGAACAGCTGAGCGACCACAGCTGAGGTTCAAAGATGTGTGCATGAAGGCGCTGGACATAAATCCAGCAACCTGGATGAAGCTGCTGATCGCACCAAGTGGCGATGCTCCCTATGGTGCCACCTCAGATTAGGCAAAAAGAAACTCTTATAACAAGCAGAAAAGAAAAAAAAACATGCCAAGAGAAACACCAGGCAAAAAAAAAGCAGCTGAGGGCTACCACCTCAGGGGTGCATTCTCATAGTCAGTTATGACTGATGGGGACTACCACCTCAGGGGTGCATTCTCATAGTCAGTTATGACTGATGGGGACTACCACCTCAGGGGTGCATTCTCATAGTCAGTTATGACTGATGGGGACTACCACCTCAGGGGTGCATTCTCATAGTCAGTTATGATTGATGGGGACTACTACTGCTACTAAATGCACTAAAAAACAGAAAATAAATGCTCCACGCATTCTGTGGCATAAAATAAAAGTGGATGACCAGTTATCATTAATCAGTGATTCGTTCTATTGGTTAAAAACTAATACACTTGCGTGAAAGATGTGAGAATGGCAAACCATAAGTCCGAAGAGTTCAGGCCCACCACTGGTGTAAGACTGGGTAATGTTCTGTCACCGTATCTTTTCATACTCCTTATGGACGATGTCATCAACGCATGTAAGGAGACGACAAGAGAGTATTCAGCAGGGTACCGGAACATGAGACAGGTTTGTATTTCAGAGAAGGCATTTGCCAATGATGTTGCCCTGATTGCTAAGTCAGAGGCACATCTTCAAATCAACCTGCAAGTCTGGAGGGAAGAGCTGGAGAAGAGAGGGATGGTCATGAGCAGCTCCAAAACAAAATCATGGTGATATCACGAGAGGAAAGAAGGCATCAGATTATGCTGGGAGAACGGGTTCTGGAGCAGGTCAACCACTTTAAATACTTTGGAGCTGTCAAAGACTGGAAGGGAGGCATCAAAGAAGAGTTGGCTACCCGAAGAGCAGCAGCTGGGAGACTTTTTCAAGCCATAAACAGAGGCAATAAATCATGGATTCCTCAGCAAAAAAGGAAGATGGCAAGAAGACGAGGATGGCTGTATACCGCTCCAACTATGTACTAGTCTTGATTTATGGATGCGAGTCATGGGCAATGACTACAACCCACAAAAGCCAGCTCCAAACCTCAGAAATGAGGAATCTGAGGAAGGTGGTTGAAGTATCAAGAAGGGACTTGTTCCACAACCAGACGATATGGCAAGGCCTCAAAACCCAGCCCTTGCAGACCCAAGTAGAACAGTCCCAACTACGATGGTTTGGCCATGTCTGCAGAATGGGAGAAGATCAGCTATCACGACTAGTATGGGAAACTATGAGCCAGAGCTGGGAGGACAACAATAGACAATCTCTGAAGGAATATTAGACAAACATAAAGGTATGTTTTCAAGCACTCGTAAGAAATAAAGAAGTAGAAAACTAGACAACAGAAAAAAAACAGACATGAGTGGCTTACCCAGGACCTTCTGTGCGACAACCCCGCCTAGCTATGCAAGCAAATCACACTATCCTCCCTGCCATCTAGGCATCACCAAAAATGATGCTTCGATGACGGGTCATTAGTGCGACCCGCAACACATAACACCGGAAATTTACCATGGGCAGTCCAGCCTATTAATGAAGCAATCACTTCGGTTGTTCCCCTATTATACAGTATAGGTCAGACTTACACAAGACAAAGACCTTAATACTGTGTCTAGTAAATGATAGAAGACTAAGAACAGTAGGTACAGGACAGAGGGTAGGTTTTGGTATTGTATAAACATTTATAACACATAAGGAAGGGAAACCCGAGGCCTGTAAACAGTAAATAAATATTAGACAAAATCTCTGAAGGACCCAGGATTAGACTGGAACCAGGCCAGGAGTAAGACAGCCGATTGGATAGTATAACAAACCTCTACACCCCAGGATAGAAGAGGAACAAGTAAGTAAGAAAGAAGGATATGATTAAATGATTAATTACTGGTCAGTGATAACTGGCCATCCACTTTTTTTCTATGTAATAGAATTATGGAAAATGTGTTTTCTGTGTTTTAGTGCATTAAAAGTGCCAGGTTTGAATCACAGTAAAGACATGCTCCAGTCTACTGAGCTGTAAATGGGTACCTGACTCTGCTCTTTGAGTTAGGGAAGGAAAAGGCAGCGTGGAAGGGAACTGGTCATTCCACCTCTCGATGCTGGACCAAGTATAGTGATGCCTCTAACACTTCACTTCCCTACAGCAGTATCAGCTATGGGACTATCTTTATCTTTTACCTTCTACAAGAAAGGTCTTACATTCTCAGTTTATATGTTTTGATACTTTCTAGAAGAAAGGTCTTTCATTCCCATTTTATGAGCTTTATTACTTTCTACAAGAAAGGTCTTTCATTCCCAGTTTATTTGTTTTGTTACTATGTGCAAGAAAGGTCTTACATTCCTAGTTTATAAGCTGTTAGCTGTTACATTCTACAAGAAAGGTCTTACATTCCCAGTGTATATGCTTTGTTACTTTCAACAAGGAAGATTTAACATACCCAGTTTATACACACTGTTACTTTTGACAGTTCATATTACTTTTTAATTTCAACACTATCAGTTTATATTCGTAAATATCAACCATTACTGGCAACAACCTCCAAAATTGGGCTATTTAATTAAAAGGGTTTGAAACAAAATATAAATATTACAATTCTTCTTCTTTGATCCACTGTCACTGAGCGTCAGCTCTTGGTGACCTAAATATTACAATCCAGGTCAAACAAGATTAACATTTTAAGGAAAAACAATATCAAACAAAGCCACATCATTTTCTCATTTGCCAAACCCATCAACTTCAAATGTCAGGTCTCTTAAAACAACAGAGCTTTATTTCTCATCAACAATAAACACATATATGCTTCTGGTCCATATTAGGCTGGGAATGCCAGGACTGAAATTATCCTACTGAACTAATGAAGGTAAAGATGGAGAAACAATGTAAAATCAATAATGTATTAAAACAGCGAATAGATTCATGTGATACTCCATGTCAGAGGAAATTGTGATGAGAAATCAGCCCCTTTGTCTGACTCGTCATGCACCAATGGTTAGTAGGGAAACCGGATAAGAAGATAAACTAACAAATGATATAATCAAACAGAACATATGATGGGAAGAGCAGGGAAGGGTTGAAAAGTGAAGAACAGCAAACAGTGTTGGTTGGGAAAGAAGTCGGTGAATGACAGACAGGCACAGGGAAGGTATTAATAACAAACAGTGTTGGGGAAGAAGTCGGTGAATGAGAGACAGGCACAGGGAAGGTATTATAATGTTATCAAAATTATGAAAAGGAGAAATATTGATATGAATGTTCTGAGAATGACAGAAATTATATACCGGATACAAATAGGAGCCACAGAAGTTGAAAATGAACTGGGCAATTAGTAAGCATGGATTCGTTCTTTCACTTGATCCATCCCCTCTATGTAGCATCGTTTGGATAAGCGGTTGGAGGGCTTTCCGCTTACGACACAGTTACCTGGTTCCTGGTTCAAAATCTGGTAGCATCACATTCCATTCTACCCAGGGTAACTGACTCTGCTCTTGAGTTTGAGAAAGCAAAGGCAGCAAGGAAGGGAAACTGGTCACCCCACCTTATTAAAAAAGCTGGATTTAGTATAGTGAAGTCTCTAACACTTCATTCCCCTACAGCAGTAGCTGCAATGGGACTACTGTTACCATTAAAAAAAAAAATTCTCTCTATACAGTGAAAAAAACAGGTTTAGCTATGACAGGGGTTCTTAACCTGTGGGGCATACAGAGGGAATACAAGGGAGGTGTGAGGTAGCCTACCAGAAAATGTATCACAATTGCTTTCTCACACCATAACTGCTAGACCAACAAAATGTTGTATTGGATGCAAGGAATTAGAATTCTTGGGACATACTGTACATCAGGGTAGCATGACCCCTGACCCCAAGAACCTGGAGAAATTGCAGAGAGCACCTAGACCACAGACTAAGAAGGACGTGAGATCCTTTGTTTCACTTTGTGGGTTTTACCAAAAGTACATTAAAAATTTTAACTCTGTATGTGCTCCTCTGACGGATTTAACTCGTAAAGGATAACCAGATAAAATAGAATGGTCAGCAGAATGCGAGTTGGCATATAATGAGTTAAAGGAAAAACTCACCAGTAAGCCTATATTGAAATTACCTGATTTGAGTCAGGAATTCATGGTGAGAACGGACGCTAGTAATGTGGGATTGGGAGCCACATTGTTGCAACGGTCCTCTTCACCAGACGGGGAATTGAACCCAGTTGCTTATGCCAGCAGCAAGTTAAACAGAGCGGAACAAAACTACTCAACTATTGAAAAAGAATGTTTGGCTTTAGTCTGGGCAATCAAGAAATTCCAGATCTATCTGTATGGTAGACCATTCGTGGTGCAAAGCGATCATTAGCCACTGGTATTTCTGGCCCAGGCAAAACATGGTAATGCCCGTTTGTTAAGGTGGTCTTTGCTCATCCAATCTTACTCGTTTACCATTGAGTATATTCCGGGTTCGCAGAACGTTGGGGCAGATTTCTTGAGTAGGCACCCCCTGCAGAAACCCAGGATACTCAGAAAGCCTAGTTGAGTTAATTTGATCAAGATTGTTAAAACGGATTATAAAGCTGCATTGGGATGCAGGCTTTTAACAGGGGAGATATGTGATAAAATCACTCCTTTTAACACCCCGCTCAAATTCCCTGATTCGAAAAAATCTAGTAACGAAAACTTACAATCTATAAACCCCACTATTATATTTGAAAATTGCCAAGAGCAAGGTCAAACGTCTGCTTAGAATTGGAAAATACTTGACTTTTCTAACACAATAGTTTGAAAAAAGGGTACCCTTCCCCAAATCGTATACACACCCGCCCTATTATTTAGTGGAGGTTGTAACTATAAATAACTCCAAATGTTTGAAATTATGCACCATTTACTAGCCTAACAGTCCACAATTGGCCCAAGATTTGAATCTTCAAAGACAAGCGTATTGAGTCCCATCCCCCAACAACACACAGCTCGTGTTTCCCTTCCCAATATTTTATGACGAAAGCCGGAAAAGTTGGCAGAAGAAAGAAAAGAAAAAAAAAAAACTTGTTACCTCGTCTTGAAACGGGAGAGAGGGGAAAAGGTGGGGGGTAAAATGGAAAGAATCAAGGCTAACTTATGCTTTTGAAACTGAAACTGAAACCTAATTTGTGCAGAGAGGAGGGAGAGAGAGAGAAACTTAGATAACTTATATAGAGGGTAAATACAAATGGAGGTATTGAATCATAGCGATAATATTGTTTATTAAAATACCATACTATTCCCTTATAATACATTATCTTGCCTTATAGAAAAGTATTTTGTTCAGAATAAATATAGAGAAAAAGTACATAGAGGAAAACGATGAAGAAGAGTTAGATGAAAACTAGATAGGATGATAGAGGCCAAAGGGCAGTTTAAGAATCACTTTTAAAAATTGAAATCGACCCAATAATAACCGAGATATTGTAGAAAATAAAAATTGAGACAGACTGACAAACACACTGAGGAATGCTCAATTTTGAAAATCTTCGGATGTTACATTTTAGGGGACGCGTTTTTGAACAGTCAAATTTGCTTGACTCGTTTGATTGGTTAACGATAGTTTAGGAGAGGGGGGATAAAACTAACGCGTTACCAGAATACGCTGCCACTTGAGAAAAATATTTCTACATCGTAGATTAAGATCAGACGCATAGCAGTTGTGACCTTAATGCCTTTGCAGTCTGGGTGACAGCGATCTGCACCTGTGCCATTGATCACCAGTTAATCTTACTTTTGTGTGAAATATTTCATTGATTGCGGTAAGATAAATAATTTTATTGATATATTTTGTTAATATGTAGAGGCAAACCCAGATAGGGGGGCCAAAATTTGTGGTGTACGACATTGCCATGGGAAAAGAATTACGACATCCCAGCAAGCATGCCTAAGCAGAATTATTGAGAAACGAAAGTAAATTATGTTTGAATATTGCCATACAAAAACCATTACGACTGTAAGTCCAGAAAGCTACTGGCAGTCTTCTTCAGTATCACAGTGTACAATTGACGCCTGAAAACATACTTAGAATGATTGTACAAAAGAATTAGCAGGTTACAAGAAGACAACTGTATACCTATCTGATTGTATGGAAGAAAATCATTGTTTAAGTGACAGGGGTGTTGCAGCCATATGGAAGAAGAATGTAAACACAGTACAGAGTGAAGTCAAATAAATTAAGGGCTAGTGCAAATGTTTGCACACGAGCCTGACCACGGATGATGGTAAGTTTGAGTAATTGTGGAAATATTATAGCCAGCATATAAAAGTAGAGGAATGTCCTTCTGTTTCAGGGTTATATTGCCTGTTACCAGCTGGTGACAGGAAAACCTGGTGAAGACATAATTGGAGGAAGAGAAAGCCTCAACAAACTGTATGCTGCATTTTATGGCCAAAGAAAGACCTTATGCTGAAATTTATATGATCTACTGAAACATACGTCAACTAGAAACAACAGGTGAAGTCCCCTTACGTGGGCTCTGAGAACTTATTCATAAAAAATTTCCACATGTGTACTATCTTATTCGTGGGCATGATGACAAAAATAGTCCTTCCCACCATTGACTTTCACTTTTAGACAGTACTACATCAGTCTGTGTTATACACCTACAGTGACATTTGTTTATTATCAAGATATGGACAAAGATTCCTACTTATTTATTTATTATATGTAAATACAGTTCGCTTCATTTTTAATCATTCCTGCCCCAAAAAGATTTGAGGGGACAGGAAATTAAAATTGTAAAATAATTATCTAAACTTAACCCCAGTCTTTATTAGTTCAATTTCATTGAGTTACAGTTGTGTTTGTTTTATGCACTTATCACTATACTTGCATTACCCTAGACACGTAGCCATATAAAACACATAACCATATCATAAAATATTTCCCGGAGTGAGATCTTCGAGAGGTAGCGGATAGGTACCATGAGAATACATCATCATCAACAATTAGACTCAGGGACTTACATAGCTTGACCTCACTCCGAGTACACGTAGCTTGGTAACGTCTATAACCTCTCCGGCACACACGCCACAAACATAAAGGTATGTTTTCAGGCACTCGTAAGAAATAAAGAAGTAGAAAACTAGACAACAGAAAAAAAACAGACATGAGTGGCTTACCCAGGACTCGAACCCAGGATCTTCCGTGCGACAACCCCGCCTAGCTATGCAAGCGAATCACACTATCCTCCCTGCCATCTAGGCATCACCAAAAATGATGCTTCGATGACGGGTCATTAGTGCGACCCGCAACACATAACACCGGAAATTTACCATGGGCAGTCCAGCCTATTAATGAAGCAATCACTTCTGTTGTTCCCCTATTATACAGTATAGGTCAGACTTACACAACACAAAGACCTTAATACTGTGTCTAGTAAATGATAGAAGACTAAGAACAGTAAGTACAGGACAGAGGGTAGGTTTTGGTATTGTACAAACATTTATAACACATAAGGAAGGGAAACCCGAGGCCTGTAAACAGTAAATAAATATTAGACAAAATCTCTGAAGGACCCAGGATTAGACTGGAACCAGGCCAGGAGTAAGACAGCCGATTGGATAGTATAACAAACCTCTACACCCCAGGATAGAAGAGGAACAAGTAAGTAAGAAAGAAGGATATGATTAAATGATTAATTACTGGTCAATGATAACTGGCCATCCACTTTTTTTCTATGTAATAGAATTATGGAAAATGTGTTTTCTGTGTTTTAGTGCATTAAAAGTGCCAGGTTTGAATCACAATAAAGACATGCTCCAGTCTACTGAGCTGTAAATGGGTACCTGACTCTGCTCTTTGAGTTAGGGAAGGAAAAGGCAGCGTGGAAGGGAACTGGTCATTCCACCTCTCGATGCTGGACCAAGTATAGTGATGCCTCTAACACTTCACTTCCCTACAGCAGTATCAGCTATGGGACTATCTTTATCTTTTACCTTCTACAAGAAAGGTCTTACATTCTCAGTTTATATGTTTTGATACTTTCTAGAAGAAAGGTCTTTCATTCCCATTTTATGAGCTTTATTACTTTCTACAAGAAAGGTCTTTCATTCCCAGTTTATTTGTTTTGTTACTATGTGCAAGAAAGGGCTTACATTCCTAGTTTATAAGCTGTTAGCTGTTACATTCTACAAGAAAGGTCTTACATTCCCAGTGTATATGCTTTGTTACTTTCAACAAGGAAGATTTAACATACCCAGTTTATACACACTGTTACTTTTGACAGTTCATATTACTTTTTAATTTCAACACTATCAGTTTATATTCGTAAATATCAACCATTACTGGCAACAACCTCCAAAATTGGGCTATTTAATTAAAAGGGTTTGAAACAAAATATAAATATTACAATTCTTCTTCTTTGATCCACTGTCACTGAGCGTCAGCTCTTGGTGACCTAAATATTACAATCCAGGTCAAACAAGATTAACATTTTAAGGAAAAACAATATCAAACAAAGCCACATCATTTTCTCATTTGCCAAACCCATCAACTTCAAATGTCAGGTCTCTTAAAACAACAGAGCTTTATTTCTCATCAACAATAAACACATATATGCTTCTGGTCCATATTAGGCTGGGAATGCCAGGACTGAAATTATCCTACTGAACTAATGAAGGTAAAGATGGAGAAACAATGTAAAATCAATAATGTATTAACTGATTCCATACGTAATTATTTTCGGCCATTATGGCGATACGACAAAACACGATTAAAGATGAAGATAAATGTGAAAAAATCCCTTCAAACGCAAATAAAAGACATTGAAGCTTGTTGAAATTTGCCCAGTTTTGTGTTTACTTCCGTTCGAGATAAATTCTGGGCAGTATAAAATATCAGAATAGAAAGAAACAACGAAATAAATCAGTGTCTTTTAAAAGATCTTGCGGCCACAGCGGTCGGCCATTGTGTCTTTTAATAGATCTTACGTACGGAATCAGTTAAAACAGCGAATAGATTCATGTGATACTCCATGTCAGAGGAAATTGTGATGAGAAATCAGCCCCTTTGTCTGACTCGTCATGCACCAATGGTTAGTAGGGAAACTGGATAAGAAGATAAACTAACAAATGATATAATCAAACAGAACATATGATGGGAAGAGCAGGGAAGGGTTGAAAAGTGAAGAACAGCAAACAGTGTTGGTTGGGAAAGAAGTCGGTGAATGACAGACAGGCACAGGGAAGGTATTAATAACAAACAGTGTTGGGGAAGAAGTCGGTGAATGAGAGACAGGCACAGGGAAGGTATTATAATGTTATCAAAATTATAACAAGGAGAAATATTGATAGGAATTTTCTGAGAACGACAGAAATTATATACCAGATACAAATAGGAGCCACAGAAGTTGAAAATGAACTGGGCAATTAGTAAGCATGGATTCGTTCTTTCACTTGATCCATCCCCTCTCTGTAGCATCGTTTGGATAAGCGGTTGGAGGGCTTTCCGCTTACGACACAGTTACCTGGTTCCTGGTTCAAAATCTGGTAGCATCACATTCCATTCTACCCAGCTGTAAATGGGTAACTGACTCTGCTCTTGAGTTTGAGAAAGCAAAGGCAGCAAGGAAGGGAAACTGGTCACCCCACCTTATTAAAAAAGCTGGATTTAGTATAGTGAAGTCTCTAACACTTCATTCCCCTACAGCAGTAGCTGCAATGGAACTACCGTTACCATTAAAAAAAAAATTCTCTCTATACAGTGAAAAAAACAGGTCTAGCTATGACAGGGGTTCTTAACCTGTGGGGCATACAGAGGGAATACAAGGGAGGTGTGAGGTAGCCTACCAGAAAATGTATCACAATTGCTTTCTCACATCATAAAATTGTACATTTTAGGATCAAATTCTCTGTACATAATGTTTGTATGAAAATCAATACAGCTCAGTGCCACCATTTGATGACCTGTGTTTGTGAGAACCTGGCTGGAAATAAAATTCTCCATAGGTAAAAGGATCCCATTACATGCCTATTGAGGCATATTGGGAATATGGTCTTCTTCTTCTTCCGTCATTAGCCACCGACCGTCAAAGCAGTCAGTGGCCATTACGCCTAGTGGCGTCTTAGGGCAACAGCAGATAGGTTTTCTTTGCCATTGTTTCCCATCACGCCTAGTGGCGTCTTTAGGGCAACGGCAAATCAACCAATTTGCTGTTGTTTCCGTAATCGAAGTGACTGGCAAACGGGTGATCAGCCCGTTGTGATGGGAATATGGTGTTTGGCCAGTATTTTCTTGACCATCGGCTCACTAGGGGCGATGTGGTCAGCATCACGCCGGCCGCCTCAACCTTCCCAGAGTTGTTCTGGTACCCAATTCATGAGGCTGGGTCGACCTCGGAGCTGTTTGTGGTCTAAAAAAAATCCCCTCAACTGGGGATCGAACCATGGACCACTGAGCTAGAAAGCCAGTGCACTAACCACTGCGCTACCGTGGTTCCAAAATTCCCCATAGTAACATCTTAATTATGTCTATTTATTTGAGAAAAAAAACAGAAGGTTCACTCTCAGGGGAAGTGTGAGGGAAAAATGGTTAAGACTTGCTGATCTAAGACAAACCCAGAATACAATATAAGGAGGCTACAATATAAATAACTTGTTTGTAGCACAAACAGCAAAACTAAAAAAAAAAAAAAAAAATACAGCAGAAGTAGAAAATGAAAAGGTCGAGACAGAATGTTAGATCTGCTACTATAACAAATAGCAGAAAAGAACTTTGAACATCACCTAAACAATACCAGCGATTATCTGCAGAAAAAAGACCCCACTTGAATGCTATGTAATGATAAATGGAACAATGCAAAACACACAAATTCAATTACTTGAATATATTGATGATATCCAATGGAGCCGCGGTAACACAGTGGTTAGTGCACTGGCTTCTGAGCTCAGCAGTCCATGGTTCGATCCCCAGTTGAGGTGGGATTTTTTAGACCACAAATGGCTCTAGGGTCGACCCAGCCTCATGAATTGGGTACCAGAGCAACTCTGGGAAAGTTACAAGTGGCCGATGTGATGCTGGCAACATCACCCCTAGTGTGCCATATGATCAAGAAAATATGGGCCTAACAACATATTCCCAATATGCCACAATGGGCATGTAATGGGATCCTTTACCTTTTTACCAATGGAACATGCCCTACTGAGATTAAGAGTATCAATCAATCAATACCCTTAGGCTCTCCAAAGACCATAGACCTTCAATAAAAACATGCTTAGTGGGCCTGTCGCATGCCATAATCTCAAGGTCTTTCCATGTCCTTACCAGAGAACCTTCTTCTGTCTTGGATGGCTGAATGTTATTTTATTTCACTGGATGATTTATCAGGGCCCGTAAGGGGAGCTAACAACAGTAACACTGTAACCTACCATCTTCTTCTTCTTCTTCCGTCCTTAGCCAACGACCGGCAAAGCAGTCAGTGGCCATTACGCCTAGTGGCGTCTTAAGGGCAACAGCGAATAGATTTTCTTTGCAGTTGTTCCCATCACGCCTAATGGTGTCTTTAGGGCAACGACAAATCAATCCGTTTGTTGTTGTTTCCGTAATCAAAGTGACTGGCAAACGGGTGATCAGCCCGTTGGGGTAACCTACCATGCATATCGTAAAAAGTGACTAAGGAGAATGGGATCGGCACTGCAGGGCATGGGAATAGCTACCTCATTGTGCAGAAACTTTAACTCACAAAAACTTCAACATCAGAATATGCTAAGCAAAAAACTGCATTTCCAAATACTGAAAATACATCCAACGTAATAAATTTTGGCCAATAAACTTAAAGATAAAGTGTTACATGGAAACAATTGAACTGTATCAACATGAATCTTGTTCACTAAGCAAACAAATAAGAAAACAACTGTAAATGACACGGATATGATGTCTAAGAAGAATTAAGAATTCTATGAAAAGCTAAAGTAACAAATGAAGAATTCTTGAAAAGAGCTAAATAAGAAAGAAATATAATTACAATAAGGAGCACTCAAAAACATCTTAACAATGGGGAAAAGGGCATAAGAATTTCAGGACGAATGACAGAAAAGATAATAAACATTACATCATGGGAAGAAACGCACTGAGGAAGCCTGTTAATTGCATTATGAGGCAGTCCTTGTTCTGAAATTCCCAGGTTAAGAGAGATAGCAGGAGACTGAAAAATACACGGAGAACTGGAATGTCTGTCTCCACATTAGAAGGATAAAGTAGGCATGGAACAACTGTGAACAGATGGCACAGGACAGGAGGACTTGGCATGCATTAGTTTATGGACTACGCTGCTTGGAGAGCTGAAAAGTACTGATGATTTTTTTTTTGTAATAAAGTTTTGCCTTGTTTTGGCGATGCGCCTCCCGTTCAACCTAGTCGGTTACATTAGGGCGCATGTCCAAACATAAAAGACCCTTAGGTCTGAGATTATCATACACAATAGTACTGATGATAATGGGAAGAAGACAACAAAAGAAATGATAACAGTATATCAAGACCTGAAATCTGTGGATGGACATAACTCTTCTGTTCAATGATGGCAGATTAAGAGACAGCAAAGAAGTTCATATGGCTTGACCATAAGAAAAAAAAAAAGTACAAGGTCATAACAATATACCAAACCTGTGCATACCTTGTGATGTAGCCTCCTGTGGGGCCTCCACCATTGCCCTGGTCTACCATCACTCTGGGCCCATTGGTATTGATTTTCCCATCTTCAGATGCCTTCCAGGCTTTATTGTAGTCTGAACCCTTTTCAAAATTTTTAGACCTGTGAGATATAACAATATTATATACACTGTTACTTTCTTTTTTAAAAAGTGTCATTGGTAAACACAGACTCTTTCCTATCTATCTCTTGATGTTATCTTCCCATTTATAGTGCTGTCTTCCTCTTGCACTTCCTTCAACTCTTCCTATGGTTCCAGTAAGATGTTATCTCTTTTCATTCCTAAGCTTTTCTAGGACCTGTTAAGTCATGTTTTATTAATGGGAGTTAGGTGTTAAAGATTTGTATGTATGGGTCGGTTTTTTGTACACACGTTAGTTAGCACGCTTCAGTGATGAGATGATTTTTTAGTTGGGGGCTTTATGCTCGGTAATTTTTGAACACAGCTCAACTGAGTGGTTGCTAGTTTGTTTTTTAAAAATAGGATAAAGAAAGTTTTTGAATGTTCTTAGTGATGTTTTTGGGAAGAGACAGTTGAGCTGAGCTATAGTCTCACGCGGTTAGTTCGCGCATGAGTAATTTTTACTGAGCTGTTCTGAGAAGTTGTAATCTCGTGACAGTGTGTGACTGGCAGGGCTCCGGGATGGTCCTTCCATCTCGCGAGTGCGTTCCAGGGTATTTTTGTGAAAGAGAGAAACAAACTAGCAGCCACTCAGTTGAGCTGTGTTCAAAAATTACAGAGTATAAAGCCCCCAACTAAAAAATCATCTCATCACTAAAGCGTGCTAACTAACGTGTGTACAAAAAACCGACCCATACATACAAATCTTTAACACCTAACTCCCATTAATAAAACATGACTTAACAGACTCTCTTTACGTGTTTTCTCCTCTTTCCATGAGATGTGCCCTGTTCTTCTATTTATCCACATTTAAAGCTTCTATGATAATTCTTCAAACACTAAAACACAGCTTGAACCTATCTTTTAACAAAGCGCTCTGTACCTTCACACAGGGATTTCATTACCAATGCAAACTGTTTGCAAAGTTATTTTTGTTTTCTCTAAATAATGTAATACTTGTAAGCCTAACTAGCACTGACTATGTTCCAAGCTAACATATTAACACCCAACTACATAAGCAATAATGATTACAGACTGAAATAGTCCTTTGCAATAATCTTATTTGGGATTGGACAGCTGTGTGCCAGTGACATAAATTATTTCTTCAGATCTCAATGCACTAATGAGAACAAACTAAGAAGAAATGTCACTTTGATCATTCAGTCTTTTGTTTATATGGTATAACTTCATTTATTCATGACCCTGAGTTCCACAAAGAGCGACAAATGTATGCCAGGTCCTCCTATCTTGTGCCATCCACACAAGATCTTTTCATGTCCTTTTCATGCCTTTCATTTCTGTCTCCAGTTCTCGTCTCCATGTGTTTTCCAGTCTGTTTCTACCTCTCTTACCCTGGGGATCCTAGAGTAAGGGCTGTCTTGTAATGCTATCAGCAGGTTTCCTCAATGTGTGTCCTATCCGTTGCCAGGGTCTTCTTTCTTATCTTCAGTTCCACTGGTACCTGTTTGGTTCTTGTCATCAGTTCTACACTGTTGATCCTATCATACCATTTCAATCCTTCTATTCAATGCAAGCACCCATTAATGTAAGTTTTAGAGTACAATCATTTCAGGTGCCTAATCTAGAGATTTTCCTAGAAGAAAAAAGGTGAGTATGCAGCCCAAACTAGTTTTGGCTTCTTCTGTGCTGCATCATGAGTCTCCTTAATAGAGGACTTTTCCCCGTCGTCTTAGATGGCTGAGTAGAATTTAAATTATTTACTCTGGATGTCATTTACCCTCAGAAGAGACCCTGGTGCCATCAGAAGAACAGCTATGCTATAGACCCCTGAAGGAAAGCGAAAGAGAGGCCGACCAAAAACAACTTGGCAGAGAACTGTGGAGGCTGAAATGCAAAGAATGAACCAGAGCTGAGGCAGTATGCGAAGGATGGCCGCTGA
This sequence comes from Oreohelix idahoensis, assembly GCA_024509875.1. NCBI lineage: Eukaryota > Metazoa > Mollusca > Gastropoda > Stylommatophora > Oreohelicidae > Oreohelix > Oreohelix idahoensis. Next base: position 426,973 of record JAMPIV010009915.1, read on the forward strand.
GCAAGCAAAGTGGAAGCAGTTTGTTGCTACCCTACAAGATGCTACCAGGCGTGATGGCCACTGACTGCTTTGATAGTCAGTGGCTAAGGATCAAAGAAAGAAGAAGACGTCCTTTACATACCTGCTGACAATTTTGTGGCTATCTAGAGGATGGGGTATCCACTAACATCATCATCATCATTTTCCTTCTGCTCCTTATGGAGCACAGAGCCACAACTGCAGCTGGCCCCCTTGCAGGAATCTTGCACAAAGCATCCACATGCTTTTCCAGTGGTGGTTTCTGTAGAATGTGAGCCCCATACATGACCTCTCATTACTCGGTATGACATACATGACCTCTCATTACTCTGTTGTATGACATACATGACCTCTCATTAGTCTATTGTATGCTTTTCCAGTGGTGGTTTCTGTAGCAATGTGAGCCCCATACATGACCTCTCATTACTCGGTATGACATACATGACCTCTCATTACTCTGTTGTATGACATACATGACCTCTCATTAGTCTATTGTATGACATACATGACCTCTCATTACTCTGTTGTATGACATACATGACCTCTCATTACTCTGTTGTATGACATACATGACCTCTCATTACTCTGTATGACATACATAAAGGGAGTAGTCCTGTTCTTTCTTAGACCTATCATAGACAACCTAGGATCTACACGGGGTTATACACTAACAAAGTTTTGTAATAAAATACAAATAAGAAAGTTATTCAAAAACACACAACATGACATTTTAAAATTTGCTTATAATTTTTCTCCCTTCTAGCCTCATGCCCTCCTTGATATTCCCTCACACCACCCTAATTCAGCATACCCCTAAGTTTGGAAGCCATTGATTCGCAGCCAATTTTTTTCCCCCGCTTATGACCATACATGCCTAATGTAGAATACACAAAGGAAAATTAATGGTGCTGGATAGCATGCCTTAAGAAGGCAGCTTCTAATGTCACTTACAGTGAGAAATAAAGAAATCAGGAAATTGCTAGGACCAGCATCAACATATATTTATTACACAGACACAAAGTAGAATGATTTGGCTAATTTGTCAGAATGCAAGCCTCTCAATACTATTCCAAGCCTGTCAATACCATTCCAAGCCCATCAATACCATTCCAAGCCCATCAATACCATTCCAAGCCAGTCAATACCATTCCAAGCCCATCAATAGCATTTAAAGTCTGTCAATACCATTACAAGCCCGTCAATCCCATTACAAGCCCATCAATACCATTCCAAGCCTTTAACAGCAGAAAATGTTGGTTCAGGTAAGAAATCACAAGTAAGGATATCATTCCTGTTTCCTCCTTATGGAGCATGGAGCCACCACTGCTGCTCATCCTCTTGCAGGAAGTCTGCACCAAAGCATTCATGTGGCTCTTGCAGTGGTAGTTCCTGGAGCAACTAGTTTTTACATGGTGAGGTTGCCAGCCCCTGAGCACAACCTCATATCAGTTACCTTTTACCACATGCACACGAGGAAACTATAGTCCTATTATTTCTTTATCTCTACATAAACCACAGGGAAGTATACGAGGTATGTTAAAGGATATGGAAGGATTTTATTTTAAAAATAAAATGGGCTCGTGTTTTGCCATGAACACCACCCTTGCTTATGAATTTAAAATGTCTACAAACACAAAGTAAGCAACAAACCTCTTCCATGGTAGGACACACAGACCACAACATTTCTCCAGACCCTCCAAGTTTTTCTCTGCATCCCTCATGTCTTGGTTGATCTGGTCCATGCCCTCCTCAATGCGGTCCAATTGCTCTGCCATTTAAAATGTTTTAGTTAGACTTAGTTGAAGTAAAAAAAAAAAAAAAGAAAAGTGCTACAATAATGAAATCCTATTCGTTGTAATTGTAAACAAGTAACCAAATGACGATGGTCAAGTCATAAATAAAATCAGCCATTGTGGAATGAATCTTGTGACGCTAAGAAATGGATTCTTGGCTGAGGAAGTGGACTTGAGGCCACCATATTGACTGGATAAGCGGTGTTTCGCTTCAACTTTTATTTTTAAAATTTTTTTTTTATTGTGGCCTCAATATTTGTCGCACATTTTTATTTATGACAAAGCTTGAAACAGGATTGGCATTAGCTTAAGGCTAACTGTTTGGCAAAACTTGAAACTGGGGGGAGGGTTGAGGCTAGCTGTAACATACACACAGAATAGCTACTCAAGCAACATGGCAGACATAGTCTACTGTACCCTGCTTCTACCTTCTTTAATGTAATACAACAAATACGCCTCACTCTTTATGTGAAACTGAAAATAGAACTGTCAAGTGTTAATCATATTTATGAATGTTTCCTGATACAAGATTTTTAACATTATTTTATGATTTCCAAAGGCTATGAGAGCCAGCTCCAGGCCCAACCCTCCTCAGCTGCCTTCCATGACACACCTACTATTCTTGGCTCCCCTAGTAACACAGGTAGCTGCAGGGCCTATTAAAGGCCTAAACTACAAATGAAGATGAAGGGTGATGATTAGTATGATGATATTGCAAGATTATCTTCAGATTTTGATCATAAATTAACAGAGTAAACTAGAAAGTGTATACTAAAGTAATCTTATAAATTAGCAGAGTAAACTAGAAAGTGTATACTAAAGTAATCTTATAAATTAGCAGAGTAAACTAGAAAGTGTATACTAAAGTAATCTTATAAATTAGCAGAGTAAACTAGAAAGTGTATACTAAAGTAATCTTATAAATTAGCAGAGTAAACTAGAATGTGTATACTAAAGTAATCTTATAAATTAGCAGAGTAAACTAGAAAGTGTATACTAAAGGAATCAATAAATTAGCACAGTAAAGTGTATACAAAAGGAATCTTATAAATTAGCAGAGTAAACTAGAAAGTGTACACTAAGGGAATCAATAAATTAGCAGAGTAAAGTGTATACTAAAGGAATCTTATAAATTAGCACAGTAAAGTGTATACTAAAGGAATCTTATAAATTAGTAGAGTAAACTAGAAAGAGTATACTAATGGAATAAATAAATTAGCAGAGTAAAATGTATACTAAAGGAATCAATAAATTAGCAGAGTAAAGTGTATACTAAAGGAATCTTATAAATTAGCAGAGTAAACTAGAAAGTGTATACTAAGGGAATCAATAAATTAGCAGAGTAAAATGTATACTAAAGGAATCTTATAAACTAGCAGAGTAAACTAGAAAGTGTATACTAAGGGAATCAATAAATTAGCAGAGTAAAGTGTATACTAAAGGAATCTTATAAATTAGCAGAGTAAACTAGAAAGTGTATACTAAGGGAATCTTATAAATTAGCAGAGTAAAGTGTACACTAAAGGAATCAATACATTAGCAGAGTAAAGTGTATACTAAAGGAATCTTATAAATTAGCAGAGTAAACTAGAAAGTGTATACTAAGGGAATCAATAAATTAGCAGAGTAAAGTGTATACTAAAGGAATCTTATAAATTAGTAGAGTAAACTAGAAAGTGTATACTAAAGGATTCAGTAAATTAGCAGAGTAAACTAGAAAGTGCATACTAAAGGAATCAATAAATTAGCAGAGTAAACAAGAAAGTGTATACTAAAGGAATCCAACAACATAAAGTGATAATGTTACATTTACTGTAACAGGTCCTCGACAAACATTTCACTATGCAGTTGTTACTGGCAATGTTAAGAACACAGCAGAATACACACATTACATTAAAGTTATGAAAATCATGTTAGAAATTAAACTACTAATGTAGTAGAAAGATATTTTTTGTTAATTAATGTTATAACTTAAGAGTGCAAAAGATACAGAAAAATGTTATGGCACTTCAAGAATAACCGAATATACTAATTTGACTTTCTCTATTTTTATTTTTTTATTTTAGCTGTTTATTAAAACAATAACAAACAAAAAATTGTAAGCTACAAGGCAAAGTTTTCCAAAGTGTGGTATGTAAATCTCAAATGGTACACGCTAGGGGTTGAAAGGATACATGGCAGAATTTGTATTTTACTTCATCATACATGGAGCCGTGGTAGCACAGTGGTTAGTGCACTGGCTTCCTAGATCGGTGGTCCATGGTTCGATCCCCAGTTGAGGTGGGATTTTTTAGACCGCAAACAGCTCCGGGGTCTACCCAGCCTCAAAAATTGGGTACCAGAGCAACTCTGGGAAGGTTAAGGTGGCCAGCGTGATGCTGACCACATCACCCCTAGTGTGCTGATGGTCAAGAAAATATGGGCCTAACACCATATTCCCAATATGCATCAATGGGCGTTTAACGGGATCCTTTTCCTTTCATCATACATACTTTTTCTTTTTTTCCTTTTTTAGCTGCTGAAAACTACTCATTAAAATTAGAATGATTATTTTTTTTTTAATTACCATGTTATTTTCATTATTATTTCTATATATAGCATATATTGTACATATCAATAATATATAATGTTTGCGGTGGTGTAGCTAATTTAGTATTATTAAAACTACCACCACTCGAAAACAAAAACCATGGTGATATCACGAGAGGAAAGAAGACATCAGATTAAGCTGGGAGAACAGGTCCTGGAGCAGGTTGACCACTTTAAATATCTTGGAGCTGTCATAGACCGGAAGGGAGGCATCAAAGATGAGTTGGCTACCCGAACAGCAGCAGCTGGGAGACTTTTTCAAGCCATAAATCGAGGATTCCTCAGCAAAAGAGAAGTTGGTAAGAAGACGAAGATGGCTGTATACTGCTCCACCAATGTCCCAGTCTTGACGTATGGATGCGAATCATGGGCAATGACTACAACCCACAAAAGCCAGATCCAAACCTCAGAAATGAGGTATCTGAGGAAGGTGGTTGAAGTAACAAGAGACATGGTCCGCAACCAGACAATACGTCACGGCCTAAAAACCCAACCCTTGCAGACCCAAGTAGAACAGTCCCAACTGAGATGGTTTGGCCATGTCTGCAGAATGGGAGAAGATCGGCTACCACGACAAGCATGAGAAACTTAGAGCCAGGGATCCAGACCCCCAGGACGACCCAAAGTCCGCTGGGAGGATAACATTAGACAATCTTTGAAGGACTAGAATGGAACCAAGCCAGGAGGAAGACAGCCGATAGAATAGTATGGCGCTCTCTCTTACAAACCTCTACACCCCACGTTAGAAGAGGAACGAATAAGTAAGTAAGTAAAACTACCACCAAATTATCTTCGCCTGAAAGTGGTATGCAGGTAAGACTAAACTCTCATAAGGGGTATATGGTTATTGTAAGTGTGGGAAACACAACTACATGAGACATTATTGACTTAGTATTCATAAATATTAGGGCTGGGGGATCTTAAACTATTAATTTATTGATTAATCAGTATAAAATTTTTTTTACTCATTAATTGATAAAACACATCTTAATTGATTACTCCATTTTTAGCAATGTTTATATATTTTCCTTAAACGCAAGAGCATGTACTATGTTAGAGGTTGTAATATGGTAATTTGGCAAGTATGGCCAATAATGATAAATTGTTTGGTTGTAACTTTTTAATATTTTCAATATATTTTCAAAACGATGTTGCCTTATAACAAGTAAAATAAATAAAGTACTTAGTGATTTAAAGAAAATGTTATTTATGATTTTTTTAACAGTTTATAAAAGTGGTCAAAACTGATCGATTAATCTTCTATTAATCTACGGTTAAAGCAGTTCAATTAATCGATTAAGATTTTTAAAATCAATCCCAGCCCTAATACATTCAGATTTTTTTTTTTAATTGCAGACAAAAAAAAAAAAAAAAAAAAACCAAGATGCATGGCAACATTTGTTTTGTGGCTATTCTTTCTTCCTCATTACAGGTGTCGAGAGCAACATGACATTAACTGGCTAAATGTCACTGCCATTACATCGCTGGTGCACTTGCAATCACGCGCTGTCATTACAGCCTAAGAGCCTGGGTAAATATGGCATCACTGAGTGGCTAATTGGGGAAAGAGCATTTCAGTGTGTTTCGAAGTGAAGAGAAAATCTTGAGAAAGAACACTTTCACGGCAGCCCGTTGCCTGGACACAGTTCAAGCATGGACAACTATTCGAATGTTGCACTGTTATCATTTATCATCATCATTTCCCTTTCCGCCCCTAATGGAGCACGGGAACACCACTGCCACTGGTTCCCTTATTATAGGAAGTCTGCACCAAGCACTCACGTGCTCTTGTAGTGGTGGTTTCTGTAGTCATTTGTTTGACATGATGAGGTTGCCAGTCACATGCAACAACTTCTTATTAGTTGCCTTGTACGACATGCCTGATGGGGGTCATTAGTCCTTTTCTTTCTCATCAGAGACCCCCAGGGATCTAGAAGGGGCTCTGCTGACACTGACACCAGTCGGCTAATATACTGATGTCCTCTCCCGCCCCCTTGTCTAATCTTTTTTTTTATTTACAACATGACTGTGTGCCCAGCTTCATACTATCCTCCTCCCTCCCCCAACATACCCATATACATTCAGCGTTATGAGAACTGAACAACGCATGTTTTAACAAATGTTTCAGTCCATTCGTTGGACATCTTTCAGCTGCAGGGCAGCGTGATTCCGCTTAGGCGTCTGTAGCTGGTAGCTGCTTACGATTTCCGCTGATCATCATCACCTCCACCACACTTAAGGCTGCAGCTGTTACTCACCACCTTTTATATTCTCAGCCATCTTTTGCTCATTTAAGTTCCACACTTGAATTTCAGTTGCTTTAACTTTACATTCTACACCTTTTCTCCTGGCTTCCTTTGGTCTCTCCACTCTTCTGTGCCCCTGCGGGTTCTAGTAAAAGACATGTCTGGTTAACGGTGCTCTCAGGGCAGGAAAACGTAAGAACTTACGGGAGAAATAAAACAAATTTTTAAACGTAACATTTTCTTCCGGAATAAAGTTCAAGTACTGCGCGTGAATGAATTGGTCGGTGTCTGTGGCCTAATGGATATGAACGCAGTTTCATAATCCAGATATACCAGGTTCGAAACCTGCTGCAGGCGGTTTGGTAGCAGATCGCTTTGTGTGGACTTTTAACAATGGTATAAGCGCCGTACCGTTCAGAAAGCAATGGCAAACTACTGAATGAAAAAAATTGCCTAGAAAAATCACAAACAGCCAATAAAAGCTGGGGTTGATTGCCACGTCCTGTAAAGGATAAGCAACTAACTTTAACTGCGCGTGAAATAGCTCGCGCAATGATACACAAGAAGTTCTAGCAGTGTGTTGTATATACCCCCCCCCCCTTTTTTTTTCTCCAAAAAAATTAGGATAGTAACCGTTCAGTATGAAATAAGAATGTCCAACTTTCTAACTGTCCTGTACTGTTACTCAGCAAGATCTTCTTCAATGTGTTTTAATTGCGAAACTTAGTTGAGGGGTACATTTCGGAGCAGAAGCCTCCGCAAGTCAAGACAACTCCATTTTGTTTGACGATAAAAGGTCAAGGTAGTCCCATATCAAATACTGCCGTAGGGGAGTGAAGTTAGAGATTTCAATTGACTAGGTCCAGCAATCAGAGGTGAGTTCTCTGAGTTCTCTCTTCTTTATTTCTTACGAGTGCCTGAAAACATACCTTTATGTTTGTCTAATATTAATCAGAGGTGGGGGTGACCACTTCCCTTCTTAGCTGCCTTTTCCTTCCCCAACTCAAGAACAGAGTTAGGCACCCATGTACAGCTCGGTAGACTCATGATATCGTGATTCGAACCCGACACCTTTGCCGCGAGAGACCAGCACTCTAATCACTCTGTCCATTGGACACTAGAAACTCACGATATTTTTTTTATTTTTTTATTAATGTGTTTGCTACTTTTCTTTGTAGCACGCCCCTTTCAACCATGTACCATGTACATGGAGTTGTTGGTTATATCAGGACGTGTTTCCTTTATTGTAATATATTGACATCAACTACTTCCATTTAAAGGTCGCTTCTTTTGCATTTAACTGAGTTCTCTCCCTCTTTTCGTTCCTAAAGAAAGCCTTGTGGTCGCAACGTGGGAAATTTTCTGTGTACTGGCAAGACGCATCAACTGTTTTCGTTGCTCACAACAGCAATTAACTTTGTTGTGATAAGTACGGGGCAGAGGGAGGTGTATCCTACAAAAGAAACAGGCGTTGTGAAGTGTATTAATGTCACAGTGTCCAACAGCCAGAACACGACCTAGGACAAAACTACGGAACACCGAAATTATCTAGAATCAACTTTATGAGAACACGACTAGGACAAAACTACGGGACACCGAAAGGATCTCCAATCAACTTTATGTACTTGTAGCTTGCTTTTGTTGTAACTCCATGACATTTTGGTCATAAAATAACAGAAGATGTCATAATGTGAAACAGAAATGAAGAAAAGAATAGGAATGGCCAAAGCTGCATTCAACAACATGAAACATATACAACATCTACACAACTAACTCACAAATTAAAACTGAGAATCATCAAATGTTATATACATATTCTTGATTACTGTATGGTGTAGAAACAAGGACAATGAACAAGCAATTGGAAGAAACATTTGAGATGTGGATATATAGAAGAATGTTGGCGCATCTCAAGGAAAGAGAAGAAAAGAAATAAAGAGGCCATAGACAACCTTGGAATGACAAGAGAATTAATGAATAAGATCAAAATTAGACAGCTAAAATTGTGTGGCCACATAAAAGGATATAACACCTTGCTAGGGACCATAATGGAAGGAAGAGACCGCGCTATAAGTGGGATGATAACATCAAGAGATGGCCAGGGAAGAGTCAATCAGAGTGCACCACTAAGACAAGAGACAGAAAACGACGTAGATCTTTGCAGCGAACTTTCACTGTGGAGATGGCAGCTGATGATGATGGGCTTGCCTTGCTATATTTACAAACAGTGAGTTTACACCAACACACTGAATCAAGATCTAAAACATGGTGACACGTGCCCATGTTGATCACATCTAAGGGCATCCATCTGGTGAAGGATGATGGTGTCGATGCCGGTGAAGGTGGCGTTATAGACGACAGACGTGATGTCGACGTAGATGAAGGTCGAGGGTAGCTGTGTGTGCGTGCGCGTGCATGTGGTCATCGCCCTTCAGCTCCCCTTGGATCATAGGCCTTCAACAAACGTATGCCAAGTTTTCCTGTCCTGTGCCATCAGGTCAAGGTCTTTCCATATCTTCTTCGTGTGCTTCATGGCTGTCTCCAGCTCTCTTCTCCGCGTGTTTCTTGGTCTCCTGCTAACTCTCTTCCCCTGGAGATTCCAGAACAAGGACTGTCTGGTATTGCTATTAACAAATTTCCTCAATGTATGCCAAATCCATCTCCAGCGCCTTCTTCTCATCCCTTGTTCTACTGGCACTTGTCTGGTTCTTGTCATCAGTTCCACGTTAGTGATCTTGTCATACCACCCCCAAGCCTTCTATTCTACGCAAGCATCCATTTATGGAAGTCTATAACTTTTGGATTGCTGTTTTTGCTGCTCTCCATGTTTCAGAGGTGTGGCTGTAGAAGAATCAAACTAATGATGTAGATGAAGTATTAAAAAATTACGATGTTAGGTTCCGTCACGCTATGTGACAACGCAGAATTGAAGCAAAAGTTCGATACATTGATTTCTCCTTTTCTATCGTTGGATTATACAAACTATGCAGCCTGGTATTGAATTCTGATAGGTTAATGTAACCCAAAACGGGAGATGCAGTGCGCAGGCTCTCACTAGTGCTGTGACATTATTGCGAAATTAGAACTGAGGTGCGAATACAGGGAACAGGAAATAATGTTTACAATATGGCAACAAAACTGTATTACATAACAATACGATATGCCAACAAAAATGTATTACACAACACTGCGAAGGCAACAAAATTGATATCATCAATACTGGATGAAAAGGTTGTACCGACTGACAAACAGATCGATTAATGAACAGACGAATCGGTGCAGGTAATAAAAAAAAGAACCACACAGTTAGGTAGACAGATATGCAGAAAGAGAAAAGACAAACTGACAGACAGGCAGGACAGACCCACATATAATATCAACGAAGCAGTTGGGACGGTTACACGCATAATTTCTCCATTCATCCATTCAAATATTGCAGCTACATGGCATGGAAATGAAAACTTCGCATAATACGTATCAGCTGCAGGTCAAGTCACATGGAAATAAATGATGCACGTCCCTGGTGTGAGCGTGTCGCCAGGAGGCAAAGAACGGCTCTTATCGCCAGGTCGGAATGGGAACACAGATGATGCATTTTCGCAGCGACTCACGTTATATTCAAGCTCCTTGCTAAACTCTGTATCACTTGTCATTTTCTGGACCGGATCAATGTTCAGAGACCGTTTGCGTGAGGTGGACAGAAAGATAAATACACAGACATGGAGGAGATGGAATGAATGGATGGATAGATTACGTTAAGGCATATAGTCTACTGACCCGGTAACAGTTCCCAGGGGGTCTCTGAAGAGATAAAGAATGAATAAGTCTACTGCACCCTCATGCATGCCGTAGAAGGCGAGTAATATGAGGCTGTGCATGGGGATGGCAAACTTATCATGTATCCCCATGACAAACTTATCATGTATCCCCATGACAAACTTATCATGTATCCCCATGACAAACTTATCATGTATCACCATGACAAACTTATCATGTATACCCATGACCACAGAAAACACTGCTGTAAGAGCATGTGAATGCTTAAGACAGGCTTCGTGAAAGGAATCCAGCTGTAGTGGTGGCGTCATGCTCCGTAATGATGATGATAGGCTACTGGTGAAACGATTCGTCGGATGAGTACAGGAAATGACAGGATGGGAGTTACCAGACAGACGTAAGAATATATAGACGAGTGAAAGCCAGCGGAATCCATGAGGAAAGATATACAGCTGGGCGGAAGAGAATGAATAAAAGGGAGGGAGGAGATGCATGCCATACAAGCAATGTCGTCGTTCCTCCTCCCCCCCCCCCCCCCCCCCCCCCCCCCCCCCCCGCGTGTAGTTCCTGGGGGTTTGCGATGAGATAATAAAAGAACAGGATTATTGCTTCCTGAGATATCTAGTCAGAGGCGATTAACACGAGGCTGGAAACCTCACTATATCTGCTACAGAAACCGCCACTGACAGAGCACATTACGGTTTTGGTGCATGCTTTCTGCAAAGAACTGGTTGTAGTAGATGTCTCATGTCCCGTAAGGAGCGGAAGGGGAAATGGTGATGATGATGATGGCACAACAAGCAATGTCAATGTCAGTACAGCGACATCTGACTTCATCATAAGAGTTGTTAAAATGTCATTCTGAGACGGTCCTGGAGGTAGTTTTTTTTTCCTTCATGTTTCTAGTGCTCAGTCAAATCATCTCTGACCTGGACATTTAGCCCTTCCCGACACCATCATCATCTCCTTTTTCGTTTCTTATGGAGAATGGAGCAACCTCTGCTGCTCGCCTTTTACAAGAAGCCTTTGTCAAACACACACTCTTGCAGATAGAGCTTATCTCGACACCCTGGTACATAATCATCCGAATGGTCGATACGGTTGCACTCTTACTACATGTTATCAACTTTTTTTTACACTCTAATTTTCAATACAATTATTTGTTGTAAAAAAAAAGCCTATCAGTCACTGTCCTAGATATAAAAACGTTACAGAATCACCAACATATTTTAATCACACTTGTCATCAAGACTGCTATCACTTTATTGGTAGATATAGTTCAACTAAAGAAAATACGTCCGCTCAGTCATCCAAGACAGAAGGTGGTCTTCTGGGAACTGATGACAGAAACCAGACAAGTGCCAGTGAAAAAGGAGATGAGAAGTAGTCAATGGAGAAGGATTTGATACATAGTGATGATATATGCTAGTAGATTTACAAGGAAGTCCCTGTTCTGAAATTGTGTAACTGTTATTGTACTGTTACAATGTTGGGATTTTATTTTATTGTACTTTCTTGTTATTTTATTATTTAAGTAACATTTAGGATACGTGTGAGAATAAATAGATTAACTATGGAAGAAGAGAGAAAGGAAGGGCAGAATGTTAGACGGGCCTGCGTGACCAATTCTAAACCCTTTGAAAATAAAGTTCGTTCGTTCGTTCTATCTATCTATCTATCTATCTATCTATCTATCTATCTATCTATCTATCTATCTATCTATCTATCTATCTATCTATCTATCTATCTATCTATCTATCTATCTATCTATCTATCTATCTATCTATCTATCTATCTATCTATCTATCTATCTATCTAATAATTATCTATCTATCTATCTATCTATCTATCTATCTATCTATCTATCTATCTATCTATCTATCTATCTATCTATCTATCTATCTATCTATCTATCTATCTATCTCTGATAATGTTTGTACTTTTTCAACATATGTTATGTCATGCTTATAAGTAATTAATGTTAATATGAGTGTGCTATATTATTATTTTACTTTACAACGTTGAATTCCTTGAATTTGATATGTAAAATGCATATGAGAATAAATGAATTCAGTATGAAAGGTGAGAGAAAGGAAGGGCAGAATGTCAGACGGGCCTGCGTGCCCAATTCTCAACCCTTTGAAAATAAAGTTCGTTCGTTCGTTCGTTCGTTCGTTCGTTCCCCAGGGTAATAGAGGTAAGGGATATTGAAAAACACATAGCGATGAAAACTGGAGACAGATGTGAAAGGGTTAAGCAATACATGGACACTGTATTCAGTATGTCTATCCGCTGTATTTGGTATGTCTATCCGCTGTAGTCAGTATGTCCATCTGCTGTATTCAGTATGTCCATCTGCTGTATTCAGTATGTCTATCCGCTGTATTCAGTATGTTTATCCGCTGTATTTGGTATGTCCATCCGCTGTATTCAGTATGTCCATCTGCTGTATTCAGTATGTCTATCTGCTGTATTTGGTATGTCTATCCGCTGTATTCAGTATGTCTATCTGCTGTATTCGGTATGTCTATCCGCTGTATCCAGTAATGTCTATCTGCTGTAGTTGCTATGTCCATCCGCTGTATTCAGTATGTCTATCCATTGTATTCAGTATGTCTATCTGCTGTATTCAGTATGTCTGTCCACTGTATTCAGTATGTCTATCCACTGTATTCAGTATGTCTATCCGCTGTATTCGGTATGTCTATCTGCTGTATTTGGTATGTCTATCCGCTGTATTCGGTATGTATATCCGCTGTAATCAGTATGTCTATCCACTGTATTCGGTAATGTCTATCCACTGTAGTCAGTATGTCTATCTGCTGTATTCAGTATGTTCATCCACTGTATTCAGTATGTCCATCCACTGTATTCAGTATATCTATCCACTGTATTCAGTATGTTTATCAGCTGTATTCAGTATGTCTATCCACTGTATTCAGTATGTCTATCCGCTGCATTCAGTATGTCTATCCTACGTTTATCTATCTGTCTGACCACCCGTCCAGTAATCTATCATTTTTCAAACTTTGTCCTTTGTCTCATCTCTGTCGTCAACACACAACACAGTCCTAGGTATGCATACAGAAAATTTCAGAACAAAAAAGAATATACTCCAAGCAATCGAGTTATTTAGCTACATGAGGAGATGTGTCAACGACAGACAGGAAAAAAAAGACAGCACAGCAAATGAGAGAACGAACGAACGAACGAACGAACTTTATTTTCAAAGGGTTAAGAATTGGGCAGAGAGAGAGAGAGAGAGAGAGAGAGAGAGAGAGAGAGAGAGAGAGAGAGAAGGGGGGGGGAGAAACACAGAGTGAGAAACAGAGAGAGAGAGAAAATAAAAAGTGAAGAGGTTGCAACCATAAACTGCAGTTCACACAGGAGTGAACATTTCCTGTACCAGATTTGCCTTTAATGTAATGAAATTGATTTCATCCAGGCCGCACCCAAATTGGCAACAATGTTTCCATATCTAGTGCTACCCGTTGTCATCTTTCCAATACTGGCACCACCAGCCAAGCTTTCTGACATATTTGAACTAAAGTTATTTGGTCCACGAATCAATGGGATCAGGTGGGGTTAGCAGTGGATGAAGGGGGACGTAGTTTTTTAATCAACTTTGTACATACGTACTACTTCTGCCGTGACGCCCAACATTATTTCTTTTTGCTTCACACCCGAGCACCTATCCAAATGTTCTGTGTATGGTGTTCACTCGGAATGAAACTTTACATACGGAAAACTGTCCACATGTTACTGAGAAATAACTGTAACCTTAGAAGTTCCCACACGAGAATATATAACACTGACTAACAAAAAAAAACTTTTTTTTTCTTTCTCTAAAATTTCTATGTTTTTCTGGTCAATTTTAATGCGCTGTTTTTAAATCTGCAAACCGTTTTTCTCTATCAGGTCGGGATCTCTAGAAATACGCAATTGAAGTTTTTTTAACAACGCATACAGTATTACAACATCATTCGTACAAGAAGTATAACAGTTATGTAGGCTTGAATTTCTTTGCAGTCGACTTTCGTCGGTGAATGGCATGTGGTACATCGCGACGAAGCATCCAACAATAATCGGCAAGCATGGTCACACTCCACCGTCCTTGATAACGTGACTCCATTACGGCGATATCTTGATGGAATCATTCTCCATGTTCATCACTGACTTCGCCAAGGTTGTCAGGGAAAAAGTTAAGATGCGAATCGAGCAAATGGATTTTGAGGGACATGTTACAGCCCATAATTATGTATGCATCTATGCACTGCTTAACAATATGCAACATAGTCGACAGATTTGTGATTTTCCAGAAAGTTATCGACGATCGATTTGAATGCCATCCATGCGCGAAGTTCACTACCATGTAACAAGTTCTCGAATTGTTTGTCTGCAATAACTTTCCTAATCTGAGGTCCTACAAAGATACCTTCCTTTATCTTTGCATCGCTAACTTGCGGAAACTTTTCTCGAAGATAAGTGAAAGCTTTGCTCTTTTTATCTAACGCTTTTACAAAATTCTTCATGAGCCCCAACTTTATATGTAACAGTGGTAAAATGAAGGTGTCTTTGTTAACTAATGGCTCGCGTATTACATTTTAATGCCCGAGCTGCATACGATCCCGGATAGGCCACACCTTTCTTGCATAATGTTCCTGTCTGTTGCGGCTGTCCCATTCACATCGGAAGCAACAAAATTTAGTATACCCAGTCTGCATGCCCGTGAGAATTGCAATGACCTTTAGGTCTCCACAAATCCGCCATTGGTAGTCATTGTACTTTATTTTTTCCAAACATTTAGCCATATTGTCATAAGTTTCTTTCATATGAACAGAGTAGGCGACTGGAATTGATGAAAAAAAAATTTCTTCTGTTATGCAATAACACGGACTTTTAGACTAGTCTTGGAAGAATCGATGAAAAATCGCCATTCGTTGACTATGTGCTCATGACCGTTTACATCTTTGCAATAGCAAATGTCATCATCCATCTCAAAGTATTGAACAAGTTCTCTGTGTCTATGACGAAATTTAGATATCGGAGTATTGGGCGCTAAAAGATTCCATTCTTTGAGTCGCGAACCGAGTAATTCCGCTTGTCCTTTGGTAAGAGCGAGATCACGTATTTGATCTGAAAGTTCTGAATGGTTAATTAAGTAAACACCATCATTCACCGGTATGTAATCTGAGTCAGAATTAGTTTCTAAAGCAGGTAAACTATCACTTTCTGATGGTTCATTTACGTCCAACGGATATTGTTCTGGTGGTACTTGGATCGGACACGTGATTGGATCATGAGGCACTGGTTTCGAAACCGATTCAATATTTGGATAAACCACAGACTTTCTAGTTTTAAAAGTGAAACCATGGATATTTGTCAAGCGGAAGTAACAATCAGTAGTGTGATTTGTATGTTCACGCCATATTACTGGCACTCCAAAAGGCATCGACTTATGCTTCGGCGATTTTCGTAACCAACCTGCCAATGTATCGAACAAACTGCATTTGGCTTCCAAGATTTATTTACATCATCAACTTTCGAATCGAAATAAAGTTCTTATGTTTTCTTTAGTAATGGTGTAAAGTTTTTCTGGTCAACAAGATCGGTAAAATATCCGCACACGTAACAGAACAGATCAGCCGAATTTCTACAACTTCTAGAAGCCATATTTTGCTCAGAATTATTTCAAAATACAGTAACTATTTGAAAAAATCGCGTAACATATGTCATGCATCTTTTAGCTGTATAAAAAGTAGAATTAAGTTGCTTTTTATTAATTTTTAATAAGTTATATAGTAAAAATGAAACGGGGCAAATAACGGTTTCCCAAAAATATATTTATTCACAAATATCTTAAGAACCCGACGAGATAGAGATAAACGGATTTCAGATTTGAAATCAGCGCAAGAAACTGACCTAAGAACACTTATTCTTATATAAGAAAGAAAAATGTTGTTTGTCAGTGTAATTAGTCTGTACTTTTTGTGTGTATACAAACGCGCACACTTTTTGTTCCCTTTAGAACAGCGATTCCCAACCAGGTTCCGCAAGGCGTCGCAAGGGGTTCCACGATATCCCTTGAATAGATAAACAAACAAATGTTTGAAATAATCAGGGGCTTTTTGCTCAGCGATTATCAACAATGTATTAACTTCCGTACGCTACAAAAAATGCTGATGTGGTTGCTCATGTGGTATTTAAGGTTAAGGGACAAGGTTGGAACAGAAAGGCGAGCCTTGCAAGCACAGCAGCATGAGAACGTGCCAAAACTTCCTTGAAGTTGTGTCCCTTTCTTTAATTCAAGTTAAGGCAATTCTGTTCATATTTCGACTTCTCATTAGAAATATTCATTTTTCTGATCTATTCCCTGTAGATTGATTTCTTGAGGATGTTCTTTTCGTCCTTTCATTTTTTATTTTTAAGCGTGATGATCAGGTAATATTCAGCAAATATTTTTAAAGTAGTTGATGGGTCTCACTGACAGTGAATCATTTATGACCATCCAGTTGTCTAAGAGGCATAAGCCGTCACAACTAATTTACGCCAAGTATTCCTGCCCTGTACCATTCCATCAATCTGTCCACATTACTTTACCGCTTCTGCGTCTGTCACCAGTTCCCTTTTCCGTGTGTATGTGTTTTTAAAAAAAAAATCCACCTACCTCTTACCCTGGGGATTACATAACAAGAACTGCCCTGTAATGTTATCAACAGATTTCTTCCATGTGTCATATCCAAAGCCAGCGTCATCTTCTTAATTCTTATTCCTCTGGCATTGACATTCAGTGACTTATATTCAGAGTGACTTACGTCCCAGAGTGATGTCACGAGTTTAGTATATATGACAGGTCAGTTACTTTTGTTATTATGATTGGTGAATATCACGTGTGTTTATAAATAGCGCCATTATTGAGACTGCGTCTATGCATGTTATTTAATACCTTTTTAAAATTCGATCCATGTGACAGCGTTTTCATAGGTAGGGTTTCCGCGGGTTATGAAAACTTATGTCATGGGTTCTGCCGTAATAAAAAGAAGTAGGGAAATACTACCTTAGAATATAGGTTGCAACTGGTGCACGCCATTTGTTTTACTACTTCAGCTCTGCTTGTGAGACTTGATTGCTTTGGTTTCCTCTACTACGTCTTCTGTCAGTTCTTGTCATTGTTCTCTTACCGTGTTGGTTCCACAAAATATGTTCCATATGCTTCGATGTCTAAGATGCTTATGTTCTAGCGTCTATCTACCTTCATAACAGCGGCCTTTGTCCTGTGTACATCTCCTCCTACTTGTTCCAAGAAGAAATTCTTGTTTTTCTATGCACACAATTTTTGTTACCTTTACGTAGTATTATTATACGATATTTTGCATGTGAGAATGTAACAATTTATATTCTACTTTAAAGTATGTAATGCATTAAGTGCTTTAAAAGTGAAGATGTGTACAAGAATGAGCAGATATTCTTGTCTTTGTTTTTAACTTGTATTTGTTTGCTTTTTATTTTATTTTAGTTGTTTCTTTGCCGTAATACATAAGTTTGTAAAACAAAGTAATTTATTAGAACGCATTTATTTTGCTTAATGTTTTTATTTTTTTATTCAGGAGTTTTGCCTCGCTTTGACGAGGTGCGCCTCATTCAACCTAGACACAACGTCAGTCGTTTATATTAAGGCGCACATCCAAATATAACATACCTTGTGGTCTGGTGCACTGAAACATATGAAAGTGTCTTAATCGCTTTTAGCATTACTGATGCACGCGAACATGCAAGAATTAACGCCTTACGATTTGCCCTCATGAGTGAGTGACAGGATCCAGGATAAAAATGAAGACAACGAGAAGACTGACTGTTAGACGGGCCAGCGTGCCCAATTCTCAAGCCATTTAAAGTAAAGTTAGCTCTTTCATTCGTCTCACTGCCTTGGCCATCTTATTTTCTGCTGTCTCTTCAGTTTCACACAAAGTTTACATCCCAGCTGCCCTACGTCGTTGCAAGTTCTGCTAGCAGACTACTTCCAGTATTTGCTGTACGTGTGATATACAGCTTGTGTGACTTCAACAATAACATCAAACACAGACTGGACTCGTGCCTCAGAGAGTTGACTTAAGACTGAGCGTTCAGTTTATCAATGCTATGAGATCGTTACGTTAGTTTCACAGCTTAGCCATATAATCACACGCTTTAGTAGTTGAAAATGGACATAAGAACATCATATTTTAAATTGTCCAAATTACCATTCGGCTCCCCAAGGAGCATAGGCCTTCAACAAACTTATGCCACATCCTCCTGTCCCGTACCATTAGCTCAAGGTCTTTCTATGCCCCCCTTGTCCTTTTTTTATTTGCCTCCAGTTCTCTTATCCGTGAGTTTTTCACTCTCCCTCTTATCCGTGAGTTTTTCACTCTCCCTCTCATCCGTGAGTTTTTCACTCTCCCCTCTCATCCGTGAGTTTTTCACTCTCCCTCTACCTATCTTATCTTGTGATTTCCAGAATAAAGATTACCCTGTAATGATGTCAACTAGTGTCTTCGACATGTGTTCTATTCATCCTATTCAAGCAATATATAAAGTTATACAATATAATACTTGTAAATAAACGTGACTATTTTTAACAGTACACCATTCTCAAATATTAAATTGTAATGAGTTGTTCTCTGAAGCTAAAAAACAACAACACCAAAATACAATAAAGTAAAATTACAAAAATTATGCCCTGCATCCCAATCACGTACCCTCGAGGGGGGGGGGGGGGGGGGGGGGAAGAGAGGGTTAGCGTACCACACTTTGGCAAATACTGCACTAGATAATTCATTAAGGACAAGTGGGACGGCTTAACTAAAGAACTCTGGCGGCTTACTCTCGCGTCGGCATGGCGGATGAATTAAGTTTTCAGCCCACAGCTCCGTTACCGATGGTTTACAAATAAATAACGCCATTTTGCTAAGATCGATTAAATATACTACTGGACAAAAGTTAAGGGCCGCCATTCAGTTTAGACAAGGTTTATATAATTCTTCGTAAGCAGGGTCGATTTTCCAAATGTCCGGTAGCTTGAAATCTCTCAAGAAGTCTCTGAATGGTAGAGTGGGACACTGCTAAACGTCTTGCAACATGACGAACAGATTGACCATCCTGAATCCATGCCATGGCTCGACCACGGTCTACAGTGCTGAGACTTCTCCTTGGTGGCATGGCTAATGCAGTGATCATTTCGACCACTTGTCATGCTGATTTATTTCATACCAACGGTGAACACTCTTTACCGATGATCATTTTCCACGTGCATTCAAATTCAACTCACTTTTTCACCTTTTGAACTAGTAGGGCGTGTTGCAAAAACCACGTTTTTGCAGCAACAATGGCAATTTTCACGTGCGGGTTAAAGTGACCCAGTTTTTGGACATTTAAAAAAAAAATTAACCTAGTGCACACAGAAATGTATACACATTTCTCTGAGCTCAGTTTTAATGACATTTTCACCTGTCTTTACAGTTTGCCAATCAATTACATAAACCTTGTCTAAACTGAATGGCGGCCCTTAACTTTTGTCCAGTAGTATATTTATATATCTATGCACCTGATAATATCACTGCTGATAGAGCGCAACGGATGTGTATAAAGAGGATTACTGTACTATTACCCAGGCAGAGTATTTTGTCTACGACAAGGATAAGTATTTGTCTACGCCAAAGGATTATAAGTATTTGTCTACGTCAAGGGATAATAAGTATGTGTCTACGTCAAGGATAATAATTATTTGTCTACACCACAGGATAATAAGTGTTTGTTTATGCCAAAGGACAATAAGTATTTGTCTATGTCAAAGGATTATAAGTATTTGTCTACGCCAAAGGATTATAAGTATTTGTCTACGTCAAGGGATAATAAGTATGTGTCTACGTCAAGGGATAATAAGTATTTGTCTACGTCAAGGATAATAATTATTTGTCTACACCACAGGATAATAAGTGTTTGTTTACGCCAAAGGACAATAAGTATTTGTCTACGTCAAAGGATAATAAGTATTTGTCTACGTCATGGGATAATAAGTATTTGTCTACGTCATGGGATAATAAGTATTTGTCTGTGCCAAAGGAAACTAAGAAAACAAAAAAAAAGTGCACAGTTAGAAAATGCGAAGTCCCCGAAACTGTAGTAATGGTTCTCAGAAATATTAATTTAAACAAGTTTTTTTTTTTTTAAAAAGGTGGGGGGAGGGGAGAGAGAGAGAGAGAGAGAGAGAGAGAGAGAGAGAGAGAGAGAGAGAGAGAGAGAGAGAGAGAGAGAGAGAGAGAGAGAGAGAGAGAGAGAGAGTATCTTTTATGAATACACTTGTATTACTGTACACCGAAGAATACGTGGAGACGAGAGCTGGAGACAGACATGAAAGTGATAAGGGAGACAGACATGAAAGTGATAAGGGAGACAGACATGAAAGTGATAAGGGAGACAGACATGAAAGTGATAAGGGAGACAGATATGAAAGTGATAAGGGAGACTGACATGAAAGTGATAAGGAAGACAGACATGAAAGTGATAAGGAAGACGAGGTTAGACCTTGAAATGATAGCACTCAAAAGGACGATTTGACGTGTGTGTTGTTGAGCTAAAGTGAATTGACTGATAAGACGTTTATTTCTGCTGAAACAGTAAAACCATTGCATAGAATAAAAGTACATGGTCACTTATTAATATCAGTAAGTGCAATTAATCGTATCTTGCACACAATAAAACTATATCAAATCAAAACGATAAGATCAAAAAGTTAATTACTATATTAGAATTGGTGGATTGGTGATATATATATATATATATATATATATATATATATATATATATATATATATATATATATATATATATATATATATATATATATATATATATATATATATATATATATATATATATATGCTGCATTTGCATGCAAATACTGTTAGTAATTAAAAGCAAAGCTGAGAGGGGACTAACATCTACGAAAATATCTACAACAGCATAGCAAAATAAGAAAAGCATGTGTCTATTGAAACATTACACAAGCAGGCAACAGCGTAAAATAACAGAACAATGAACGCATGAATGGGTGGCATTACAAGCAGCAGGCAGCGTAAAAATCGATGCAATGACGTTTTGTTGGCTGGACCCTATTAAAAAAAAAGGGGGGGGGGGGGGGGGGTGGGGGGGGTGAGGGAAAGAAAACCCTCCTAGTCTGAATAAATAAATATAACAAAGGAACTGGAATATGCTGGATAAGAAACGCTTTCTGGGCAATAAAAAACACGTACATTGTTATAGTAAACATGCGCTGCAAATTAATGCAACAACAATATTTTTTAAAATAATTACACTGTTTGTGAGAACCCACGGCGCTAGATAGTTTACTGCTACTGACTCGTCTATTTGTTGCGAAATGGAAGAATGCCTTTAAAGATGTACCACAGCAAAAATTTATTACATTACATATAATAACAGTAGCTTATTACATACTGCTGGGGGGGAATAAGCAAAGTAGTTAATCTTAAACTGGCAAGTAACTAAGCAGTTTATATCAAATAACAGGTTAGTAAAGCAATGCACAGAGACAAGTAAATCTTCTTCTTCTTCCGTCCTTAGCCACCGACAGTCAAAGTAGTCAGTGGCCATTACGCCTAGTGGCGTCTTAGGGCAACAGCAGATAGGTTTTCTTTGCCATTGTTTCCCATCACGCCTATTGGCGTCTTTAGGGCAACGGCAAATCAATCCATTTGCTGTTGTTTCCGTAATCGAAGTGACTGGCAAACGGGTGATCAGCCCGTTGGTAGACAAGTAAATAACAGCATACAAATATAACATATGCTGACGGATATATCATCGTTACTATTTTTCTTTGCGCTACTTACTGAGCACTCAGCCACCACTGTAGCTAGTCTCCCCCCTTCCCCCTTACAGGAAGCCTCCACCACGCAGTCACGTGCTCTTACAGCGGTGGTTTCTGTAGCATTTAGGTTTACATGATGAGGTTGCCAGCCTCATGCCCAACCTCATATTAGTAGCCTTGTACGACATGCGTGAGGGAGCAGCAGTCATATTCTTTATGTCTCATAACAGCTCCCCCCGCCCGGGAACAACACCAGGCTTTATCTTACACTGCCAATTAACTAAACAGCTTATATCAAACAACAGCTTAGTATACAAAAAGGTTAGGACAAAGGTAAATAATAGCATACAGACATAATATACGCTGAATGACATATATTATGAATATTGTACATCCAGTATGATAATCATATGTGGCTGGCAACATACACTAACAGTAAGCTTGCATAGTATGGTTTCTGGGAGTTTTTTGGTTTTTTTAAAACATGGACACTTTTGTTTAACTCACTGGCATGATAAAGGAATCCGCCCATTTACTACTACCCGTTAAAAAAAAAAAAAAAAAGTCGTGACTCTAATAACTTCATAGGATATTAAATTAAAACACAATTGTTTCATACAGTCATATGACGCTCATAAACACCAGTTTGGGGAGGCGTGGATTTCAATTCACGCTTGGAATGTTGATAACATTTTTTACAAACATGCATACACACAAATAAAATAAATTATTAACCTAAA
The DNA here is from genome assembly GCA_024509875.1 of Oreohelix idahoensis. Lineage (NCBI taxonomy): Eukaryota > Metazoa > Mollusca > Gastropoda > Stylommatophora > Oreohelicidae > Oreohelix > Oreohelix idahoensis. The sequence continues at coordinate 449,999 of JAMPIV010009915.1, forward strand.
TTGGCTAGCGTTCAAATACTGCCTCATTAAAAGAAAACAAAATTACTACCACTATAAATACTTGATCCTGCTAATTCCAGATGCCCCTGCAAGAAATATTAATATTTACAACTGTCCCTAACGCCCAGGTTTGTAAATTTCATGACCACGGATATTCAGTATTGACCTTGTCAGTCTCCTAAGCTCGCTAAATATTTGTTAAAATTAAAATATCTGCCACACTATGCTGAGGTCAATGCTGAATCCGCTCTCCGTATTTTAATGGATAAACTTCCTTTCCACGACAAAATGTGACGGTCAAATCTGTTCGAGCAAGTGATATCAGGAGGGAGGTAAAAAAAACTAGCACACAAACAGTGGTATTATTTATGCCCCCTTTATCAAACATGTGTAATGTGCATTTTGTCCTACCGTGAAGTAAATTATTAGTGCCCATAGCTGATCTAGAATTCTGGTACAGTATAAACAATCTGAATACGGCAAACGTCTTAATGCGTTTGTTCAACGAAATTATTAAACCATATTACTGCAGGTGTCATTAATAATTGGGTCGTTTGCTCAACGAAATTATGAAACCATATAACTAATAATAATAGCCCCTTCAGTCATAACTGACTATGGGAATGCGCCCCTGAGGTGACATCCATCAGCTGCTTATTTTCCTGGTGTTTCTTTCGATGTTTTCTCCTCTCTCCTGCTTGTTGTGTGAGCTTCATTTTGCCCAAACTGAGGTGGCGCCGCAGAAAGCATCGCCACTTGGTGCGATCGGCAGCTTCATCCTACCAGGTTGCTGGATTTATGTCCAGTGCCCTCATGTCTCTCTTGCACACATCTTTGAATCTCAGCTGCGGTCGCTCAACTGTTCTTTTGAACATACAACTGCAGGTGTCATTAATAATTGGGTCGTTTGTTGAATGAAATTATGAAACCATATAACTGCAGGTGTCATTAATAATTGGGTCGTCTGCATAAATGGGTTAAAAGCTGGCGCTAGCTTCACTCGATAACAAATTATTTCGCTTATTATATGGACAGGGCTTATGTATGAGCAGTATGCAGTATATAATAATATGCATTATGCAATAATATAGCAAAAGTCGTAAAAAGAAAGGAGACTTCCATCTGTCTCCGCATGATTAAGAATTCTGTTTCAGTTCATCCTTTTCAACCAGCAAGTGTTTCGGCTTTGTTATATTAACTGCCATGATATGTCAGGCTTAACTGACACTAATAACGCAATGTTCGCTATTGCACTGTTGCGAAATATTTACTATTTTAAATAAGCAATTTTAAGCTAGGAAAAGATATGTCCTTGATTTATTTAAACAGACCACTCTGACTACCGTTACTGGGACATATGGGTAAAGTATCACATATGTGGCCGAAACATATGTCTGGCGGGGATCTGACGTCCAGGGTGCCCTCCGACGAGTGGCACACTACATCAGAACTATCCATACAGCGTGCATTTAAATACACTGTCCTATAATTGTAGGTGGTAAGTTAATAACAGATGAAGGGTGTAAGGGAAGATGGGATGGAAAGAAACTCTGTAATCCTTTCCCTTCAAGCAGTTAGTATACGTATATACTGGGCTACCTACCACCCTGTTCATCCAGCATTACAATGGTTTTCACTCCCACATCTTGAGACTGAAATAAAGAAAACATTCTTGCACATATAGCAGCGACCAGCGCTCGAAACTGAGCCACAAGACAAACACAAACAAGTGAAATAAGCAAGGACAAAAAAAAAATATATGTAATAACGACAATGAACATGGTTAACAATAAACACCAGAAGTATAATCTTCGTGTACCAAAATCGAAGAAAGCAGATAACAATCACGCAGATTGTATTCACAGCAGGCTGATTCGCAACAACAACAACAAGAAAAAAATCAGAACAATCAAAATAAAACTATAACATGTAAACAAAATTTAAAAAAAAAATAAACAGAAAAAGATAAACAACAAATTTTTAAGCAATCAGATCACATTTACAAACTTCACTGCTCGGTGAATACTTGTTCAGACAGTACACAGGTCATCAGGGACTAACCAAGACAGAAGTCTTACAACGAAATCAAATTAAATCCCCATCTAGAGCTGCAGTTATGTAGGCGTTCTAATGTATGTCACCCTTTTGTCTTGACTACAACAGGAGAAAAACCTATTATTTTATTTGCGGCACCCAAACACTAATTTCCTGTTTACCGTCCGGGTTACTGGACCCATTTTGTTGACCATTTCCTGAAAGCAATAACCAAAAACCCTAGTAATGACTGCTAGAGGGATATTTTCTTACTGTTAGAGATTGACAGTTACGACTTAGTGAAGACGAAAAGGGAAAAAAAAGAAACAAACAAATAAGAGTAGATTATTGATTAAATGAAGGATTAATTAACTTTCGACTTTTGTGTTTCTTATGGTCTGTTTCAGAACGACACTGCAAATAATAAACCAACACGTCTCAGCCTGTTGGAATTCGGCACCAAACGTAAAACTAGCAGGGATAGACACAATCATGCGATGGTGGGTCCGGCGTGTATATAACCAGCGCACTTCAGGAACAATCAGCATTTATATCCTTAGACTTTGCTGGCGAGACTGAGCACCTTGGGGTTTGTCTGGAGTGCAATAATATCGATTCTCACCAACAATAACAACAACAAGTCAATGAAAACGGCTCTCTGCTGAGACCCCCCCCCCCCCCCCCCCCCCAAAAAAAAAAAAAAAAAAACTAGAAGACGTAACAAATATTTAACACATACTTATAGAGTCACTTATCGTCTGTAAGAAAACCCGTGTTCTTGAAATAGACTTGAAAGGGACCGAAGATGCAGCAACAGTGATAAATGCAGTCAGCGACCCATAGCTTGACTGCTTGCGTCAGGGTCAGCAAACCAGAGCTGACCAAGACCCTACTCCACCTCCAAGTGGTGGTCCTGGAAACAGGCTGCATCACTGCAGTCTGGCTGAGAGAGTAGGGATCGAAGAGGGAAGGCTAACCCGGTCCCAAAAATGCCATGATGAAACCGGATGTGTCGGGCCGAAAGGCGCAAATATCGCAGCTTTGCTGTAAACGGCGACACAACGTAACAAACGTCCTTTTCAGGACGATCGCAGAAGAAGAAGAAATAAACTACACCTGGACCATCTTGGGTCATTTCTTCACACTTCTCCGTCAACTACTTTTTGTTTCCTTTGCTGTCACTGAATACATCTGAAATAACCATCCCATCAAATAATGCCCTCTAACCAACGAATCAATGACATTCGTCACTTGTTCATCTGTACCTCTTCTGATTACTTCTTCTTCTTCAAGTACCGTGTCTAGTGGCGTAGGTCATAGCTATCCACAACTTCCTGTCTCCAGTACCGTACAATTCATCAATTCTGTTGTTGACTTCTTTCCATGCCACGATGTCAAACTGTCCAGTATTTGCTCTCTTTGTCTTCCTCTATATCCTTTTCCTTCAATCTTACCTGTTGTTACGATATATTCCAGCTTTCCTCTTCTCATAACATGCCTAGGTAACATAAACCAGGAATACTCATCTCTTTAAAAAAAAAAAAAAAAAATTAACCACTTAAACAGAGTGCTGAGTCACATCCGTCACGTCTTGTTTCCCCTCGTTTCCGCCATAAAGTTATGCCCCGGGTATTTCCTGGGGGGGGGGGGGGGGGGGGGGGGGGGTGGGGGGGCGTGTGTCTCTGGAAAGACAAAGAAAGAATACGACTTCTGCAATCTCAAGCATGTCGTATACAAAGCGACTAATATAAGCCGTTCTCCATGGTGGCTGACAACCTCATCATGTAAAACAAACTGCCACAGAAACCACAGATACAAGAGAATGTGAATGCTTAGTGCGGACCCCCCTGTTAAGGGACAGCTACAGTGGCGGCTCCATACTCCGTGAGGAGCGAGAAAGGCAAATGATGATATGCTGTTATGACTTCCATTTATTCTGCTTCTTTGGAGATTCCATGTTAACAATTGTCGTGCTTTAATATTTGAACCATTTTTTTTAAACATGCGCCCTAATATAACCGACAGACCATGTGTCTAGGTTGAACGGAGCGCCTCGCTAAAATAAAGCAAAATTTTATTTTATTATTTTTTAATCCAGATAATGCAGTGAATACGCAGTGCTCGTCGTGTGGCACAGCTTTCGCTGCAGCAACATTCGATGTATCAACCTGTCACAGGGCGGACCAATCGGTAACAATCTCTAGCACACGTACATAAGATATTTTTGCTACCGTTTATGAATTCACCCAAAATTCAAAACATGACGGCGTGTTACAGATAAAGGTAGTCACATGACAAACACTGCCGCACGGGAATGAAGTGTTGGAGACTTCACTATACTATAGATCCAGCTTTATGCGGTGGTGTGACCAGATCCCTTCCTCGCTGAATTTGCATTCCTAACTCATGAGTAAAGCCATGTACCCATTTATAGCTGGGTAGACTGGAGTATGACGATACGAGGTTTCGAGCACGGAATCCACTAATTCTGCCGAGAGCGACGAGCGCTCGAACTACTCTGCCAATCGGACGCTCGACGTCGTGTTAAAAACACTGAAAACGGTTGGACAAAAAAATATATTAGATTAAAATGATATTTTCGATACTTTATTGATATTTTCGATTTATTTATGCCCAAAAAAACAAAACAAAATGCTACTTCTTTGCAATGCTTGTAGATTCAGAAATCAGGTCAGCCAAAAAGCGACAAACATGGGTTCTTTCTATCATCGTTCAGCATTCCCGTTCTGAAGATTATTGTTTTCTGTTCAATGGCACTTAATGAAAGACAAAGGTATTTATTCAAGCACGGCTTAGTTGGCCAAATTCTTTTGTTCCAATAGATCCTCCACATGTATTCGACAACATCGTTTCCATGTTTTAAGAACAATAAATAAATAAATAAAAACCGACTGCTTTATAGCCATGAGGAAGCAGCCTTCAAGAGATGGGCGTATCACGCTTTGATAAAAGTGACATGTCAAATTAAGAGAACAAAAATTATGATTGTTTATAATTCGAGAAAGCAATCAAGTAAGAACAAGTAAAATGTTCACATTTACATGATATATAACTCACATTAAAAGGAGTCATTGTACAGCTATACATCGCGATGTTCCTGGCGATATTACTTTCATATCTTTATCTGCTCTTTTATGTTGCTAAACAATTTGTCATTCTTGTCTTTGACAAGGCCACCAGATTATGCACATTTAAAAAAAAAAAACTCTTAAACAAGTATCTCATAGTCCGCCTTCTTTAGGCATGTTATGAGACAAAGAATGCTCAAAAACATAGAGGCAATAGGAAAGGCAGAAGAAGAAAGAGATAGTGAACGATGAAGATTGAAGATATGCTCAGTTTGGAATCGTGGCATAAAATGAAGTCAACAACAGAACTGATACATAACAATGGGGATAGGAATTAGTGGAGATACATGATGACCTACGCCACCAGACATGGTACGTGATGGTAACGATGATGACATAACAGCGAGCACGTGTCCCTCTAATACCCAATAAAACCTCCTATCTTGACACTTAAAAAAAAAGGTCAAAGCAGTCCCATAGCAAATACTGCCGCAGGGGAGTGAAGTGTTACTGACTTCACTACACTAGGTCTAGCATGGAGAGGTGGGAGGGACCAGTTCCCTTCCTCGCTGTCTTTTCTTTCCATAACTCAAGTGCAAAGTCAAATACCCTTTTACGGCTGGGTAGACTGAAGCGTGTCAATATCGTGAATCGGGACAATGCTCATCTTCACTGTATCGTTCCAATTTTAGTATACGTGTTGCCGGACCATCATTTAACAGTTTCACATTTTCGGCAACGTTACTGGGTTCCGGGACCGAGACCTGGTAGCGTCACGCTCCAGTCTACCCAGCTGTAAATGGGTAACTCGGCTCTTGAGTTAGGGAAGACAAATGCAGCGAGGAACGGAACTGGTCGCCCCGCCTCATAAGGCTGGACATGTTATAGTGAAGTCTCTAACATTTAACTGTCCTACGGCAGTATCTGCTATGGAACTACCTACTCTTATAGAAATGTTCTTTCACACCAGTTTCTTCTTCTTCATCGTTCGCTGTCAAATAACCTCTTTTACCTCCCTTATAAAGATGGGGGGTCCGTCTCAAGCTTCTCTCGTCATCATACATTTCCTCCCTCAACTAGGTTAGAGAAGACAATACTGTCACTCTGCTCCTCGCTCCTCTTGTGGAGCCGTTAGTTTTGGAATACGTGTTCTACCGTTTGTTTGTACTCCCCACATGGGCACGTATCTGTCTGTCCGATATTCAATTGGTAAGGACAGCAAACCCGAATAAACTGCGTGCTGAAATCGGATGTCTCGGGCCGAAGGGCTCAGACATCGCAGCCCATTAATAAACTACGGCACAACGTATTTTTCGGCCAAAATACAATTCCACATCAGCGACCGGAACAGTGCTCTCACTGTAAAGAGCTGTTCTATTTTCAAATAATGGACAGACTTGTAGCAATTGAGGGCGTCGTAAGCGGATTTTTGTATACATTCCGATCTCGATTAACACGACCTCAGTTTACGCGAATTCGAAATAACGCGAGCTGGCCAAAAATTCCACTACTATAAAACTCATAATTTTGTGTTTTTATTTTATATTTCTTATGGTTTATGTTCGTTTTCCTGTTATTTTTTATGGACAATTTTATTAATTTTTACTTTAATCTACTTCGCAGGATCATTGCCCTAATTGTATGGTACTGAATTTCTATGGAGAAAACAATCTCAAATTACACGAATCTCAAATGACGTGCGCGTCTGCGGAACGTAACCCGTGCGTGATCACGATTGCACTGTACATCAAATTGCAGAAATTAGTATCATCTTCTTTCGAGATATTGCGCGCATAATTGCTCCACAAGCGGGTGGTTATGTCTCTAGATGCCAACATATCCTTCAAGACTTATTTTGCAGCTATTATCTTCTTTCATATTTTCTAAAGATTGCCGTGTCAACTCTTAAAGCTTTCAGGTCAAACGAATAATTTCCTTGTTCAATTTAATGTATTAATTCAATGTGGTAAAAAAGTAGGCTTCTAAATTGCCTATTTGATACAGAAAAATCGTTCCTCATTCTCGACAACGCTTCAAGCAGAAAATATCGTAACGCGGGATGATCTTTTCAAGTGCCTAATGACATTTCTTTTGTCTTCTTTATTTTTTTAAATTTGCAACAATATAAATGACTTTCTCTTTTAAATCTTATGCCAGAGTCCGGAGAGAGTGAGCGAGAGAGCGCGAGAGAGATAAGAGAGCGGGAGAGGGTAAAGAGGAGAGAAACTCTAAGGCTCAATAAGATTACTTGTTCATGTAAGTCCTGGCTGCACGATACCTGGATCGATACAGAGTAGCAGAACAAATGGGGAGGAGAAAAAAAACCCATCAACCTTTATTCTGATCTTTCTTTTAACAAGACGCTCGCATGTCGCATATGACATGAAAGGAAATTTTGTAAAAATGGAAACAGTGGTATTACCTAACTACTGAATCACATTATCGATTGTACAAATTGAAGCGCCAAGAATTACTTGTTCTACACTATTACCCAACCAAGTACACCCATTAGGCTTCAGACTGGCAAAAACCTGGCATACCTTCAAAGTTCACCAATTTCTTTCGATTTGTGGTTAAAAACCAAACATTCTTACACAAAACCCTGCCAAGTTACAGGAATATTATCAACACAACATTTAAATGCGAATTTAGCGAGAACACATTTTTAACACTAGCACCGATAAAATAACTCGACGTTTAACATTTTAAAATCCCACAGTAAGGACTATATATGAAATATTTGGAAATCACAGGAACCAACACAAACATTAATATGGTTTAAATGAGCTTTATTATTTTGTTTTCTTTAATCTCGTGCTGGTATCTGTTGTTATTCATGCGTTGTTTATCTTTTCCTCAAGAACTTCGTTACAAGCATCATTTCATGTAACTGTTCTCTCGTACCAATTGTCTAGTTATGTCTCTAGCTGTATTTGCTTCAAATTGGTAAGAGAGAAAGCGCACATTATAGTCAATTGTTGCTGTCATTTTCGACGGAGTCATCTGTCAAGTTATTTGCTTATGTTTGTATCATAAGTATAATTGTATCTTTACCTGCGATGTCAGGTTGATTAGGGGTTGTCTTCCCTTGTTTATTCATTCATTGTGTTTGACCTTTAGGGTCAGAGGTTGACAGTTCGGCGTGGGCCTATGGGAAGGTTTTTTAAGCGGGAGTGAGATATACTTCCGGGAAGCCGGGAGGTCCTGTTTTTCTGAAGGGACCAAGAGTCCATTGTTTTTCGGGGAGAATCTTCGAAGTAACTGCTATGGCAGTTTTCCCCAGTGAATCTCTGTGCGTCGGGATGACGACAGAATTCCTTGTGTAGTTCTGAGGATTCATTTACCAGGTAATACCGACCTTTATGCATTATTACGCTTTTCGGTGGCAGAACATGTAAAGGATTACCTAGGGTGAACAGCAGTTCACGGATCCGCCATTTCAGAACTTATATATTTGTGCTCGAGGTAGCCATCCAAGACTGTTAGTCTTATATTGTCCAGAAATCCAGTGACGAAGATATATTGTGGGAGCCGCAGATTGGCGGAACTTCTATCTACAATAAGTATTACTGCAGGGTTGATGATAACCTATTTAACAGAAGTACACGGCCGACGTTAGGACGAGGCCTGTGCTTCCGGCTATTATACTACAGCCTGATATGTGCAATTGGCAGGGAGTGCCAAGTTGCACCTGTGTGTCAAGGTAACTAAGGCATCTGACGCGTTTAGTCAGAGACGCCAAGGGCGACGCTACGAACTGTCATTATTGAAGAACTTTGCTATTGACCATGCACGTCTATTCTGATGTTTACCTTTTTGAATGCCAAATGTATACCTATCGATGTCAGGTCAGCATGACCTTGTTACACTGACTGTTCCTGTTGATATTATGTGTGTTCCCGTCAATAAATGTCTTGAAACATGCCTGCAGTGTCAAAGCATCCTTGATTACTGCATGTGAGAGTATGGGTTGCAGGATCTACATCTATACGAGCCTAAACACCTTCGCGTCTTCATTCGCACCCACACTCAACTCATCATACGCTCGCACTACACATCTAACAACATGTAAACTGTCTTGGGCCAGTGATCACCTCAACAAGAAAAAAAAGACAGTTACATTTCTGGTGGACCAGTTACGTGGGCTCTTATGATACATTTCTTGTCGCCAATGTGGCCTAGAAACTTACATTTCTGATGGACCAGATCTGTGGGTTTAAAAAGAACAGAGCGAGCATTTGACATTATTGTTGACATTTATGGATCCAGAAATTTACATTCCTGGTTGGCTGTTACATGTATGATGTCTCCAGTTTTGTCGAGAAAGTTACAAGAAGGACAAGTACACATTACACTTCTGATCTGTGGGTCTAAGCTACACACGGGACAGCCGTAACACACAGTGCTAATTCTACATTTGCAAGTTTTGGCTACAACAGGACAGATATAGGTCATCAACGGTTGACACAAATAAACAGTACGAGCATTTATATTATAATGCTACATAAAGCATAACAAGACAAGTACTGAAGTGAACTACTAGGCATTTGCTACGTGGACCATAACTGCATAGAAGGCGGGTTCCTATTGTAAACAGTACTGCGGGTTGTTACACGTTTCATTCAACAACAGACTTTTCTAGGTCAGAGTATTCAAGCTACATTGTTGGAGGTCAAGTGTCTGTAAACAGTACGTGAAATTGTAAACATTCAATGTGCAAGCCCTAATTTGAGAAGGTCATAGTAACTTTGGTTCGTGAATACCACTTTATGTTACAGTGGATTTGACGTTCAGTGCGCGTTTGACATTTCGTTTCTGTGTTCGCAAGGAGCAAGAAATTTATTTTAGTTTCAGCTGTGACTGAACTTGTTCTGCAACACATTGAAATTGATTGCTATATGTTTATGTCACTTCTACTGTTTTGTGTTTTTTTCTGCGGGTTTTTCGGTTGGTGGGTCTTACGGTAAATATGCCACTTGATCGAGGCTTACTGTAAGCGGTCTGTAGGTGCAAATTTTCTTAATTTGGAAATTTGCTAGTGACAATTGGTCGCTATTGATGTTAGCTGTGATGTAATTGTACTTAACGTTGTTTTTGTAATATTTTGTCTGTTTTTCAGTTTTGATTGTCGATTTGTTTTGTTTGTATTCTGTAGGTCTCTCCTTTCTTGTGTATTTCTCTACACATTTTTGGTTAAAACAGTGTTGCCATTTGTATTGTTTTGTATTTTTGTCTTTGTATTTTTTTTTTTTGTACTACATTACTGTCATACACAGTCTACATACACATACTTGGTCATGTTTTGATATTATTGATAAGGTAGACTCTTCATATAGAGTTTCTTAATAAAATATTATTATATAAGATATTTATACAAGTTCTTTGATAAAAGACTTGTTATCTACAAAGATTGAGACAGTAAAATAAAGTGAAGTGAGTATACAAGTCTAGCATTTCAGACTTGTCTCCCATTGAAGTGGGATAAGGTAATTTATTTAATTTTTTTTCAGGTTTCTGATCTCATTAGACAGAATGTCTACATTGGATTTCTCATCCAGCAAGGGTTGACCCTTGGTAAGTCTGGTAAAGAATTGGAAGAATATTCATCTGCTCAATTCGCCATTGCATTAAAGTCAGAAGAAAAGAAACAAAAAGAGGAAATTAAATTGAAAGCAGAAGCTGAACTAAAGAAGCTAGAAGCTGAGAATAGAAGATTAGAACTTGAAGAAAGAAGGTATCAAAGAGAGGCTGAGGAGAGAAAAGCTCAAGCTGCTGCTGAGGAGAGGAAAGCTCAAGCTGCAGCTGATGAAAGAAAATTCCAGATGGAAATGGAAGACAAAAAACTTCAAGCTGCTGCAGAGGAAAAAAAACTTCAAGCTGCTGCAGAGGAAAAAAAACTTCAAGCTGCTGCTGAGGCTGAAATTAGGAAAATGGAACATGAGGAAAGAAAACAGAAGATGGAACTTGATGAAAAACTCGCAATTTTGGAGTTAGAGAAATTGAAATTGGCGAGTACGGGTGCTCAGCAAACAACTTCGAGTACGACAAAGGAGTTTGTTAGTAGGATTAAATTGCCTCATTTCAATCCTTTAAAGGATGACGTAGCAGATTATCTAGATAGATTCCAATTTTTGTGCGATACGCATAACATAAAAAAGGAAAAATATGTTGAACAACTGATGCCATTTTTTACAGGTGACACAGTGACTACTCTTATGACAATAGACGAACATGAGAGGACTAATTATGATGTTGTCAGGGCAGCATTACTAAAGAAATACCAATTAAAACAAGAAGACTATCGTCTTCGTTTTAGGACAATGTTGCCAGAAAATGGAGTAGATTTCTCTGATTTTGTTACAAAGATACGTCGTACATTTACACGATGGGTTGAGTTGTCTCAGATTGAGAAAACATATGAAGGTCTAATGGACTTATTATTGCGAGATAAGGTTTTGTCATCTGTTAATGATTCTTTTCTTGCATTCCTTCATGAGCGTAAGCCTAAAAACTTAAAAGAAATGGAGGAATACTGTTGTCAGTATGCCACAGCACATCCCCATGCTACAGTTAGCAATTCTAAAGTGAAAGAAGGGTTGCCAGCTGCTTCGGCAACACCATATGGCCCTAATTTCAGAAAAAAATTTCAGGGTGCTCAACAAAATTGGAATAGGGGAAGTAATCAAAATTACACTCAGAAGCGGAGTAATCCAACACATGATGGTTCTTCGTCTATGCAGTGGAGACAAGATGGTAGTTCTCGTAATTTTAGTGGTAATAATTTGAGACACTTTCGTAAAGGCTATCCAAATAATAACTATTCAAATTTTCGAGGTAATCATTCTCGACGTCAAGATTATGACGATGGTGAATTTAGAAACCGGGATTCAAACCGGAATGATGATTACAATAGGCAATATGATAACAATTACAGGGGAAATGATAGTCGAAATAATTACAGGGGAAATGATAATCGAGGTAGACCTAGGTTTAACAAAAAAAGACCTTACCAACAGGCAAACTCTGCGCAACAAGAGTTTGATGGAGTCTGTAATACAGTAAATGATAGTGGTAACTCTAGGGCTATCACTGGTTGTGCTTTCGATTTTGGGAGAGCAACTGAATGCCCCCAATGCTTAACATTGTTTGACTCATCAACTGTATCTACGCTAAGTTGTGGTCACCCTCTTCCTGCTCTACCTGCTACAGTTGCGCATGATGGGAGAGGATCTCTCATCTTACATAAAGGTCTAATAAATGATAGGCTAGTCTCAGTACTTTTCGATTCGGGATGTACTACCGTCGGGGTTAAGGAGTCTCTGATAGATCCTTGCTGTGCCACGGGAAAAAAAAACAATCAAATGTGTTACATTTGGTGGTACTATGGAAAGCTATCCTACTGCTATTATTAGGATTGACACTCCTTTCTTCACAGGAGATGTCCATGCATGTCTTCTTCCTAATCCTATTGCGGATCTTATAATCGGTCGTATTCATGGGGTTAAGGAATGCACCCCGCAACAAATTTCTAGTTGGGAAGAAAAAAACATTCAAACGGTCAATGCAGTGGTGACAAGAGCTCAAGCTCTTAATCCCCCAACTTCATCTGATAATAGTAATGAAGTTGATAGCCAAGACGAGCACTTGGTGATTTCCCATGACTCGTTTGTTAAACGTCAAGAAGAGGATCCTTCTTTGAAGAAATACTTCCTTCTTGCAAAGAAAGGGGATCCCAATCAAAATACGAATCACAAATCGTATATCACTATGAAGAATGGTATATTGGTACGAATGGTACAACACTCGGACAAGTCTATGCACTCGCAAATTCTTGTGCCTAAGTGTATGAGAGCCTTAATTCTTCGGCATGCACACGATTCTCAGTGTGCGGGACACATGGGTTTTTCCAGAACTAAAACTAGAGTCCTTGCGTCATTCTTTTGGCCATTCGTGAATAAAGACATCCGAATTTATTGCCGATCTTGCAAAATTTGTCAAGAGGTCAAGTCTAGGGGTCCGAGACATGCTGCTCCTATTCAGGCTGCAGATATTCCGATTCGGCCGTTTCAGAAAATGGCTATAGACATCATTGGTCCGTTCAAAATTAAGTCAGCCAGAGGACACCAATTTATCCTCACTTGCGTGGACATGTGCACGCGTTGGCCAGAGGCTATTCCTCTGAAGAGCATATCAACTGTCGATATCGCTGATGCTCTTTGGCTCGTATTTTCTCGTCTGGGATTCCCCGGAGAAATACTGTCGGATCACGGCACTCAGTTAATTTCGGACGTTATGTCTCAGGTAATGGCTACGCTAGACATTAAAAGGTCTCTCAGTAGTATTTATCATCCAATGTCCAATGGATTGGTAGAACGTCTTAACAGGACACTAAAGAACTTACTTGGCAAGATAACGGAGGATCATCCTGAAGATTGGGACAGGGTTTTACCTGCAGTCCTCTTTGCCTATAGAGAGGTTCCCAACGAGCATACAGGGTTTTCTCCTTTCGAACTTGTCTTTGGCGCGCAAACCGCGCGGTCAATGTCCTTGTTACACGATTTGATAACTTCCGATAATATTGACGATGATACACAATCGTCATATGAATATGTTATAGCTCTTAGAGAAAAGATTATCGAATCGTGCAGGTTAGCAACTTCATCTTCCGAATTTGCGAAAGAAAAAGCTAGGCGATTTGCTAATAAGAAAAGACGCCTACGTCAACTTTGTCCTGGAGACAAAGCATATGTCTTACTGCCCTCAAGAGAGAATAGACTTCTCATTTCTTGGAAGGGTCCATACACTATAGTCTCGAAAATTTCTGATGTCGACTATATTGTCGATGTGGATGGAAGGCATAAAACCTTCCATATAAATATGTTAACAGAGTTTATTGAACGTCCAGACTATTTACAGCCTATTTTCCAGGCGACGGACGACTCTCCAGTTCAACATGGTCACATCTCATCCCTGTCCGTTATACAGGATGAGGAAACTATTTTTTCTGACGTGAACTTACCTCTTCCTACGATTCCACTTATTTCAACGGAATCGTGGAGAGACGTTACAGTCTCTTCTAACTTGTCTTTTGAGGAACAACGTCAAGTATCCTCTACGTTACAATCATATCAGGATGTCCTTACCGACATTCCTGGACACACAGATGTCATAGAACATGACATCATACTTACTGATCGTAATCCGATCAGAGTAAGACCATACCCAATACCTATTCATTTTCAAGCACAAGTCGAGAAAGAATTGGATGAAATGATTCAACTACAAATAATTGAACCATCCACTTCAGCTTATTCTTCGTCGATAGTTATTGTTCGAAAGAAAGACAATAACATACGTCTTTGCGTTGATTATCGCAAATTAAATCAAGTTACGAAGTTCGATGCTGAACCTATGCCGTTATTAGATGATCTACTTATTAGACTTTCTAAAGCTAAATTCTTTACTAAACTAGACTTGTCGAAAGGTTATTGGCAAGTCCCATTGACGGAACACGCCAAACCTCTCACTGCTTTTTCGACACCTAGGGGTCTGTTTCAATGGAATTTTATGCCTTTCGGGCTTATGAACGCCCCAGCGACTTTCGTGCGCATGATGCGACGAATTCTATCAGATCGTGCAGATGTCATTGCATATTTAGACGACATCTGTCTTTTCAGCGATACTTGGGAAGAACACTATGTGGGTCTGAAGGAATTGCTATCTACTCTACGTGAGCATAGTTTGACTGCTAAACCCTCTAAAGCTTTTGTTGGGTTTAGTGAAATTTCCTTCCTAGGTCATCGAGTTGGTCATGGTCTGTTGAAGACAGAGGACCAAAACATTTCAAAGATATTAAATATCTCGGTTCCGAAGACAAAAAAGCAAGTGCGTAGTCTCTTGGGATTGATACAATTCTATGGAAGATTCATTGAGAATCTGTCCTCCATTATGGCACCACTTTCAACGTTATTGAAAAAAGGTTCTCCTAATATGGTGCGTTGGTCCGAAAGAATGCCAATCTTCATTGGATCAGGTTAAGAATTTGTTCTCATCTCATCCTATCTTAAGACTACCGACGATTGATAAGACTTTTGTCCTTCGTAGTGATGCCTCTTCCACTGGCATTGGAGCGGCACTAATGCAGGAATATTCAGGAACTCTGCATCCTGTAATGTATATTTCTAGGAAGCTGAATGCGGCAGAAAGGAATTACTCGGTTTTGGACCGTGAATTGTTGGCTATGGTTTGGTCCATTCTTAAGCTACAAAGGTTCCTTCTGGGCGCGCATTTCTTTATGGAAACCGACCAAAAAGCTCTTACGGCTATGCAAAGTAAGGATTTGAAGAGCTCGAGATCTACTCGTTATGCTATTGCTCTTCAGCCTTTCCATTTCACGGTGCGAGCTATCCGTGGTTCGGATAATGTGATGGCGGACATATTGTCTAGATGCCCACATGATTCCAGTTAAATCTTGTGTCCTAGTTTTTCCTGATATATTTTCAGACTTAGGTCTGTCCTTAATATCATAATATGTTGTAATACAAATGTATTTGGATGATGTTTAGATAATTTAACAAATTTCATTTTGTCCATCCATCAGTGATATGTTGCTAAAATAGCATTGACATTTGTATATTGCTATGATTATATTATTTAGTAATGTTTGATATATGATTGGTATTGCCAGCAACTTAGGTTTCTTGAATGGTATCCCTTAGTTTGTTTGGCTTAAAGGAAATATTTTCTCCTATGTTGGGAGATGATTTGTACCCTCTTCTATTGTACCTGATATTAGGTTCATTGTTTGCATGAGCACAGAAGTGATACTGGTGCTATCTTGCTCATGAACATATTTAAAAAAAAAATTGCATTTTTTTTTTTTTACAGGGGGGTGGTAGTAATGTTGCTGTCATTTTCGACGGAGTCATCTGTCAAGTTATTTGCTTATGTTTGTATCATAAGTATAATTGTGTCTTTACCTGCGATGTCAGGTTGATTAGGGGTTGTCTTCCCTTGTTTATTCATTCATTGTGTTTGACCTTTAGGGTCAGAGGTTGACAGTTCGGCGTGGGCCTATGGGAAGGTTTTTTTAAGCGGGAGTGAGATATACTTCCGGGAAGCCGGGAGGTCCTGTTTTTCTGAAGGGACCAAGAGTCCATTGTTTTTCGGGGAGAATCTTCGAAGTAACTGCTATGGCAGTTTTCCCCAGTGAATCTCTGTGCGTCGGGATGACGACAGAATTCCTTGTGTAGTTCTGAGGATTCATTTACCAGGTAATACCGACCTTTATGCATTATTACGCTTTTCGGTGGCAGAACATGTAAAGGATTACCTAGGGTGAACAGCAGTTCACGGATCCGCCATTTCAGAACTTATATATTTGTGCTCGAGGTAGCCATCCAAGACTGTTAGTCTTATATTGTCCAGAAATCCAGTGACGAAGATATATTGTGGGAGCCGCAGATTGGCGGAACTTCTATCTACAATAAGTATTACTGCAGGGTTGATGATAACCTATTTAACAGAAGTACACGGCCGACGTTAGGACGAGGCCTGTGCTTCCGGCTATTATACTACAGCCTGATATGTGCAATTGGCAGGGAGTGCCAAGTTGCACCTGTGTGTCAAGGTAACTAAGGCATCTGACGCGTTTAGTCAGAGACGCCAAGGGCGACGCTACGAACTGTCATTATTGAAGAACTTTGCTATTGACCATGCACGTCTATTCTGATGTTTACCTTTTTGAATGCCAAATGTATACCTATCGATGTCAGGTCAGCATGACCTTGTTACACTGACTGTTCCTGTTGATATTATGTGTGTTCCCGTCAATAAATGTCTTGAAACATGCCTGCAGTGTCAAAGCATCCTTGATTACTGCATGTGAGAGTATGGGTTGCAGGATCTACAACTATACGAGCCTAAACACCTTCGCGTCTTCATTCGCACCCACACTCAACTCATCATACGCTCGCACTACACATCTAACAACATGTAAACTGTCTTGGGCCAGTGATCACCTCAACAAGAAAAAAAAGACAGTTACATCAATGTGATGACACTGTGGTTAGACTATAGTCTCTCGAGGCAAAGGTGCCGATTCACGGTATCGACATGCTCCGGTCTACCCAGCTTAAATGGGTACCTGACTTTGCCCTTGATTTAGGTAAGGAAACGGCAGCAAGGAAGGAACTGGTCACCCCAACTCTCGATGCTGGACATAATACAACGAAGTCTCTAACACGTCACTCCCCTACGGCAGCATCTGCTATAGGGCTACCTTTACCTTTAATGCTGCAAAGGAAAAGGTAAAAGGTCAAGGATCCCGTCTCACGCCCATTGATGCACATTGGGAATATGGTGTTATATAAGCCCATATTTTCTTGACCATCGGCACACTAGGGGTGATGTGCTCAGCATCATGCTGCCTTCGCAGAGTTACTCTGGTACCCAATTCACGAGGCTGGGTCGACCCCGGAGTCATCTGCGTTTTAAAAAATCCCACCCCAACGAGGGATCGAACCAGGATCGGCGAACTGGGAAGCCAGTGCACTATTTTGGGAAGCCGTGGGACCCAGTAAGCACGTATTTATTTCTTCATTTCTGCAATATCCAACATTAAAGTGTTGTCGGCAATTACATGCTGCTGTGCATCAGCTTTACTTTGGCTAACAAATAACCTTGATCTGATGCCACACCTGACCTGTTATATTTTAATGCCATATAGTGATGATCTGAACTTGCTTGAATGATGAATCTGATTTTCTGTCCTGTGGTCTGGGGATATCCTAGTAGCTTGATGTAATGTTTTCGATGACAATAGGCTTCATCCTATAAGAAGTTGATTCCAAGCATATACGTCTATGAAAACTCCTTCATTTGTGTACACTACTCTACGTCTATGTTTTCCCATCTTTTCAAAACCGCTGTTGTCCACAAAGATATTTGCATTTAGGTCACCTATTAAAACTGTAATGTCGTTACTTCTCTTTATACTCATGATATGAAATCAGGGCCAAATTCTTCTTTCCCCAATTCTTTATTGTTAGCTGACGTGTAACAATGGATATTTATCTTTATTGTCCTTTAGGCAGTTTTGAATGTTGCTGATATCAGTCTGGGTCCCACTGCTCTGCATTACGCCTTCTGCGGTATCTTTTGCAGCATCAGTGCCACATATTCACTATACAGTGCGCTTTCTTTCTCATGGCCTGAGAATAGCAGGCATTCCTGTCTTCATTTCTTCTTTCCTAATCGCACAGTCCGTGGATGTCAACTGCATAGTTGTCCATGTCTGCTGCCACCTGCGCGAATCTTCCCTGTTCCGTTAGTGTTCAAACATTCTATGTGGATAATTTGGAGATTCCGCGATCCGGACTACTTTCGGCTTTCTCAGTACTATGTCATGAACCACACGGTGGGAGGATCTTCTTCCGACCTGGACCGTTGAATCGAGTTACTCGAATTATTTACTCTGGGTGACAATTACATTTTTCGGTGTTTCCGACTAAAGTTTCTCTGACTACACGTTTTTTAACAGGACAGGGCAGTCGGGCTGTGACGGATAATTTTGAGGAGAGTGACAGATTGTATGAAAGGATCATCATGTGACGTATTCTTTCCAGAACGTTGTCTCCATTACAGCTGCTCTGAACGCATCACGATTCTGGGCAAGTCGACCTGCATCAGCCAAAGACAAGTTCAGACTCTCTGTGATGTCCTGGGTCCACCGTCGTCTAGGTCGACCCCTTCCCCTTTTTCCAGGGACCATGCCTTCCATCACTGTTTTTTCCAGACTACTATGTCTTTTTATATGACCGAAACATTTCAGCTTCCTTATTGCGATGGTATTTAAAAGCCAATGTTTAGTGAGTGCAGTACTTCTCTGTTGGTCTTTTTTTCTGTCCAGGGTATTCTCAACATCCTTCTGTAGCATTTCATTTCGAATGATGTAATCTTTTTTTGCAACTGTTTTATTGAGTGTCCAAGTCTCGCAGCCGTATGTTGCTACTGGGAATATACATGCTCTGATCAGTTGTAACTTTGTTTCTTTGCTTGTGCCTTGCCATAGGTTTTTCATCTGTATTAGTTTATGTGAAGCAATTGCAAGTCTTCTTTTAATTTCTACTGCACAGTCGCCAGAGCTGTTGATGATTGATCCTAAGTATTCGAATTCATTAACACTTTCCAGTTCTTCGTTATCAATTTCAATTTCTGGTTTGGTCTTTACTTTGTCTGTTGTCAATACTTTGGTCTTCTTGGTGTTTAGGTATAGATTCTGGGCCTCGCTGTGTTTTTTGGTGGACAGAATTAATTGTTCAAGTCCTTCTGGGTTGGTCGATAGGAGGACTGTGTCGTCAGCATATCTGATTTCCGGGATCTGGTACCCACCGATGTTAAATGAGTCAAACTCTGTGTGTTCTTGAAAGGATAAAAGATAATAATTAGATGGTAAGATTTCAGCCTGTAAGCTGAGTGAACTGTCTCTCCTCGGGATTTAGTCCACTAGAAACCTTACTTAAAAGAGAATTCTGGTGAAGCTAAACATATTTTCTGGACGATAAATTCTTTCTCAGGAATCCTACCAAGGACTATGTAAAGTACATAAACTTCTTCTTCTTCTTTCTTCTTTGATCCTTAACCGCCAAAGCAGTCAGCGGCCATCACGCCTGGTGGCGTCTTGTAGGGCAGCAACAAATTGATTCAACTTTGCTCGGTCGGCGGCCATCCTTCGTACAGTGCCCCAACTCTGGTTCATTTTTTGCATCTCAGCTTCCACAGTTCTCCGCCAAGTTGTTTTTGGTCGGCCTCTCTTTCGCTTTCCCTCGGGGGTCCATAGCATAGCTGTTCTTGTGATGGTATCAGGGTCCCTTCTGAGGACGTGGCCAACCCAACTCCAGCGTCTGCCAGCTATGATGGTGTGCATGTCCTCCTGGTTACTCCGAATAAGTAGTTCTTGGTTGCTGATGGTGTTTGGCCAAAAGATTCAGAGAATTTTCCTTAGGCAGATTGTGTGGAAGGAGGACAGTTTCGACATTTCCTTCTCTGTTACTCTCCAACATTCCGCACCATAGAGAAGCACAGAAAGTACACAGCTCTCATATAGTCTTAATTTGGTGTTTGTGCTGTACTGGGAAGATTTCCAAATGTTGTTGAAAATAGCAAATGATGTTCTCGCTTTATTCATTCTGTTGTTATGTCCTTGCTTGTTCCGCCGTCAGGTGTTACTATGCATCCTAGGTAAGTAAATGTGTCTGTCTGTTCTAACTTCTGGTTCTTTACTGTTATTGGCTCAGGATTGCCCACATTTAGTGTCATGACCTCTGTCTTCTTCAGATTGATGTTCAGGCCAACCTGCTGGCCATACTTATTCAGTCTATCGGTTTTGTCTTGAATGTGTTGATGTGAATGCGCGAGTAGTGCAATGTCGTCTGCATATTCCAGGTCTTCCAGTGTAGAAAACGTTGTCCATCTAATTCCTCTTGGACTGCCCTCTGTTGTCTGGCGCATCACCCAATCTATGGCTGTCAAAAATAATGTTGTTGATAAGGGGCATCCCTGTCGTACTCCTGTTTTCACTTCGAAAGTTACATTACTCAATCCAACACTGCACGTAAAGTTAGAATAGAGGATTTTTATGATGGAAACAATGCGGCTGGGAATTCCATAAGCCCTCAGAATTTTCCATAGCCTGTCCCTGTTTATGCTGTCAAAAGCCTTTTAAAAAACATAAAGTTGAGAAAGAGATTTTGTGCCCAGCCCACATAAAAAATATCCCGACCCAATAGTGTTAATTCAATTACGGCCCAGCCCCCACAGTGTAGATTTAAATACTTTAAAAAATATACAATCCAATTCAATATTACAAGAATAAATGAAAACAGACTCTGTTGTGTTAAATTTACAAAACTGATGATAGATTCTAACATATGTTCAAAAATTTACAACTATAAGCTCTGTTAACTAATCTATCAATGGTTCTGAAAAAATGTCAGAATAAATTTAACTTCATGTGGACCGAATTAGCTATTCTGTACTGGTTCTGCTGGCATTGTAAACTAATCATCTGAGATGCTGCTGGTTTTATATTGTCTTGTTGCCAGGGGGTTCAATCTGTCCTAGTGTGGCAAGTAGTTCTATTAGGGTTTCAGAGGATGGCAGGGGCTGCTTCCTGTCTTGACTCAGGGCTCATCACCAACTGGGATGGATTAAGTCGGCCCTCCAGAACAGTGCATATGGTTACTGGATAGACCCTGGACAGGACTCAGGTAAGGTCTTCTGGTAGGTCTCCTGGTAGGACAGCCTGGTAGGACTGGATTGACAAACAATTCAAGCTCCATTAGTGGCCTTGCAAGAGAAGTCATTTCCCATATCTGCTGGACGCTAATCGTCATTCAGAAATTTAACCAACAATCATAGTTAACATCAATACCAAGGTGCTATCTATTATCTATGAAATACTATGGCATAACTGACGTTATAAGCATACATGGTGGATCTCAATCTATATCTGGCTTCCTGCTTGTTTACCACGGTGATCTCCAACCTATGGGCTGTTAGCTTCACCAATGGTGAAGTTCGGGGCTGTGGCCATCAAAAGTTTGAGAACCACTGGTCTATATTGTGCCCATAGAGCAGGCAGATCAATTTGAGGTCATTTGTACCAATGGTTTGAGAACCACTGGGGTATAGTCTCCCATGCTGCAGTAAAATCTGTTGGGGTGTCATTGCTGCCAAGGCTTGAGAACCACTGATTTACATTCTTGCTACTTGAGCAGTAAATCTATTTGGGGGTGTTCCTGGTCTCAAACCTTGAGAACCATTGGCTTACGGTGTCAGTCAACTTATTACATTCATAACAATGGCTACAGTGCTGTTGCCTATCCTTACATATTTCTATGTTTATGTTATAAACATTCATATAACCTGATAGTATAATTAATCATAGCACAGGATACATGCATTTAAACACATTAAAACATGACAAGGATAGTTCATAGATGAAACCATACAGTAGAAATCATTCAGTATTAAAACATGACAAGGATAGTTCATAGATGACACCTTCAGTAGAAATAGTTCAGTAGTCTTTTGTACAAAATCAAAGAACATTAATTAATGTCACAATGAAGATGAAAGTGCATTTAGAACTTTGTCTAACAAAAGATACTGAATTAATATGCTATAGATAAACATACGAATATTACTCATGTTATTCAAATGAACAATATTAGATCTACTTACTCGCTCAACAGACCAACATGCTGTTTTAAATGGACATTGCCACTCTATAATCGCCTTTCCAGGACCACTAGTTGATGTTTCGTGGTATGGCCTGCCCGGCTAGGCTGACGCTTAGAGAATGAGATTCTTCCAAATCCACTACTAAGTTTTTGGAAGGTTTATTCTGCCTACTTTAGATGAGAGGGGTGGGGGATCTGACCTCTTGTTGCCGCCTCGTCCCATCCCAAACACACAAACACTGGTACTTGGCATCCTGATACCAGGAGAGTTGTTATTTTAAATTAACTCCTCGCTGGTTGCTGCGGTAAAATGTCGCATGACAATAACGATACTGCATACCTATTTGCTAGAATTGTAGTTATCCCCAGGGAAAACCCATGTTAAGTAGGACAGCGGTCAGAAGTTCACGGCGAAGTCTGAAAGACTTTTGCCAGTAAAACAGTGAACAAAGAGAGAGGTATTTCTTTCGGAAGAATGAGAGAACTTAGATTTTAGACAAGTGGTTGACTTCCTTTTTTTTAAATAAGAGAGGAATGAGTGACCCGGTATGAGAGAAGAGAAAAGGAGGTGATTTCACTACGTGACACGTGAAAATGCCCAACCCTCCATATTCGCCTTCTTTGACATGCATGGTACGGCACATTATTACTTCTGATTGTGTCCCAGTCAAGTCCAGGTTATATAAAGCGGCTAGCACCAACACTCAGTTTCCAGTGGTATTAACACTGCGGTAATATTACTATTAATACTGCTAGCATTAGTTCTCGATAGCAAAGTTACCGTTTCACCACCTCAAATGTTTTACCATCGTCGATCGTATCTCTTTTCTCACGAGCGCATTTCTGCATGTTTCAAAACTATCTTCTTGTTGTTTCATCATTAATATCTTTATCATTCAATAATTATACATGCCTTTTCTTTTCCTTTTTTTCGGGAGTGGTGTTTCCTCGGGAGTCTGTCAGTCTCTATATTTTATTTTCTGTTCTTTTTCACTTTTATTTGCCATTTTCATCTCTGCATGCTCGTTTCCGTCTCTGCCTGCTAGTCTTCTTCTCTGCATAATTCTTTCTCTCCAGCCTCCGAGGTTCAACTCCCTTCTCTCTTTGTCTTCTATAGTAACCTTTTTATTTCTTTCTCCATTCTTCTCAAAGACCCTCGTCCTTTATTCATATGTGCATATATGTCGTCCTTTTCAATCCATGTACACCCTGTTTCTTCACTCCTGTATTTCATCTGCCTCCAAGGGTTCACATCTCTTCTCCTATGATGGGCCTTACAAGCTAACAAACACCCCACCTTCCAGCCATCCTCTAATGCACGGCTCGACTTGACAATACGCCTACTTCACGTCCGCGTCTGCAATTCAACAAACCCCAGTATTCTCCATTCTTTATACTACTTTCCTTGTTCGACCCCCCCCCTTCTCTCTCTCTCTCTCTCTCTCTCTCTCTCTCTCTCTCTCTCTCTCTCTCTCTCTCTCTCTATCCGACATAAACCAAAGAACAGAGGAAATGAATGTCCGTCTGCTGCTATTGTGGTGCCCTTCCCTATTTTCGAACGGCTATTGCCAGACACAGAAAATAACAGTGTTAGCGATGAGCACGCCCAATGTTGTCCACTCGCGAGCTTTTAAGATTGCGTGCAATTATCTCTTTTGTTATTTTCTAAATGGGATATCCTGATTTCTGGACGTAGCCCTTACACTAAGTTTTTTTCTTTTAATTTATTTAATTCTTACAGTGAAGTAGTTACACCCATAATCTCAACTATACATCGACAATCAATCTTAGCTAAACATCGACAATCAATCTCATCTATACATCGACAATCAATCTTATCTAAACATCGACAATCAATCTCAACTATACATCGGCAATCAATCTCATCTATACATCGACAATCAATCTCATCTATACATATGTGACCGTGTGGCCAGAAGGATGTAATTTTAGACTGAGTAATGGTTGTCGATCTAGTCTATACGGTGTATATTTGTGCTCATGTTGGCATTCTCACACGGGAATGGGCGATCTAAAGGAAACACACCTTTGCCATCTGTGAAGGAGACAAACGGGTGAGACGCAGAAGATGTAATGGGAGACAGCCCTCGGTTGTTAGACATCCTGGCGCTTCTGACAACACACCTTGTTGAGCACAAAACCGTGACAAGTGTGACTCGGGCAACAGATATCGTGGGAATGTTACCACTAGTGGGCGGACCTTGAATTGTGTACGTTTAGGAAGATAATCCTTACTAAATTGTGATCTCATGTCATCCAAACTGAGCATAGGACCCCTGATTTGCTCCCTTGAGGGATGGGCGGAGCTTTGCCTGACATTTTGACGTGTCTATCATAAGGTACCGGGGAGTATAGGCAAGATTTAAACTAAAAGAGTTGAAGGCTTCAGTCAGAGCTGAGAAGTAGCCAGATCGTCTTTTGTGCAAAACGCGCGCTCGTATGATACCCAAGTGAGGTTCGGGCTGTTGCATAGTTGCGTCTGTGCTAAGAGAGCTAACGACGTTGAGGTATGCTTACCTATGAGAACATTTTATAATACTTAACATATAGTAATATTAGACGTTTCAGGTTTAGAAGTTAATGCTTTTTATGTTAATACTTAAATGTGTAAAGTACTAAGTGATTTTATTAGAGGAATTCTAGTGCCGCATTGCGCTTTATACAAGTGTGTACATATTACCATTATTATTATTTGTGTAGTGTTAAGTAATAGTTATATTGCATTCTTGTGAGCCGTAAGTGTGGTTAATGTTACATCAGTGATTTTTGTGAGAGAAAGATTAGCGTACCCTCTAGCTCCGAGAGTAGCCTATGCTTATTACGTTTAGTATAGAGCTGTAAGAATAGAGTATATATATATATATATATATATATATATATATATATAAATATATATATATATATATATATATATATATATATATATATATATATATATCTGCTTGTTCTTTAGAGCAACTGTCGCAGAGTGAAGATAATTTGCATATTTGAAATTTTCTGTCCATCCTGTATATTGCTTTATTTTCTGTCTATCCTAAGTTTCCGAAAAAAATGTTTCTCACGCACTTGCCTTTTCCCCACCTTAACCCAGGTGAAGATACGGTCAAGCAGCGTTCACGTTCGTTAGGAATTTCCAGACTCGTCTGTCTAGAAATTTATGGCCTGTCTTCTTCCTCATTGTTAAAACTTCTGAGCTCGGAACCACAGCACGTACAAGTGACATTCTATATGCAAACTAATTTGCAACGATACTTTTTGCTATCGTGGGAACTTTTAAAAAATGTAGCGGGTAAATCGAAAATAATTCTTTCTTTCTTTCTTTCTGTCTTTAAGAAACTAGTTTAGACTTCACTTGGTGAACGCATACGGGAAGAGATAGTCGCATTTCTCAGTCTTGTAAAGTAAAACTGTGCATAGGGAGACTTGAGTTAAACAAACCAAGTGCCCTCTAGTTTAACTTACAATAAAATTCCGGAGCGGGTATGTATTCGCTTTTCCAGTATATAGGAAATTAGCTCAAATATATAGATATGAAATATATTATTATCATTGTGAAAGTCTAATGAAATATATTACTATCATGGTGAAAGTCTAAGTGTATTATATAAACGGGTTTCCTTTATCATGTATGTATCATAAATGCTTACGAAAATTCATTTATTTTCACTGCTTGTATTTTAAAGCGATGTTATGTTACAATGTTTGTATCATTCATAATTTCAATGATCATTTTACTTTTCAATGTTTGTAACATTAATGTATGAGCATATTATTATGAATGCTGGAAGGAATGAACGGTGGAAAGCAAAGAAGGATTCTCTAGCGGACCCTCATGTAACTTTGTCTGACAGGGGAGGAAGCAAGTCTTGTTATTGTGTATGTATCTGGACTGGCCAGCTAATTCATTCACAGCAGACAGGAATGTTTAAGAATGGACTGACCTATTTTAGGAATGAGACGCATGCATGGATATCAACATGCCGACGCTGGACACTGCTTAAATTGTTTCTGTTGTAATCTGCATGTTGCAGCAGAAGAGTAGTTACACATGTATTTTTGTTTTGTCTAACAGATTTACGCAGTGCAAGTCTTGTCTCGTATTGCTGAAAAGAGGTTACCTTTGGCCAGTGGCCATATAGTCCTCGTCCACCAGTCACAATAATTCCCTTCAATCATTTCAATCATTTCAATTATTTCAATCATTTCAATCATTTCAATTACTGCAATTATTGCAACGATTCTCAACACCAGATATTACCCTTAACAGCCATCACCCGTACCATACTCCACCCATTTTAACCCTCCATCCCACCTTTGGAAGCAAATTCGTTATCTGTGGATATCGCATCAACTGTGGATACGTTAACCTTTCTTGGATTTATAAAATCGTGTTCAGATTCTGTGCCTTTGTGGATACCTTATTCGAACAGTGAAGTCGTTACCCCAATCTTGGATTTATAAAATCGTGTTCAGATTCTGTGCCCTTTGTGGATACCTTATTAGAACAGTGAAGTTAATTTCAAGCATTGGATTACGATATATTTTTCCAAGAGAACCCCAGGATATAAGTTGTTTCCAACATTCACACCAAAGGAACAAAGGAACAAACATTCATTTACACACAAACAGTATTTCACATATTTTCCAGCAAAAGCTTATCAGGCCTGCCGGGAACTTTACTAACACAATTCATTCTTAATCCTTGTTTTCACTCTTGGTGTAATAATTTTTTTCTTCTTTAAAATCATCAAATTGTTGTGAGTTTGTTTTCTCGTGATAATCTTTATTATTATGTGCTGTAAAATCCTTATTGATTTATTTACATTTCTAAATTGAAATAAATTGAGTTAACCTCGAAAAAAAAAAAAAAAAAAAAAAAAATTGTGGATACCTTATTAGAACAGTGAAGTTAATTTCAAGCATTGGATTACGATATATTTTTCCAAGAGAACCCCAGGATATAAGTTGTTTCCAACATTCACACCAAAGGAACAAAGGAACAAACATTCATTTACACACAAACAGTATTTCACATATTTTCCAGCAAAAGCTTATCAGGCCTGCCGGGAACTTTACTAACACAATTCATTCATAATCCTTGTTTTCACTCTTGGTGTAATAATTTTTTTCTTCTTTAAAATCATCAAATTGTTGTGAGTTTGTTTTCTCGTGATAATCTTTATTATTATGTGCTGTAAAATCCTTATTGATTTATTTACATTTCTAAATTGAAATAAATTGAGTTAACCTCGATAGGATTGTTCGTTCAGTTCAGACTACCAAATCCTCAATCTAACTTTACTTCTTTACCCTACTATTTGTGAGTGACACAGTGTGTGCAAAAGAGTAATATTGTCGCCAGAGAAAACAAGAAGAGCTGTGTGTGTGGTTTTCTTAGTGAAGAACTCACTGACTCAGCCTGTGCCTTCTGCCTATCTCTCTTGCGCATCACTATCACACGTCCGTGTGCACTATTGTCCATCACGCCTATACAGCTGTCAAGCTTTACCTACTATTAATTATATTTTCATGCGACAATAATTGGGAATCTCGTCCTTGGATTTGAATTTCTGGATTCTTATTTCACAGTGACTACAGGGAATCTTGTCTTTAAATTGTTCTGCAGAAACTGTAAGGAATCTTGAACTATTAGTCTATACTGTGGACTATAATTTTATAACGCCCTAGACAACGACACTTCTGGTAGTATCTGAACAGAACAATTATAATTTTAAAGTAACAGAACGTTGCTGTCACTAATTTAATTCAGGGTTATATAATTACGTTAAATAGTTAACTAAGGTAATTAAGTGGTACATTTAACAGGCAGTAGAGTGTGTATGTGTGTGAGATATTGAAGGGAATTGTTTATACTTGAGTATTACTCAAGTGATGAGACCTTAATTCAGCAGAAATAAGGAATTGTCAAAAAATCCAATTATACTAAACTTCCATTAATGAGCTACATTACTTCATAGAATTAATAGTACTCCCTGGGGCTTAGTAAATTGATTATCAGTTAAGTTGTATTGGTTTGTTGTATTACAATACTTCTTAGAAATATTAGTAATACCCAGAAACTAGTGTAACATACTGAGAGAGTGTAACAACCTGCACAGAAATATAGAAAATGACTGATTTACTAAAACTAAGGATGGGTCTTTTAAAATACACTAAAGAGGTTGGAATGAGTGAAGTAGAAGGTAATGCATTCATAGAGGCCGAAATAGAAAAACAAAGAGAAGAAAACGAAAGGATACGGGCTCATGAGTTCCGGCTCAAAGAACTAGAGGTTCAAAATCGTCCCGCTTCTCCCACTAACGCTTCATCACCTGACAACGCCTCTGCTGATCTAGCACTCAACTCACCTGCAATGACTTTCCCAATGGAAAAATTTTGCGAGCGAAATGAACAAATTGATCTGTTCCTGGATAGATATGAGCGAACTGCTTCATCGTATGGCCTGCCCAAAAGCATGTGGAATCTTAAACTTTCTCAAGGATTAAGAGGGACGGCTTACGAAGTTTTTACAAAATTAACCCCAGCAGAACAGAATGATTATGACGCTCTCAAGCAAGCACTGTTACGGCGTTTTCAGCTTACAGCCGACAATTACCGAAAGCGTTTTCGCCGATCTCACAAAGAAGGAGGAGAAACATTTGGCCAATTTGCTGCTAGGATTGAATCATATCTCGAAAAGTGGCGCGATTTGGAAAAAAATTCCTAAGACTTACGAAGGATTACATGAACTCTTCCTGGTAGAGCAAATCAAGGAAACAATGTCACCAGAGATGAGAAAGTTCCTAGTGGAGCACGGGGCAGACCGACTCGAACCAATCCTTACGTTAGCAGAAAGGTTTCAAAATGCTATAGCAGAGACTCAAACCTTCAAACGGAAACCTGCCGAACTTCAACCTAAACCAATCACCCAGCCCACCCAAAATCAGCGATCACAGGTAAACGCTCCAACGCAGGATACACGCAGAGACCGGTCAACTAACTCAAACACGAAAAATGCACAGGAAAACCCCCCTTACTTCATGAGGAGGGAGAGGAAATATTGTCATCATTGTAAGCAGACCTCGCATAATACAAAAGAATGTAGAAATCGGCCCAGCCCGCACTTGGCGGCGTGTTTACAAGGAGACGCACCAGAACATCATCAAAACAGAACAAAATGTGGTAAACCAGAACGGAATTCTGTAACGGATCAGATTATCGCAAACGGGAAATTTGTGCGCTGTCTTTATGACACAGGATTACAGTTTGACTGTATAATCGCTTCACATTTGGTCACACCTGAGCAGATAACCTCGGAGACAGTAGATCTGTGTGGAGCCGTGAAAGGAGACACTCCTATGACATTGAAAATAGCAAACGTTTATATTGATTCAAAATTTGTTAAAGGATGGATTCGAGCTGCCATTATGGAGAATCCAATCTATGATGTAATTCTTGGATGTCGCTATGTGTTCTTGGGGGAACCAAGAAAACCTCTGATAGCTGCAGCAGTAACTACAAGAGGTCAGGCGAGGACAGAACAGGAACCAGGACCAGTGACAAACCTGCTACCACGGGAATTGAAGGATGCTCAATACAAGGATCCAACACTGGGACCATGTTTTGAGAAACTGCCACTTGCCAGTAACCCGCTGAAAAAGGGAAACTTTTATTCAAAATCGGGATTACTATACCGTAGGTCGGGCAACACTGGACAAGAACATAGCCAGTTGGTTGTTCCAACTACTTATAGGTCACAAATTTTAGAGATGGGACACGCTCTTCCTTTTAGCGGCCACATGGGACAAAATGCTACCATGCAAAGAATAGCAGCGCACTATTACTGGCCTGGGATGAACGGGGACATCATCCGATTTGTGAAATCCTGTGCGCAGTGCCAAAGGGTGGCACCAAGGCACTGGACACCCCTGCTCCATTGGGGGAAATGCCTATTGTCGGTACGCCATTCGAAAGAGTAGCTGTAGATATAGTAGGCCCACTCTTAAGAACAAAGCGGAGAAATTGCTGTATTT
This sequence comes from Oreohelix idahoensis, assembly GCA_024509875.1. Lineage (NCBI taxonomy): Eukaryota > Metazoa > Mollusca > Gastropoda > Stylommatophora > Oreohelicidae > Oreohelix > Oreohelix idahoensis. The sequence continues at coordinate 480,419 of JAMPIV010009915.1, forward strand.
TGACTCTAGTCGACACCTGTACTATGTGGTCAGAAGCAGTGGCGCTCCCTTCTTCGGATTCTGTGCATGTCGCAGAAGCGCTCGTGAGTATTTTCACAAGGCTCGGATTTCCACAGCAAATACTCACTGATAATGGATCGCAGTTTAGAGGACATCTGATGGAAGAAGTCTTTAAGATCTTCCGTACTCAGCATATTCACACCTCACCCTATAATCCTCAAGCAAACGGACAGGTAGAGAGATATAACGGGACCCTCATCACCATGCTGCGAAAATTAGCACAAGAAAGACCAGAAAACTGGGACTTATTCTTGCCGGCTGCCTTATTTGCCTATAGGGAAGTGCCGCATGCCTCCACTGGTCTACCTCCTGCAACATTATTATTATTTGGACGGCCAATAAAGGGACCCCTGGAAGCATTGCTTAGGTCTTTAACAGACCAGAAAGCAGACGAATCTATTGTATCTGCATCAAAATATGTGCAAGAACTGAAGGAAAGGTTAAAGATAGGTTGGGAATTAGCCAACACTAACCTCCGACAAGCTCGTGCCAAGCATGCAAAACGGTACAATAAGACTGCGAAGGAAAGAGTACTACAACCTGGAGAGAAAGTACTGCTGTTACTCCCAACAGGGAATAACAAACTTCAGATAGGATGGCAGGGACCATTTGAAGTACTCGAGAAAATCTCTCGAACAAACTACAAAATCTCCATACGAGGGAAGGAAAAGATTTATCATGTTAACTTACTTAAAAAAGTACATGGAACGCCTCGCTGCTCCTCAAGCACATCTCCTGGCCTTAGCGGTTGCAATGGAAGCGGATAATGACCCCCACGAATATGCTGAATACCCGCTAAAACAGGAAGAATCACACACGGATGTGAAGCTTTGTGAAACATTAACTGAATTGCAACAGCATAATGTCAAACAACTGTTAGCCGAATATTCAGAAGTGCTCACCGATAAACCGGGACTAACCAACCTCTTGGAGCTTGATATAAAAGTATTAGATCCTAAGCCTGTCAGGACTAAGATTTACCCAGTCCCATACGCTAAAGCCAACGCTTTACGAGAAGAGATTGACAAGCTACTGCAAGATAACATAATCTCTGAATCGACATCCCCATACAGTTCGAGTGTAGTGCTTCTACAGAAACCCAACGGGGAAACTCGGTTATGCATCGATTATAGGTTACTCAACACTGTAACAGAGTTCCAACCAGAACCATTACCGAGCCCTAATGAACTCTTTACAAAGCTGAGCAGAGCAACCATTTTCTCTAAAATAGACCTTAGTAAAGGCTATTACCAAATTCCGGTAAAGGAAGAGATTAGACCATTGCTCGCCTTTAGTACCAGTGACGGACATTACACGTTCAATGTAATGCCTTTTGGATTACATAATGCACCTGGAGCTTTTACCCGTGTCGTGGAATATTCTAATCCACATATATAAATTATCAAGTAAATATAAAGCCTAATAAATACATATAATAAAGAAAGGAAGAAGAATGGTAAAGAACAGTGCTGTCACAATGACAGTACTCGAAATCCCCTTTGTTTTATGCTTCGTCTGCAAATTGTAACGTTTCCACGTTAAATATAAGCCACTGCATAAATACAAGCGTTTCCACAACACATTAAAACGGGTATTGCATTTCTAAGAAAAACATTGAGAGGCACAATGCGTAATGACCTAAATTAATCCTAACATTAATTATATTACGTTACCAAAACGAACGAACAGATGGACTCAAATAGAAAGAGGGAGGGCTGAAAATCAGGAACGCATGCAAAATTGAACACGCGTCTCGCTATTAATGCCACCCCAACAAGCGTAACGCGATACACAATTACTACTATCACGCGTGTAAGGCCACATGCACTAACTTTTTCGGATCGACAGTGATAAAATTCACTACCCTTCCCAGAGTTAGGTTTTAAAATCCTGAAAAACGCTTATAAGGAAAGAAAGATGACAATAGATGGGTTTACGTTTGAAAACTTGATTGGAGCGCAAAAAATTTAAGAGTAAACTACGATAGTTCTAGTACGGTAACATTATAAATTAGACTTATATCTCTGGTGCATCATGAACAGAATGGTTGGGGGAGACGTTAGGAAGGGTAAATAACGGGCCATTTTTTCAAACACTTAGTCACATTGTGACAACGTGGCTCCTTGGCCAGACTCGCATGTGTATAAGCAAATAGGATGCTAGGTATAGTTCTCCAGCTCGAAGGCTTAGTTAAGTGTGTGATCGTAAACATTAACGGAGCTAATACTGAGTATAAGCGTACTTTCAGATTGAAGCTGACGAGCTCATGAGTCTATACGCTAGAATGAACCTCAAGTTTGTGAATTGGCTATTGTGCCTCAGTTCATGTGGGAATCTAGAAGTATGCAGGAAATCATAGTTTAGTGAATCGTAGTCTTAGGGTGAAGAAGTTCTAGGATACATCCATTATTGTCTTTCAGGGACCGTTGCGTCTTTGCAATAGGTATTGAGCAGCACTCTGGTCAAGAGCTTTTGCTGAATTCCTAGAAAGTTGGGCACAGCATATAACTCCTTGGTTACATATACGTCTGACCAGTCGTGCGATGTTGCAGGGACTCAGATACGTGTGCCAGAGCTTACAGGGGGTTAGAAATCGCGAAGTCAGAGGAGTCTTTTTTACTGGAGTCATCTAAGGCAAGTGATAAGTCTGAAGGCCTTAGTCCAAGTGGCCATGAAGCCTGTCAACTAATTAATGTAACTCCCTATGTTTACACAGATCTTCAATATATAGCATTGTGTAACCTAAAATCTAAGAGCGGGAATTATCCATTGTTTTATTCCCAGAAAACTGAAGAACATTCCCAATTACTAGTTCCAATAAGAGACTGTAACTACTTGAAGTCATGATGACAAGATACCAACAGCTTGAACAAACAACAAAACCAGTATTATAATTGACTCATTCTCTCATATAATTACTACTACACAACTGACAGCACATAGGTGATTACTTTTAATTATATATGTCACTACATTAATTGTGATATTGAGAAATTCTTTATCATATAACTTGTAATTTGAAAATTTGATTGTGATTCATGGTTCCCTTTTGTATTGAATCAAGGGACCGCACATATTCATTCATGGTCAGCAAATTGTTTAAAAAAATTACATATTGTTATCCTTTGAAAAAAAAAGTGTGAATCAGTGGACCTTCCTTTAGGAATGTTGCCTTTGTAGAGTGATTTATGTAATGTGGAGTGTTCACGCAGTGTTGTCAAGTGCGTTGGTGGTTATAAATTAAAACTGTTTATCTGGTGGGCTGTTGTTATGACTTACCGAGTTCATCATACACATTACCCTAGACATTACAACGTGAGTGAACTATCGCCCAGAATTGAAATTCTGGACGTGGAGATATATATATATGATGTGGCAGCAGGATATAGGTTATTCTAGTAATACACTAGTCGTTATTAGATATAGATACTAGATGTTTAACGTGACAGTCTTTTCGCATATCTATTACAAATATAGTGTTATCATTGGGATATTCCTGTGTTATCTTGCGCAAAGTATTTTGTTTGTAAACGCAAAAAATAGTTAGCTGTTCCGGGAAGTCATATTGAGTTAACTTCCCTTGAAGAGTGTGGTGTGCGCGGGTTTTCCCGAGTCTGAAGGACTGACCGCGGACGTGAATCCATTTTAGCTGCTCGATTTATTCGTTGTTTGGGTAAATAAGTAGATTGCTCTTCTTGCTCTTCAGAATATCTGTAAGGAGAGACCCTGAAATGTGTATGTGTATTGTTTGTCTTGAGTAGGAACGAGTCTGTCATATGTTCTGTATATCTTTTACATATCAGTAGTATCTATATGTTTCTGTTTCTTAGAGAGGTCGAAGGCTATTCGGCTGATGTGTCTCGCTAGATGAAGTGTGGTGGTGATCGCGCGGCCTTCGTCTCCTGATGCAGGGGACTGTGTGTTTGCTATGTATGGCTGGCCGCCGTGGGAGGAAAGAAGTGATTTTGAGTTCTCAGTTATTTGTTGGGAACGGTGGTAGTCGTCTAAAACCTTATGTGTATATGGCTGCTATTTACCCCCAGTGTTTGATTTAGTATTGACAAGGATGGCAGTTTCATTATTTCCTATACCAAGGTAATAAAACTCCTCAAAGATACTGTCTATGGAACTTCTCGATCGATGACGCCTAATACATTTCTGCTATAGTTACGGTTTTGAAATGTGTCTAAGGGAATGTGATATTTAGATCGATGAAAGAGACGACTTCGATTCTCTAGCTCAGGCACTATTATTACCTTGTAGATTCGCAGAGTCAGTTTGTTCTAGATCAAATCTACAGAGCAATGAAATGTTTTATGAATGACTAACTTTAAATAGACAGCTTCATTATGCCTTTTTAGTCCAAACGTGAGTGAAACAGCTCACAGAGTGGAGATCCATCTATGTGAAAACCCAAAAACATGAAGAGACTTTCAAGAAGAGGAAAAGGGATTGACCCGTATTATCGCTTGAGATTGTAGTCTCAAGAGATCTCACTATGCTACATCATGAGTAACTGCAGATGCTAGCTGGGTTCAAGATATTTGTTGAGTGATGAGGCGTAAAAATATTGTGCAATCTGTGTAATCATTATATTGGTTGAAGATGAATCGTCGCTAGACGTGTAAAAGATCTAGGTTTAGAAGCCATCTAGAACTATTGTTTGATAAGCTAGACCGTGCTCAGGAAAGTGGCTGTTGATGAAGTGTCAGCTATGAGAATAAGATATTGTAATGGGCGATAACTGAGTGTGCTTGGCTTACGACAGCGCACATTAGTACAATTATTCTAATGAGCTGCCACATTGTAATTGCATTGGCATCAGCACCATTTTATGTCACTGCTGTCTTTACACTATACTGATGATGATTATTGGCAACTATGATGTTGTTGACGGTCACTATTCTGTGTGGTCGCGAGTGTCGTACGTCGCCTAAGAAATTAAACTTGTCGGAATAGGTTACAACTCAGTCGTTTGGTTGTGTCGATGACTTCCAGTCATACATGGGAGAGCTAAAAGAAGACATTTGTCATACTAACACAGATAACCTCTTATATTCTCATTCGTCACAATATACACGCATCTCGAACCATGTCTACAGACCATAGACTATGCTGTAGGTCTATGTGACGCTAGATTCAAGAACATTTATCAGTAAGCACTACAGTGGAGTCTAGTAAAAACACCAATAGAGGATCTTATCAACTGATGATGATGATGATGTCTGCTTGTCCATTTCTCCCACTTATATCTATCTGTTTCGCGCTGAAGTATATGACACTATGTAACGGGAATAAATAAATCCTAACAAGTCATATATCAAGACTTTATAAAACTGGTGGAGCCAAGCTTTCTGTGATTTGGACCTCGAGATAGGTTCAAGAAAGTCAAACAGATTACCGATACCAGGGACCGTTGCCTGTGGCTGATCGACATACTTGCTGTGAGTTTTGGTTTGCTAAGTTGTCAAAAACACTTTGTTCACGGTGACCCATCGTCACTAAGTGAATGCAAGACGCTATGTAGGTGTCGCTGTCGTTTTGACCGTTTTTACATTAAGGAAATTACAGAGTTTCACTGAACAGTTTGGAATCAATCTTCTTGTCAATATTACAACAGGTAAGGACAGTATGATGTGAACAAGAAGTCCTATTTTTCATCGGATGGGATCTTCTTGTTTTCGTATATGAACGTTAATATTTAAGGCCAGAATGTTTTAATTGAATAATGTGCGTTGTGTGTGTTTGAATTTTTTCTTTATTATCTGTTATTCATAAAAATAACTGTTGCCATTACTGTAAAACTGAGCCTGAGATGTTTTGGCTGAACAATACTATCTACACTGTAATTTTATATATTCATGTTTACGTTGTTATTTGTTTGTATAGTATGTTAGTTTCTAGTCAGAGGACCGTTGTGTTTAACGTGTTGGGCGGCGTCCCTCACAACAGAAGTTTTCCCCATGTAATAGAGGGTCCGTTGTGCGCGCGTTTTCTGGATAGGTGCAATTTTCTTGGATTGAAAGAATATTGCTGTGCGACAACTGTTGGCTTTTGGTCTCCCGTTAGACTGACTGTGCACAGTCTGTAATTTGATTGTTTATTTTTCGGACTATTTTTCTTTGTGCTTCTTAGTATTTGTATTGTTGATTTGTCGTTGTAATTTGTTGAAGTTCATAAACCGGAGGGGTGTTCTATGGCTTTCAGTTCATATTCACACTATTCTATATTCATATATTGTGACGTCCATTTGTGGTTGTGTCGAGTTCTGTTGCATATTTCGAGTGATGTTATTTTCACTTGACGTTTCACTATTCTCGATTTATATTTGACTTTGTGTGCAAATAAACGTTTCTCTTGTATTTGTTCCTCGCTCTCCTATTATTTGTACTCGCTATGTGATTCTATGTTGGTATGAGACTCATATGCTTTTCATATAGTGTCATATCCTTCGTTAAGCACACAAATTAGCCTGATGCACATGCACTTGGACGCGCATGGTGTATATGAATCCAGCGCGAGTACCTGATTATCTATTGATCTAGCTATTATACAAGACCTGTATTATGTTAATAGGCTTTGGTGTTGACCCCACAGATATTTGGGGATTCCTCGTATAGCTGGATTAAGTTCAAGTCACATTGAGAGAGACTTGTGGTATTTATAGTTATTCAGTGTTCAGTATTTATGGTCCCCCCCCCCCCCCCCCCCGTCCCCGCCCCCCCCCCCTTCATTCCCTCAAGGGGAGAATCCCCCCCCCCCCTCCACACCCCCCCCCCCCCCCCTCCCCCCTGGACCGTTTGCTCATATGTGTTTAAGACATTCATGTCATTATGCTGCAGCGAGATAGATTCATTACTATGGCAGAAGGAAGAAAGCCCTTAGCTGCAGAAGAATGGAAACTGCTTTGTCATACAATTAGAAGATGGACTTATGAAAGCTGTCAAGCTGATGATACTCACTGAAAACAGCGATCTGTAGCTTGCTAGATTGAAGCCTAGAGAGAAGATGAACTCGAGATACTATAGGCCGCTGAAGAGAAAAAGAATAGAAAGAGAATGCTGCAAGGCTGAGTGCTGAACGCAACAAAGATAAATTTTGTCAGATGCGTTTGAGAGGATATGGAGGCTTTGAAGTGCATGAGGAACAAAGAATTAGACTTAAAAAGAGGAGAAGGTGCTGCGGACTCAGAGACAAAAAAAGAAGATAGACTAGGGTAAGCTCCTGAACAAAAAAAGAGATGTAGAAGACAGGGTAAGACTGAGACAAAATAAAGATTACGATTCTAGGGGAAGGTTGGAACCTCAAAAGTAGATTAGTACTAGACATCGGAGGGCTGGAAGCGAAAAAAAAAGTCAATAAGTTGAGAAACATGACATTTTGAGTTGGAGGTAAAATTGAGTATTGGAGGCACTGTATGTAGATCGAGTAATGTTAATGCACGGCGATCTAGGTGGGTAATGGAATGATAACCGTATCTACTTACAAGGTTCTAAGGTGTCCACCGTTTCGAATGTCTCAGTCTCCATGCTGCACGATATTACATTCATGGCTGGATGTAGGCACTTTGAAACGGTCATACGCGTCGTATCATGGATAATGTGGATAAAAATCCACAATACGCTAATTCCAATTATTCAGAAAACATGAAAGAGTGAATCTTTGAACTAGATTATGCCTTGTAGGGAGAGCGTGGATAGAAGGATAATTATGATATGTGCATGTGGGGCTGGCTTTGTGTTGTAAAAAAATTCGAAAGTTCACAAATATCATGTCTAAGTGAGGAAGGCTATCGCCTTTTAGTTGATTATAAATCGATGTGTACCTAGAGTACGGGATGTAATAGAGATTGATCAGGAATTCACTGTCTAATGGCATCTTAAAGACACACGTGCCTCACAGTTGATCGTTCCTTCTTTTCATTGGAGTTTGAGCTTTCCCAAAACAGAAAAAAACGTTATGAAAAGGACTTTAATGGACATTTTGTTTGCTCAGAGATAAGATTATGTCAGGTGGTGAACGAAACCTTTCCATTGATTTATCATACGAATGTACTTAAATACGCCGAAAGGGGGTCAAGATGTTATGGCAAACCCCCAGATATTGATCTCTATAATAGAAAGACTAATCATTTATGGGAAATTATGTACTGTATTTTAAGGATTAAGTAAGGAGGATAAAGACTGATATCAAATTGTTTATTCGACTTGCGCCAACATCGCATTCGTTCATTTTGTTACTGGTGTGCAATACCTGCAACACACGAGCAGACACTGAGATACCACGGTGTTGGTTGGTAGCCTTGGAAGGATCTGTTGTCTTTTCGTGTCGGTCAACCGCGATCTTTAAGTATAGACTCCAGATTGCGTCGGTTCTCCGTTCGGGATTTGTGAAACTATATTTTCACCTTATGGGGGACCACGGGTAAGTTTATATGCGAGGTTATCGTGACGGCTCATGTGTTGCCATTCGACAGGACCCTGGCAAATATACCACACCCAACCCCCCCGTCATATTGACTCGGGCGCAAATTGGTAACCTGCGCCAATTTATTTCACAACTGTATTGATACCCAGGGATACTCGCAGGTACAGTGAATCAAAGCCCACCAATGTATTTTGAGTATAAGGCATACAAAAACTGCTAGCCACAAGGAAGAGGATACTCAATTCCAATCGGACAATATTTGAGTTCATTCAAAGGCGGTTTAGAGATTTCTTTCGTTTTTCACACAAACACACGGAAAGATAGCCCTAAATTTATGCGATTGTTAAGACCCATTCTGTCAACTAGATTATCATCAATAAGACTCAAAGATTATGGCTACACATCTGATATAGTTTCAGGTGTTTTTGGTTATACCTTCTTCTCACTAAAATACTAAGAGTGATATGCAGCGGTGTGGTTATTAATGCGCGAGGAGCACCGTAGGGCAGGTGGTGCAGGCAACTTATATTGGGAGGGGGTGTAGCTGGGCTCGAAAAAGGCGTGGGGTGATAGTAAACTGTCAGGTCAACAGAGTTCAAATTGGTTATGCAGATGGTTTTATGTTCTTTGAGAAGTTTGTCAAACTGATCCATTTGGGCGGGGGGTCAATTTCATGTTTCAAAAAAAAACAATAGAGTCACACACGGGAGGATGGCCGTACAAGATGGAAAAAACAAAAAAACAAAAAAAGAAAAAGGTGTGAGGTGTTTAATAGGTATAGAAACCTCATCCGTGCGGTTGTAGATTTTTCCATTGCGGTTTGTATGGGTGTTTGGAGTACACGTTCGATGTTGCTTGGGATCTTAATTTTGGACACAGGATGGTGCTGGATATACTCTTGTATTGCGTGGTAGCGCAGAATGGTGAATTATAGTTGGCGGTGGATTATGAGAATCTGGTAATCCCAAACGACATAATATACACTGGAACAAGAATTTAAATTGTTCGAGCAGGGAACTACTGGAGAACATTCCAAGGCAAACCCAAATAGGGAGTACGTCCCAGTTGTAAACTAGGGTAAAGAGAACAGGGGTGCATAATTTGTTGTGACGCTTTGGGGTGTGTCTAGTTCCCGTACACTCATCAACCTGCCAAACATATCGCTAGACAATTGTTATTATTTGCGGATGTGTGTGTGAATACTATCTAACCATGACGTTGTTGGATAAGAGCCTCGAAATCTGCATACTCTATAGCAAAAAACATGTACAGATAACAAACAGATTTCAATAAGATCCACGTCACATTACAATTTCACCTTCGAGCATTTACAAAGCATCGTGCTTCTAAAGCATTGGGTTTAAAATGAACGATTGCGGAAAGCTGCTTTGATTACCCCACGTTCAATATCTTCAGTTGCTTTGGTAATTTGTGTTTGCTCCTTGCCAATTTGATAGTTTCCATGTAAAGACATAGCTTTGTTACGTATTTAGTGAAAAGTCCATCATGTAATTCTTAGATATGATGGGCTCTTTCCCACAGATATCAGTAAAGCTGATATTGTGGCCAGATGTGCAAGACGTGATATTTTTTTGATTTTAACTACCGGCTTCGCATTGAAGGTTCTATTGTTATTCTTACAATTCATGCGTTGAATTTTTCTATGTGTCTGCTTTATACTATCATAATATAAATTAAAAAAAATTACGAATCGTTCTATGCGATATATACTACCTGTATTGTTGGGGGGGGACGAGGATTTATTTGGTGAGGTGTATGCATGCATTTTGGCAGACTTATTCGTTACTGCACGAAAAGGAGGAATCATTTTGTCAACAGGAGGTGTTTCAAACTATCTCGCAGTGTGAAGAGTATCCTAGCCCAATGCATAAAACGTTTATATTTGTTGATCCTGCACTTGACGTGGTTAAAAGTTTGAACTTTTCCCGTTAAACGCTCTAAGAACTAATGTAGTAATCTTCGTGTGGTCATTAGCTCTCATTATAAAGTCTGGTTAAGGACACGTTTCTTTTTAGGCTGCGTACAGGGATTGGGCGAGGCAGATCCCTCATTCCTGCTCGTGGTTCCGTTGAGGGCTGGGGAGGGTTGCGGTGGGGGAGATTGTGTAGTCGGGTGTATGCGCGGGTGATAATAAATCTGCTTTTGTCATAAAGAAGATATAGATGGAAAGGTGATGTTATCCCTGGCCGGTGGGCTTCTTCTGGGGTAATATGCTGCAGTACGTGGCAGAAACGAGAGTGGTTTCTCTGGCTAAGTTAATCGGTCTATGTCAATTGGCAACGTTTAGTAAAGTGAGAGACCGAATCATATTTTATGTCTATGATTAGTGGATCAAGGGGTGGCTCGTGTGTAATTATTTCATGACAGAATAAATATCTGAAGTCAACGGGAAAACCGAGCATCGTTATCTGTAGCGTTTTTTTTTTTATTGTGTCATATCATCATTACGTGGCGTAATGGTTCGTTATGGCACAGGAATGTCTTCAAGTGGGAGGGTTGTAGGGGTCTTTTTTATGTGTGACCCACTAGATTTTGGAGTGGACTGTTTAGGATCGTACAGCAGTAAGTACAAGGTGTCAGATTCAGGCGTTCAAGGTGTGATATGTATAAATTTGGTGGATTACTAACAGAAGGTTGGATAATCTTGCTCGCGTCATTACGTATTAGGCGAATGGACTGATGCTTGACAAGGTTATTTCAGCGTGGATGTGTCCTTGGATAGTTTTGCTGTGTGCGCTGTATAGACAGTCGTTGGGTCCCCGTCATAGTCTGGGCAATCCATAGATGCATTGTTGTAATGCCACTGGAGTGGGTTAAGGGAAGTGGTCGTGGTTTGAGAAGGGCACGTATTGATACTGGTGCGTGGCCGGTGAGTTCGTTATAGGTTGTCAGGTAGGGAATGGGGGAAGGTGGCTTAGTGCTGCCGGTATTCCTTACGCGCTGTTGTTGGCGTTTTTAGAGAAGAACTAGCTCGTGAGGAGGGGCGTTGAGGGGTTGGTCATCTCATAAGCGCGAGGCGGTTCAGCTTTTTATTGTTCCTTACTCTGATCTTCCGGTCCAATGCCTGCCAAGAAACCCTTTACTCATTTACTATGGTGGGGAGTGCCCTTTATATTTTTCGTAATTATTAGATCATAATATCAGAGAGGGTCCGCTGCCATTTTGGCTGCACTGCATGCCAGTGTTCGCTTTTCATGGGTAGGTTTCATACAGGACATGGCTATTGTTCCGCTAACTTTGTTACCATTGTTCTCGTGTTAGATGGGGGAAAGGCAAAAACATGCAGCCCCCCCCCCCCCCCCCCCCCCCCCCCCCCCCCCCCCCCCCCCCCCCCCCCCACGTATGGCGAGCTAACGTCTCGCTTTGTGGTACGCATTTAGATCACAGTCTTACTTTAACGAAGACCGGTGTATAGTACTGGCGACCCTAGCGGGCTTCGTTGTTCAGGATTTTGCTGGGCTAAAAATATTCCCTTCTGACTACTGCTTTTGTGGTAATAGTTTCTGTGGGCTTCTAATGGAATGTGGGCCTGAACTCATGGCACCAGTTGATGTTGTAGGGCCTTAAAAATTTGTCTTCCTTTGATCTGGATTAATCGGGGACAGATATGTTGTTTGATAGGTTATTGACGAGTCTACACACAAAGGTTGTTTGTTAGAAATTATTAAGCTCGGGAAGTACTAATGATGCATTTGATAGACCAAGATAATAAACTCGGTAGTCAACGTTTAAGCTTGTATTGGTGACTAATAACATTTCTTACAGTTGGTGACTGTGCAGGTGTATGTTATTGATTTAATTAGGGGGGGGGGGGGGGGGGGGGGTGGGGGGGGGGGGGGGGGGCGGGGGCGGTGGGGGGGGGGGATGAGGGGGTGTGTGTTGGGGGGGGGGGGGGGGGGGGGGAGGGGGAGGGGGGGGGGGGGTGGGGGGGGGGGGGGGATTTATATGGGGTGTGGGTTGTTATGTTGGATAGGGGGGGGGAGGCAGGAATGTCTTGTTTCCTTGGAATGTAGGAGTTCTGGGAGACCCAAGGGGGGGCGGAGCAGGTCGGTCTGGGCGAGTGAGTTGGTTGTGGGGCAGAGTGTGATGGTAGGGTATTTTGTTGTAAGGGGGAAAGGAAGTTGGTTTGTGGTTTGTGGGAGATAAAATAGGGGGGGTTTATGAGTGAGGGGATGGAGTTTTGTTAGCTTAAGTTAGTTATGGTGGTAGGGTGAGTTGAAGGGTTTTTTGAGTGGGGAGGGCTATATAATTGATAGGGGGGGGGGTGAAGTTGGTTCTAAAGGTCTGTGGGAGGTTTTAGTGGGTTGGCTTGTTTTACATTGTTTAAAGGGGGTGATGGTGCGTTGGATCGTTTGGGTGATCGCATGGAGGAAACGGGGGGGGCACCAGCGGGGGTTTGTTGGAGCATACAAGCTGTGCGCGTTTTGGAGTAACGGTGATGGTTCGTACGTTGGGGTGGGAAAGAGGGTGGGAGAGTGTTCGAGGCGGGTAGTTGGAGTGCAGACCTTGGGAAGGGGGGTATATTGTAGTGGTTGTATCTCTTTCCTTTTGTACAAGAAAATTGTATCTAGTGCGAGAGCTTTAGCATTCTCTTTTCTCTGGCCTTATCTTCGTTGCAGTCTCTTCTTTCCTTCCGAGCCAATGGTGCGACGTGATAACACTATGTCTGGTGTTAGGTACCATTGGGCGTCCCCACTGCATTATGACGTATTGTGCTTTATTAGTCCTGGCTTGACTAACGTGGATCTTTATGATGCTCCTCCTGGGCTCAGAATCTTCGCTCCCCACACAGTACACTACTGCCCCCACCACCCCTCATTCTCCCCCCCCCCCCCACCACCTCAATATAACATGTGTGACCCCCCACCATGTATCAAAACTACTTACCAACACACATTCCCCAATGGAGTGGTGTTGCGATATGGAATATTAAAAACGCTGGAAAAAAAAAATTTGTACTGCTTTTTAATCAAAAAATTTTTTTTTCGGCAACTCATGTTCGTTCCATCTAATTTACACATTTCTTTCATCATCTCGTCATACATGGTACCCTGAAATAAAAAAGCAGGCAGTGAAAAAAAAAAAAAAAAAAAAAAAATAGGAGGACTAAGCTTGGGCCTTCATAGAAAATGCCGAAAAAATGGCGTAAGGAAAAAAAAAAAATTGGGTAAATAAAAGGAAAGAATATAAAAAAAAATAATGGAAATTGGGGTGGCACTGGTATAATAAGGAAACTGAATGAAAAAAGTGTGTCTCTGTTTTAGGAAAAGCGGGAGGGGCCATGAAATGGAGGAAGGGCTACAATAAAAAAAAGCAACGAAAAAGATTTCTCAAGAAGAAAAGAAAACCTGGGTAAGTATTGGGGAAATGTGTGGTAGAGGGAAATAAAAAAAAAAAGACCTAATACACAAGATTGAGGAAGGGAACAAAAAAAAAAAAAAAATAAAATAAGACCAACTATATGGGAATCAATGCTAGTTTGGAACATTTACATCATGGTTAATGGTAAAAAATGCGTAAAAAGCCCCAATAATTAGGGTACTCTCCCTATAGTTGGGGGTTAAGATAAAGGAAATTTATGGTAAAAAAAAAAAAATGAGGAAAAAGTGGGTTAGGGGAATAGAATATTAACTTGCTGGTCTAAAAAAATGCAGGGACACACAGAAAGAATAAGAAAATAAAAAAAAAAAAATAACGTGTTATGGGGTCTATTTGGTCTTGGGGGGTGTGAATTTAAAAAAAGGTATAGTGATTTAAAGATACTAAAAAAAAAAGATAATATCACCAAAAAGAAAAAAAAAATATGCGAATTTCTCAAAAAAAACAATCTGAAACAAAAAACAATCGGCCTTGAAAAAGTTGAACATGCTTTATAGTGGAAAGAATTCCCTAGTGAAATAATTCGTGAATGCCTCTGTTTAGTGAATGACGGGAAAATGAAAAAAATAAAAAATTTAACCATTAAACTAAAGGTGAAAGCGGTTCGATTACGAGGACCGATAAATAAAACAGCCTTAAATGTATAAAACGTTGTTGTTAGGTGAGGGTTTGAGATTAGGAGGAGGATTACAGGGGTGTGGGGTGAGAATATATAGTGAGTTGTGTGGATGGTTGGGGTTTGAAAGAAGGAAAATAATATGGGGAAAGGGAAGTAAAAAGTAAAATCGCGATACATTAGGTGTATACAAAATAATGCCAGGAATGGAGAGAAATTAGAATATATGTGTAAGTTGGAAAGGTGGTAATGGGGTGCGAAGTTGGTGAATGAAAGGGGATATTGTTGATGGAGAAGTCTGGGAGGGTTGTATATTGTGTAGTTTGAAAATGTTGTAGGGGGTGTTAGATGGTGCATAGAACACACACAAACCAGGGAAATTGTTCTTTACATGGTGACACCTGGAGAAGAACATTGATGGGAAGGAGTTGGGGTAAGGGAGTGGATGTTGGTGGGGGGAGATTGGGGAGTTGGTATGGGAATGGAGAAGGATTTGACATTGGGCATGGGTGTAGAAATGTCAGTTCCTACTGCCCCGTGGAAGTAATGCGTGAAAGAATCGAGACAAGAATATATTTCTCAGACGACTCACTTGATCGGTGAGCAAATGTCAAGCATCCAAGTAATGAGTAACACAACTAGTAGCACAGAAGAGGAAAAATGCTAGAATGTGTGATGAAGATGACATTAAAGATGAGAAGGAAAAACTGGAAGGCCTAGCACTGGCGAGAAGAAGTCACAAAGATGGGCAAAAGCAGCAGGGTAGTGATGGTATAAGTAACACCAGTAATTGGAATTTGTATTGGGGGGGGAGGAGAGGGGAGGGAGCTGGGTTACCCTGCAATTATTTGGGTAGTTTAGGAGATAGTAATTATAGTCCATTTGAAGGAATGTGAAGCAGTTATTGTGAGTACTGTGGGGAGGAGGATTTGATTAATTGGATATTATCAAGGATTTGGTGTTTGAATATGCCTTGCTTGAGTCGGATATGTAGGGTGATGGTGTTTAATGTAGATAGTGTATGTTTGAGATAAGGATGAGGGTTGGGGGGGGTATTTATTAATGGGATATGTAGAAGCGTTGTGAGAATATGATAGTTTGAATGGATAATGCATAGAATAAATGTATGTCGTCGCCATGTGGGAGAAAAGGTAGAATATGGGATTTATGTGACTTCAGGGGGAGGTTTGTCTTGTGGTTATGAAGAGTGAGTGGGTTTAAGATGTTGAGTTGTAGGAGATTAAATGAGGGTTAAATTTTGTAAAGTGGTTGTGAAATTTATGACTGACAATTGTTATCGTTTGGTTGGAGATGATAGCACTTTTGATGGTTTTAGTATGAAGGTAGCATTTTTGTGGGAAGTGGGTAGGAGATGATGGGCATGGATTTATTAGGTGTGGCTAGATTGTGGTATTTTTGAGTTGTCTTATGGATTGGTCGATTATTGTGTCAAGGATGTTCGGGTGACTCGGAAAGGATTGCATATGGTGTTATTCATGGACTAAAGTTATATTTAGTTGGTTAATGTTTGAAATACATGAGGCAGGAATGGTTGAGGCCAATGTATGAAGGATTAATTTGAGGTAGGGTGATTGGATTTTACTTATGTTATGATTGATGGTATTTGTATGGTTGTATGCTGTGCACAATATTGTAAGGTAACGTTTAGTCATTAGGTCTACCTTGTTTATATAGCCTGGCGTATGCTTTTAGGGGTGAGGATATGGTTTGAATGATTGTGAGCAGACATAATTATGTCACGGAGTATATTCTGGTAAGTGTGTTTGAAGGGGGATTGGTTGTAATTATGTGATATAGTATTGTGTAATTGTGGGAGGGAGGTGAGTTATGATAGGTTTGTAGGAGTAATTGGCATGATTTATGTATAAATTAGGTAGGAGTAAGTGAGAAGTGATGAAATGGAGAGAAGTGAAGAGTAAAATTGAGGGAGAGAGGGGATAGGGAGTGGATAGGATAGAATGAGAAAAGATTGGGGAAGAGATATGTAAGTAGATATTGGATTAGAAAGGATTGATGATTGATAATGGTCATTTAGAGGATGTATGAGGAAGACAGCTGGTTTATGATACGTGGATAAGGGAGGAGGAGAGGCTGTATGATATGCTACTTTTTTTGCTCTACGCTATGAAGTGTAGAATTTGATAAGTATACATGGAATTAAGCGTGGCAGGGAAGATGTTTGTTTGTTGATTTTGTATTATTTTATTTACCATTGAATGTTAATATACAGTTAGTGTTTGGGCCCCGGCTATATTATTTTTGATGTGGATGTATACGTGTGGGTCCTGCTAAGGAATGTGTGATAGATAGTTGATTTAATGGGGTGTTAAGATATTGAGAATTGTTATGTGATAGTTATTTTTTGATGGTTGATGCGGTTGTATTTAATTATGGGTATGATTATGGTGTTGGATTTTTTTTGGGTCCATATTTACGTGTGTATTGGATGGCTGTGATCTTTTTCCTTGAACATTTCCAGAGTATTAGTTTAGCGATTTGCACAACCTTTTTGGTCAAAATATAGTAGGCTGTTAAGATGTTGGATATAGTTTATTTACGGTATTATGTTTGAGTGCTAAGGTAGGGAGATATAGACGTTATAGGATTGGGATTTTTTTTAATGTGGTGTTTGGATTGATAGGGAATTTGTAGTAGGAAGGGGTTATTATGTTAATGGTTTGAGATGTGTTATGTAATTAGTGGTATTAAATTATATGGAAAATAATATGTGTTGATTTGTTTTTATGAAATATTTGGTGGTAATTATAACGGGGGGGGGGGGGGGGGGGGGGTTTTTGTTGGGGGGGGGGAGGGGGGGGGGGGGGGGGGGGGTAGATATATTAAAGATAAATATATAAGAGTTAGTTGGTTTGAGGTATTTTATTGTGAAGTTAGGTTTAGGTGAAATTAGGATTGGTGGGTTGGAAGGGTTGGGTTTTGTGTTTATGGGAGTGTAGGGAGAGCAAGGAGGAGGGTTTAAGCGTGTTGGTTAACCCCCCCCACGTGAGGGAACAGCGAATATTTGGGTGCAACGTGGTGTGCAAAA